>CM040471.1:6269823-6279852 GCA_022758105.1 Pangasianodon gigas | reverse complement strand
TCCAACCCCCCACTCCCCCTCTTACCCCCCCTCACTCTCCCCCACTCTCCCCTCTTCCCAGAAAAAATCCTTTAATGTCATTTGGCAGAAATCAGTAGAAATTATGTGTTTACTATTTTAAAAATACACAGTGTATTGCTCTCCATAAGTACACAATCCACAGATCAACATGTAACCTTCAAATAGAGGAAAGCAGACAATTTAAGCAATTTAAATTGCAGCTCCCTATGCTACATTTTTGAGTTGGAGCTCTTGTTCAAAAGCCAGAACAGTTAAGAAAACGGGATCGAGTCCCAAACCCACATCAGAAGAGTGAACACTTGCATTTTTACTACACTGCCCGAAACAGCCATCAAACCCAGGTGGTCAGAACAGCAAGCCAGAGTTTTACTGGTGGCTAAATTTATATTCAACCTAACAATCTATTACTGGAATAACCTGACTGAAAGCTTAAAAACAGTCACGTAAACACCTCATTGGCTGTGATTACGTGCACAGATTTTTTTTTTTTTTGCAGATTTTATATGTTTCCCAAACTGGACTCTCTTTATAAAATCTGGGTTTATCTGTATGTTAGTTGTGATCCAATCCTAAATTATGTGCATGCATGGAGTGAGATTTTATTGACCACCTTCCCATAATAATATGGAGGGTGTGAGTCTGGTCAGCACGTTTAGAGCGGCATGCATTTATTTCTCCATCAGCTGAAGCATTTCTCTATAAAAAAATTTCTATTTCTTTTATCATGATTAAATGTTAGTTTTTCATTTGTTTTAATTTTAATTTTAATTGTAGGTTTGTTTTGGCTCACTTTCTTTCTCTGTCATATTATTTAATTAATACCAATAATATAAAATGACTGGAAAATGTTCTTGATGGTACCCGACCTAGTGAAGTAGTATGAGGATGTGTTTTTGAAGCCGCTCTGGATAAGGGCATCTGCTAAATGCTGTTAAGGTGAATAAATAAGCAATTTAAACTTGACATTAACTCGATATTAAAAGATGTAAAAGCACAAATAATCCATGGGAAGTATATGATTTGAAGTTCATGTCCAGGTTTACATTAGTTAGGCTTCTTACGTGTAAATATTAAACACACGCAGGAGCACGAGTAGGATATGAATGTTTTTCTGAAACTATGGGATTTTCATGAACACCAAATTTCCTGTGTAAACGATCGATTTACGAATACATTCATATTCCATATACATTCATATTCATATTCCGCTTGATAAATAAGGGCCAATGAGCGCAAACTGGATACAAACAGACTTATTTGTAAATCGTTCACAGGAGCATTTCCACAAGAAATGTGATATCCATGAAAATACAGTTAGCTCAGGAAAACGTTCATATCCTACCTGCTCATGTTTGTGTAAATCTATGTATAAGGAGACTCACTCATGTGAACCTCCCTTCAAATTGTGTGACTGGCAATGAGTTACTGCAGTTTTATATAGTACAATTTTATATATATATATATATATTTACAATGTAATACTGATATTATATTGAAGTATAAATTGCATATTTATTTTTAATTGTACACCCAAATTTAATAAAATGACTTTAATGAATGCAAAATAAATCCATAAATTCCAAAAGCAAATAAGACTAGCTATTAGGACAAAAGTAATGGCACCATTTAACAGAAGAAAGAGTTAGTGTGTGTCTGTGGGAGCTGACGCACTGCAGTAGTTGAGGTGCATTACTGGAAGATTTAGCACATGCTGCCCTACATTTTGTCGTCTTCAGCTCTGTGGGGTTTGTCTTTTATGGAGTTTTGTGACCATCACAAAATGTCAATCCGTGAACCGTGAACACGATTTTGCAAGTGACTGGCATTTATAAACATACGCACTTGAAGGCAAAGAAAATCAGCACGACTGAAACTTTTGTAACTCTTCTGTCTATCACTGGCTAGTGTGTGATACAGGAGCGTCTTTGTGTCCAGTAGATAAGCACAAAGATGCACGTGGAAGGAATTGGTAATGACATAAGCCCCACTCCCCAGTACAAGTCTTGGTTCAGTTTTTGAAATTTGGTACGGTGCATCTACACTCACCGTCCACTTTATTAGGAACACCTGTACACATGCACATTCATGCCGTTATCTAATCATTCAATCACGTGGCAGCATTGCTTATTTGAGTTACTGTAGGCTTCCTCTCAGCTCAGACCAGTCTGGTCATTCTCCCCTCATCTCTCTCTTCAACAAGGTGTTTCAGCCTGCAGACTCTCTGCACACAGGATGTTTTTTTTTGTTTTTCACACCATTCTATGTAAACTCTAGAGACTGTTGTGTGTAAAAATCCCAGGAGATTAGCAGTTTCTGAAATACTGAAACCAGCCTGTCTGGTACCAGCAATCATGCCACGGTTAAAGTCGCACTTTTTTTTCATTCTGATGTTTGATGTGAACCTTAACTGAAGCTCTTGACCTGTATCTGCATGATTTTTTCCATTGTGCTTCTGCCACATGATTGGCTGATTAGATAACTGCATGAATGTGCAGGTGTTCCTAATAAAGTGACCAGTGAGTGTATGTGCTAATGTGTCCGTTAAAAAACAACAACAACAACAACGAGAAAGACATTTTCTGCTAGCTGAATTTTGGACAATTTAATTCCTGGCAGCAGTGTGAGAGCTCTATGATCAGCTCATTTGTTTCTAAATGCAGCTTTTCCAGGTCCTGAATGTTTGCAAGCAGCCATCCTTGCCACCAAAATGCTGCGGCCCATTAGCTTGTTAAGCGAACATGATTAATCTGCATAATGTCATTTGGAGCATTCGCATTACTAAGATGTATTGCTGAAATGGTCCACTCACCCTAATGACACTTTTACATGTGAAGTAAGTACATAAATGTACATGATCATTATAAGTTTACTTTACTTATAATAATCATGACCAATTGGTTAATTAGGTATGGGGTGGCCAAAAAAAAGACCCACTCATCCTAATGGATCTACTGCTTTTACAGCTTCAGGTTTTGAAATGTATTCCCTTATCCTTATTATCCTAAACTCCCATTCCTCACTCTCTTAACTACATACCTATCAGTTTCACTGTAGTCACTGAATATTTCATCATAGATAATGAATACTATGCTTTAAGATAAATAACTGAACAATAATTTGGCACTTTCAGGGGTGAATTTCATATATTACTGAAATTTAGCCTTATTATTAGTAGGCATCAGTTGCTTGATGTTTGCTAACAGCTAATCAGACCTCTTGCTTTTTAGTTTTGCTACAGTGCCTTGCATAAGTATTCACTCTCCTCAAACATTTTTAGTGTTACAACATGGAACTGAAATGGACTTAACTGGGATTATGTCATGATTCTACTCAAAATAGCCCATAATGTTGAAGTGTGTGTGGGAATGTGTGAAAATTATGCCATCAGAAGTCACAAAGTCACATAATTAGCTGAAAGGAGTCTCAATATAAATACACCTGCTTCTGGAAGAACCCAGAGTTTGTCAGCAAACATACCTAAACATACAACATCGTGAAGACCAAGGAGCTAACATACAAAGTCTAGGACAAAGTTCAGAAAAAGTATCGATCAAAATGATCCTAAACGGTGAACATCCTGAGGAATGCCATTAAGTCCTTTTAATGTCCTGTTAAGAAATGGGAAAAAAATAACCAGATTGGGTAAAAGAGGGCATTAGGCAGAGACACATGTTACATTTCCATCTTAAACCATATTACAATTGACAGCAAAGAAAAAAGAGAGAAAGATTTCCTTCTTCAGTCTGCACTTTCAGTCATTTCCCACCTATGTGCTTGAGAGAACAAAATGGCTTTGTGCTATTTGCTGAGATGATGGTGAGCATTTTAAGAGGCAGCACATACATCTGTAGCTGGCATTTTAAACAATCTGACTGCTGGAAAAGGAACCAGCACTAATCCACACTCCAGTTCAGACATTAGCACACTTCCATTCACCAGCATGCTGAGTTACACACACCTGTCCCTCATTTCCCTTTCATTAACCGCTGTGTGTTTACACCACTGATGGGAAATCTTTTCAGTGAGTCACATCATATGACTCAGATCACAAACAAGAGTCAACTCTCAAGTCGATTCTCAAACAGCTCATTGCCACTTTTCTCTAAACTGGGAAACATTTGCTGGAAAATATTTTAATGACCACTGCAAAAAATGACAGCCATTGAAAACCTTAAAAATAGTCAATTTTATCTAGTATTTTCTATTATACAATTACAATTAACCTAAAATATAAGATTATTAAACCTATTTCTCTCCATTTTTACTAATTTCAAGCTTTTTTTTTAAATTCTATTGGCTGTTAATCTTATTAAAATTAAATGTTTAAAATTAGCAACAATTTCTGCTGATAGAAAAAGACTATTTCAAGCTTGAAATGAGTAAAAATGTTTAGAAATAGGTTTACTCTTCTATCTAATTAGTAAAATAACATGACTTTACATTGTGTTTTGTAAAAGCTGGTTAAATAATTGGAAAATTCAGCAAAGCACTACAAATATTCTGCGCATCGACAAATAGCCTATAGTAAGCATCCCTGCGTTAATGTTATTGTGCCTGCTGTGTCTTTGCTTCATTAAGTAAATTCATTTCCAGTTAACGGGATATCCATACAGCACATAAATGTGTTGTCTCTCAACATAACCTAAAAGATCTGACTCAAAGAGCCATCTCGTTCAGCAAACTAAGCATCAGTCACCTCAAAGAGTCAACTCTTTTGCAAACGACACATCAATCACCTCAAAGAGTCGAATCATTAGCAAACGACACATCAATCACCTCAAAGAGCTGATTCATTCGAAAAACAACACATCACTCACCTCAAAGAAATGAGTTGTTCGAAAACGACACATCAATCACCTCAAAGAATTGAATCCTTTGCAAATGACACATCAATCAACTCAAATGTTCGACTCATTCGAAAACAACACATCACAACACATCACACTCTTGTTCTTTGCCAGGTTTTACCATTTAAACTGTGCATTCTGAGTGTTTTTATCTATATTGCCTCTTGGTTTTTTTTATCCTTGACTTTGATATTTCCTTCTGCATATCTTCTCCATATTGCTTGCTAATAGACAGATACATGTGTTTGCTCTGTGACTGCATTGGATTGTTAATAAAACAACCTCTGACTCATGACCAGAATAAAAGTCCACATTTATGTCCTATTCATTAAAGTCATTGTTACCAGCCTACATTAACATACACTTTTGGACCCTTTGCTGAGGAACAGCTCATCGCTTCACAAACTCCAAACTTCCAGAAAAGTCACACTAACTTCACATGTGAAGTGATTCATTAGAGCCTTCAGATGTTACACTTCACACATTTTCACATGTGGACTTTTCACACAGAGTACTAGTGTTTGTGTTTTTATTTTTTCACATTTGATTTTTCTCACAAGATGTTATTTTTTCATGTGATCACATATTATTCCAATTATTTTGGTGAAATGCACCTTCATGTTTTTTTCTCCTTGTGATCACATATTTCTCACATAATCACATGTGAAAAACATGATCACATGTTAAATTTATGTGAATTTTCCGTGAGGGTAATGTATAGCGCATTCAGAAAGCATTCAGACCTCTTCATTTTTTTTCACATTTTATGTTGCAGCCTTATGCTAACATGCTTTAAATTATCTTCCCTGTAATGACAAAGCAAAAAGCAGATTTGCGATAACTTTGCAAATTTATTAAAAAGAAAAACTGAAGTATCACGTTGATGTAAGTATTCAGACCCCTAACTCAGTACTTATTTGAAGCACCTTTGGCAGCGATTACAGCCTCAAGTCTTTAGGGTATGATGCAACAAGCTTTGCACACCTGGATTTGGCGATTTTCTGCCATTCTTCTCTGCAGATCCTCTCAAGCTCTGGCAGGTTGGATGGGAACCGTCAGTGGACAGCCATTTTCAGGTTTCATAGATGTTCAATTGGGTTCAAGTCAGGGCTCTGGCTGGGCCACTCAAGAACATTCACAGAGTTGTCCCTAAGCCACTCTTGCATTGTCTTGGCTGTGTGCTTAGGGTCATTGTCCTATTGGAAGGTGAACCTTCGGCCCAGTCTAAGGTCCTGAGCACTCTGGAACAGGTTTTCATTAAGGATATCTCTCTATTTTGCTGCGTTCAGTTTTCCTTCTACCCTGACAAGATGGTGTTGTGCAGGTGATGAGCGGTGCCTGGTTTCCTCCAAACATGACCAAACAGTTCAATTTTCGTTTCAGCAGACCAGAGGATCTTGTTTCTCACAGTTTAGCAAATTCCAACCAGGCTTTCATGTGTCTTGCACTGAGGAGAGGCTTCTGTCTGACTATTCTGCCATAAAGCCCAGATTGGTGGTAGTGTTTAGTGTTGCAGTGATGGTTGACCTTCTGCAAGTTTCTCACATCTCCACACATGATCTCTGGAGCTCATCCAGAGTGACCAATGGGTACTTGGTCACCTCTCTTAGGACCTTCTACCAAGGCCCTTCTACTCAAGGCCTTTCGATTGCTCAGTTTGACCAGGCGACCAGCTCTAGGAAGAGTCCTGGTTGTTCCAAACTTCTTCCATTTAAGAATTATGGAGATCACTGTGCTCTTGGGAACCTTCAACGCAGCAGAAATTTTTTGTAGCCTTCTGCAGATCTGTGCCTCAGCACAATCCTGTCTCTGACTTTGACCTCCTGGCTTGGTTTTTGCTCTGATATTCATTTTGTGCTGTTAGACTTTATATAGACAGGTGTGTGTCTTTCTAAATCATGTCCAATCAATTGAATTTGCCACAAGTGGACTCCAATCAAAATGCAGAAACATCTCAAAGATGATCCAGAGAAATGGGATGCACCTGAGCATCATAGCAAAGAGTCTGAATACTTATGTTAATGTAATATTTCAGTTTTTTCTTTTTAATAAATTTGCAAAGTTATCACAAATTTGTTTTTTTGCTTTGTCATTATGGGGTATGGATTGTAGATTGATGTGAAAAAAAATAATTTAAAGCATTTTATCATAAGGCCACAACATAACAAAATGTAAAAAAAAGAGAAGGGTTCTGAATGCATTGTAAATCCTTTATATTGAAAATACAAATTTAAAGAGCTTAACAGCATTTTGGTAGAAATTACACACCAATAGTTTTCCACAGGCATCCGGTACAAATGACCAAACAACAATTTTCTCGTTCAAATGTGTTTCAAATACATGTATCCAATATCCTGTATATAATACACATGAAATATTGCCCTTATCTGTATCTGTCTATAATAATGACCCCAATAAATGATGCATGTACAGTCCATTATACTGAAAATTGGGGGTTTGATTAAACAATAAATAACGTTACGATTTGTAACCAGCTGCTGAGGAGACATAATGTTTATTTTTTAATATGGTGTGGCCATGAATTAATATATTAAGGCCACAGGTCAAGTTTCTTGAGAAGAAATTGTGGGTTTGAGTTATATATTGAGTGGCCATGGCATACTTAGTTTGTGGGCTTGAAGTATTTACACCTGATCTTAATATATTAATTTGCGGCCATGTCATTAAAAATAACCACTGTGTCACCTCAGAAGCTCTGTGGATTTTATTAATCCCCTACACATCTATACAATAGATGGAGTCTTTATTTAGCATTGGACCCCTTGTCTTTCTCCGTCACTGCTAGAGCACCTCCTGTATTCTCAAGGCACCATAAAATAGTGTAGCTCTAGAGTTTTTCACATGCTTTACAGACATTTTGTCCTCATTTTCTTTAAATCCCAGTTTAGGGAGCACCACTGTAAGATGTGTGATGTGATGAGAGAAACCTCAGCGCATTGTCATCAGTAAAAGAGATCAGATTAGCCAGACTGATGGACTGCTGCCTGTAAAGGAAGCTGATAAGGCCCCTAGAATTAACCTTGGCTCTGAGAACTGGACTCAAGAGGCCTTGTGATTGTTTCTCTTTTTAGAGGAAACACAAAGATCGCCCACTTTGTTATCTGTACAGTCCACGGAGACATCAATCAAAGCGCAGACTGCCACATCGACCCTCTCCACCAGGATCAATGGCCTTTCCTGCTTGGTTTGTTGCAGCAAAGATTGCCAAGAGATACTGAGGGGAAGGTCTGCTGCTCACTGCCTAGTGCAGACGAATGGGCTACCTCAGACCAGAATGTCATTAATTACATCTGCTCAGACACAATGAACATCTATAATGTATTAGATACTGATTTAAAAAGAAATTAAAAGAGAAATGTCAGACTTTGAATTCTTATAGGGTCCCATTTCGCAATGTTGTAATTATTGAATCTTTTAATGAAAGAGGCGCCATGTAGCTCTGACCTTCAGAAGATGAACCACACACCTACACTGGAAAAAAAACCCAAAAGATTCAGTGGTTCAGTAAATATGACTAAAACAAATCTGTGATTTTTACACAAAAAAGAAAATTATTAGAATTACTTAAATGCTTTAAGTTCTGTGATGTAAGTGCAATTTACCTAGATTAGCAAATAAAACAAACACTGAGACAAATATTCAATTAGAAATTGTACACTCAATATGAAAAATAGCACAACTACTGTATTAAAGACATAAACAGAACAATGCGGTTTAACAAGAACAGAGCTGAAATCATAGCCTGTGCAAATCAATGAGGAAAATGAGGGTGGGATTTAAAAATCAGGATGGCGTGATCAGATACGGGACAGTTTATTCGTCTAGCTGGAGAGCATAATTGTCACTTGGCTTAATGTGTGCTTTATGTCCTCGGATATATCTCGTATTCTCCTCTGTATGGTGTCACAGGAGATCAGGATTTTTTTTTCAGCTGATTTGTGGCAGATCTGTGCCGAGGATCATGTCTATCGCGGAGGGAAAAAGACAGCCTTTATTTGTACGATGAGCAAATTAATTGTTCCTGAACAGTGCACGTGTTTTTGATCTTTTTTTTGTCCAGATCTCGTTGCTTTCTCTTGAAAAAGTCACAACACACTTGTCTTTACGGCTTGAGTGTTTTGTCTCTAAATTACTTTTTGAATTTCGATGGTTTCATGCTTTTCCACAGATTATACCTCACCACGCAAAACACACTGCGGTCTGCACAAGTCATGCATGTCTTCTGTGCAACTAAAGTCATATTTTATGTCATTTTCATTAACCTTGAATAATTTAGGAAGAGGGAATTATACTCTGTTTATCCATGTTAGCACCAGTTGTGTACAGATGAATTAGCACCAAAATTGACAGAATTTGTTTGGATGCACAACATGGCATGACAAAATTTATTTATTTTTTTTTTAAGTTAATGATTATTTTCCTTTATTTATTTATTATTTTTTTAAATAATGACGTGTCAAATTATCCAACTAAATGATGATCGGAAGTTCTTTTTTTTTAATATTATATTCATTGAGGTATTTTTAGATTTTCAGACACACAAAAAACAGTCACAAAACAAGACAAAACACAGCTACACAGGTAGAAAATGAAAGGAAATAATAATAATAATAAAAAAAACCCATCTCCTTTAGATTCAATTTAGCAGTTAACCACAACAAGGGAGGTCAACACAGACTTTTGCTCAATGTGACATTATGGACAAGTTCAAATAATACTAATAACAATAAAATAAAAATAATAATAAATAATCACCTAGATATTTCAGCTTTAAAGCAAGGGTGATAGGGAAAGTGACACTAAAAATAGAGAGCAGATAGATTTGCAAGAGTCAACATTGTCACTAGCTTTGACAAGTAATTGAGAAAATAAATAAATAAATAATAGAAAGATTCAGATATGCAAATGTGGTATTTAAAACACACACACACACACACACACACACACACACACACACATGGGTGTATTAACATTGACACAGAAGTTAAACAAAACTACAAAGTTTCAAGCGGTGTCATGGTTATTGGAAATTTTTAGCAGGTGATTGAAAAGAGGCCTCCAAGAAGCTTCAAATAGATCTATATTTCCAGACATACTATATCTAAGCCTTTCTACATGAAGGGTGGAAGAAAGTTCAGAC
>CM040471.1:6258428-6269723 GCA_022758105.1 Pangasianodon gigas | reverse complement strand
GAAGGGTGGAAGAAAGTTCAGACAACCAGATCTTGAATAGTGGCCTTGACTTTTTCTTCCAAATGCAAAGGATGGATTTTTTTGCGATCATCATACCATACTGTATAGGCACTCGGAAAGCGTGATTAAGATGCTGCAAGGAGGCTGACCAGCCAAGGACAGCAGTTGCAGGATCTAAAGGAAGCTCACATGCATAAGCCTCTGAAAGAAATTGAAAAACTTCTGACCAGAATTCACCAAGTTTAGGGCATGCCCAGAAAAGATGACCAAGAGAACCCTCCGCAGATTCACACTTATTGCAGAGAGAGGAAATAGTAGGATAGAAAGCGTTAAGTTTAATCCTTGTATAATGCAATCTATGCAACACCTTGTACTGAATAATGACCAAATTTTTTATTGGCTCTAACAACAGCTACAGGGACTGCTCCTTTTATATTTTATTTATTTATTTTATTTTTTTGTACTTTTTTGAAACTATAATTTGCATTATTTTCATATTTTCAGCTGTCCACAACCCAGCAGTTGAGAAGAAACACTGCTAACAAACAGCTGAGACCATCTCCAGGCTAAATACTACACTTCCCATGAAGCCATTGCCTTCTCAACCGGAAACCGGAAACCGGAAATCCTTTCTCATTGGCTATCACCTTTGATTTTTGCTTGACGACGGCTTTTGATTGGCTGATTTTCCTCGGGTCAGTTGACACTGTTTGGGTGTAGAAGCGGAAAAATGGCAGCTGACACCGGGAGATACAGGACTGCAGTGTCCAAAAGCAAGGACCCTTCCAGTTTATTAATCTCTGTTATAAGGTAAACGCAGTGTTTTTATTATCTCTGACGTCTTGGCTTTGTTTATGTGTCGCTTTTTTGAAGAAGAACTATCTAAAAAAGGCAAAACAGTGACCAAAACATTAGCGTGTCAGCTAGTTAGCTAGCTAGGCTTTGCTACATCCTGTGCTAAGTGTTTACTGTTGTCTAAATATTGGACGTTCAGCACTGTAAATGTTATAGTTTTAGCAGTTATATATATATCAAAGCATGTCAGTAAGTAAGAAATGATACAGCTAACACAGTTAAAACCTTCTGGAGTACATTAGCATGCTGTGTTTATTGACAGTAAACTGTAAATAATCAGCCAAAACAACACTGAGTCTCTCAATCTCATCACTTCTGTGCAAGTTTCCTCTTTTAATTGCTTTCTCTTGATGGTTTTTTGTCCTGTTAGCGCCTATTTTGTGCCAATATGACTTGACTTAAATGTTCAGGCTGTTGAACTGACATATTATTCAGCAGTGAAACACAAAACTGCAGCACAATTGTTAAAAAGAGCTTAGAAAATGATGAAACCTGCTGTCAGTGTAAATACTGTTTCTGTAGTACACAGGTTCCTCTAAAGCCCTATTCGGACGGGATTCGTTTCACATGAGGAGGTGGGGGTAATAAAATTATTAATGGAGTATCTTAGGGAATTTCGTCTCATCCGAATACGCCATGTCATCAGTTTTTATTTACTTACGTACTATTGACATGGGATGAGATTTCCGGAGGTATGTTCTTTTCTCGCTTGTTGGCCTTGTTGATCTATCTTTTAGTAAAGTTGTACAGTATGTGAATGTTTTAGCGTAAGCCTAACCAAAAAAAAAAAAAAACCCCATCGCCGACTTAAAAAAAGTTTCAGAAACACTGGTTTTCTTTGTAGTAGCATGTGTAACATGCACAGCGTGTTCCCGACACACACAGCTCATTTGCATGTAGCGACGCCCACAAAACTCCATAAAAGGTCAAGGGCACAGAGAGCCGAGAGCATGAAATGAACAATCAGGGTAAAGTCTGAAAAACAGAAGTGGAAGCTATTCTGATTCGAAATGAATGACGAGAAGTAATAGTCGGAAATGGAAATTATTTTGACTCACTATGCCAATAAAAAATATTTAATAATATATAATATTAATAATAATAAAAAGCACTAAATCCTCTATCAGCTGAGGCGTTTGTTTACGGCTTACGGCTCAGACAGACCGGTCCGCAATCCGTTTATATGGCGCCATTTTTTTTGTCTTAACTGAATGGTTAATTTTATTTGTTTTAATTTATGGGTTTATGTTGGCTTGGCTTCTTTATTTTTTGCTATACGTTAATTAATGCCAGTAATATAAAACGATTGGGTTTCACAAAAAGGTCTTGATGGTACTCTTAGTCCCTGATGTAGTGAACTAGCATGAGGATGTGTTTTTGATAGAGACTCTGAAGCACTTCTCTAAGTCGCTCTGGATAAGGGCGTCTGCTAAACGCTGTAAATGTAATAAAAATAAACAATTTACACTTGAGAGTATATTCCAGATATAAAAGTGCAGTAATGATATGATGCAAATGACATGATATGAAGTCGAAGTTTACATTAGTTAGTGTTTCTTTTGCGTTAATTTACACACACTCAGGAGCACGAGTAGGATACGAAGGTTTTTGTGAATTTACAGAATTTCTTGTGCAAACACTCATGATTTGCACATAAATCTGTTCATATCCAGTGTGATCTCTGACCCGTGTGTAGGATTGGCATGTAGCCGTTTCTTACGCTCTCAGGTCCTGATGTATTTTACTTTCTATGAAATAATCAGTAGGAAAAAGGTAATAGGTTTATACATCCTGTCCTAATCGACATGTTGGTAAAGATTTTGTTATATCCTGGGAGAAAAGATGTTTCGTGCTTTTTCTTTTGTATGGAGACCCTCCAGGAAGCGCTCGCTCTTTTCTGTACCGTTACGCTGAAAGCAAAGTGTTTACTATGAGTTTAAAATGCAGAATAGTAAAATATAGATGATTTTTTTAAAGTTCGTATCAGAGAACCTTGAGTTCCTACACCCTTAGCCTAAAGACATGCTGTGGTCATGTGACATATTAATGATCAAGCGCAGCTTACTCTTTACTGGTCAAGACTTTTGTCCTCAACAATAAAAAAGAGCTACTTTGAACCTGTTTTTGCCATGTTGGTCTGCATGAGACGTGATGCTTATGCAGTGGATGTATGCAAATTTTCAGAAGTTTACATGGTAATGGATATAGTGTCAAAATATCAGAATTAATCAGACAGTTCAGGAATATAACTCTCTCTTTGCTGTCGGTGTTGAAATTCGAAGCTTTGGCAACTGATCTGATCTGAGAGTGTACAAATGAGGAGGTGAGAGAGCTGGACAGTTTAAAAGGATTAAAGCGCCGCTGCATCAGTCTCTTTAGGTAGAGATGAAAAGGTAGGGCTAAATCCCACTTCACTGCTATCATCACGGCTTTCAGGGCAACGTAGGAAACGGTTAACCAAAGTGAAAACAGAGCAACCCATCAATGAAAGAAGTTTGAACCAAAAAAAATTCAACTCAGAATTTCGTTACGAAATAAATCTTTTGTATTTGTAGCATTTTTTTTGAAGATCACAAGTTAATTTCGATGGTGAATCAAGTGAAAACCTTAAAATTACAACTTGAATTAGAATCAAATCCAATTTTTTTTCTAGAGGAACCCGGACACTCGTTAAGGACCTGGAGAAGGAACACTTACATTAAATTAAATGGTAGAAAAATGATACAGTTTTGTGTCACTTATTGCAATAAACCATGCAAAATAAAGAAATTAAGGGTGGATTTGATCTTTAAAGCAAATCTATCTTTGCTTGTGTCGTGCAGGACTCTGTCGAACAGTGACGATGTGCAGGACCGGGAGACGGAGAAGAGCCGTCTGGAGGACGCCTATGAGAAATGTGACCGAGATCTGGACCAGCTCATTGTTCAACACTACACCGAGCTCACTACGGCCATCCGCACCTACCAGAGCATCACCGAGAGGATCACCAGCTCACGCAACAAGATCAAACAGGTCAAACACAAAGACACACACAAACACACACACACACGGGCCACTTCAGAAGGGCTGGTGTTGAGTATTTCAGAAATCTATTGGGATTTTCATGTACAACATTCTCTACAGTTTACACATAACGGTGCAAAAAAAAAAAACATTCAGTGAGAGGAGAATGGACAGACTGGTTCAGGCAGACAAGAAGGCTCAATTAATCACTCTGTGTAGCCGTGCTGAGCAGAAAAGCATCTCACAATGCACAACCTTGAGGCAGATGAGCTACACAGAGGATTCCTCTCCTGTCAGGCGAGAACAGGAATCTGAGGCTCACTGGATAAAGAGTTGAAAGAATATTGAAAAAGTCCAGTGCGCAGTGCTTTTCTGCTCACCACGGTTGCAAAGAGTGGTTAAATTAGCTGTTAAAAGGGAAAATGTTGCTGTGAGGGAAATAATAATTTTAAAAAATGATATGAATCAACAGTTTTTACACTTCTTCTCTTCTTGAACGTGAGTATCGGTGACATAAGAGTGAGCAGAGCAGCACCATAACTCCACTGCTGAAGCTCCCTGCAGTTTTTTGGGGCATCACATCTGTCTTCTCTTCAGCTAACACACACACACACACACACACACACACACACACTTCTCTTCTCTAGAGAAATCAGGCGAAAGCATTGGGCCGAGTCTGTCTGCTGTTCACTAACGATTGTGATGAGAGCCGTCGTGGGAAAATGCGATCCCTTCTTCATTTGTGACTGAGCTGGGTTGCTGTACCCATGAACGGTGTTTGCGTGGAGGACGTTTCACTCGCACCTTCATTTAAATGTGCGAGTGATTGTGTGTGTTCGTTCAAAAAATATGCAAAATATGCAAAATGCACACTAGAGCACTACTGTTAGAATTTTGAAAGTGTGAAAGCCGACTGAGCTCAAGACTCTGACTCGAGTGTACAGAATAAAGCACTTAGTGGTGTGTGTTGGCACTCAGACTGGTGGCTGCTGTCCGATTAGTGTATACTTAAAGCTTTTATTTTTCTTTGTGCACATTTTGTGTTTTCATCAAGCTAGGACAGTGAGCTCTCTAACCTGCTAACCTTTATGCGTCTTGTGTAGGAGCTCTGCATTTTAACATCGGAGTTCGCTGCTACGAGTTATCGCTCAGAAATATGCAAAAAAGAGCAGTTTTATTATTCTGACATATGAATCTGCAATGATTGACAGTCGCTTATATATGTGTGTTTTGGATATTAACTATGTTCTTTGATATTAACTGACACCCCTGGAAGCTTCGCCCCCTCCCACCATCTCACTTTAGTAATCTCTCGTCCTGTTTTTTTTTCTTTCCGTCAAGGTATAATGAGAATGTTTGTTTTAAGCTCAATAATGTGAACTATAATCCATCGATGTATGTATGACTTCACTAACATTAGACAAGTATATAGTAAACATCATTTAATGATGTTTATGAGGGATGTCACAGAAAAAATTTAAAAATGTTTAAAAAGAGAAAACAAACGAAAAAAGAGATTTAAAAAGGCCTACAGCGAAATAGTAAAATCTAACATTTTACAAAAATGATAATTAGAAAGTGATTAAAAAACTGTGTTTGCTCTCCTGAACCGCTCAGCGCAGATACGTACAAATAGTGCAGTCAAGCCTGTTATGGTAGAAATCAGAGAGAGTGTCTGTGTCTGTGTGTGCGCGTCTGTGTGTGTGTGTGTGTGTGTGTGTGTGTGTGTGTGTGTGCGTCTGTGTGAGTGTGCATGTGTGCGTGAGAGCTTTTGGACCCCACTGTATGTATATAGGGTGTTTTACGGTAACCACCAAAAAAAAGCTGCTGCTCATCTGTTTTAGTGAAGATGTAGACACTAGAAAAGTGCACAATTTATTATTAATTACTGTACTTAACATCTATATTCTAGAATATAAAGAAAGAAAGGAAGTAAACCTTTGTACTTTCTTGTGTGTAAACAAGTGTGTGGCTACACAAACAAACACAAAACAGCTAACTAACACAAACAATGTTTTTTTTTAAACCTGCCAAGCGTCTGTTACTGTAAAACTCTCTCTCTATATATATATATATATATATATCACTACAGACAAGTGATTTGTGAAAGGACTATATCAAAAATTATTTTCAGCGCTTTTCTTTTTGAAAATTCGAGGGTCTGAAACTTTTCTTTCCCTGTGCACTTTCCACAGGAGCCGCAGTGCACGTATCCCTCCTCCGAGCCAGATTTGCCTACAGGCAGAATAAAGCATAGGTTTAAATGCATGTTTAAAGTTATTGGCTGATACTCAGAGCCCTGATATTGTATCGGAGAGTGGAATTGGTGCATTCCTTAAAAATCAGCAGAGAAAGTAGTAGCTATGTGTCTATCATCATATTTAAGAAAAGGACCTCCTCCATCTTAATATCTCTGAGACTGCTTAGAATGATGTCAATCTGTTTTCCACTCTGTCTTTCAGGTGAAGGAGAACCTGCTGTCATGTAAGATGCTGCTCCACTGTAAGAGGGACGAGTTGAGGAAGCTGTGGATCGAGGGCATCGAACACAAACACGTCCTCGAACTGCTGGACGAGATCGAGAACATCAAGCAGGTTCCTCAGAAACTGGAGGCCTGCATGGCCAGCAAACACTATCTGCATGCCACTGACATGCTGGTGAGTCTGTGTGTGACAAAAATATCATATCATGATACTTCAGGACGTTTCTGCGATACGTATCACGCTATATAATCTAGCTAACAAACTGTCATCAAAACAGTAGTGTTGCACTAAAAACACTATAAAGATTATGAATTGTTGACATAATTTATCACGACATCAATATTATACTGATACATCACCCAGGATTAGCTGGAGGTGACCTACGATGTAATTTGGATCCTGAACGTTTTAAAAGTTCCTAATATTAGCACAGTTGATGAAGAACAGCCCTGCGTGCTGCTTGACCAAAAACAGACGTGGGTTGAGAGCGTTCATGAGTGAGGCAGGAGCAGAACTGCAGGTACTCCTCGAAAGTCGTGACACTTTGATGTTTTTCATTTAGCACCTCAGTGGGTGAGAATGTTAAAACCAAGGCTTTTTAGATTTCTAGCACTATTTCACACAGACACGGGCAATTAGCAGCTATCTGTCGTAGGAAGAGGGGGGCTGTCACCTGGATTAGGAGACATCATGATTATGAGAAAAAATACTTTTTACTAATTTCGTGATAAAGAAGATACATGAGGCGAATATTTTTACATACAGTTGAATCCAAAAAGATTTTTCTTTTAAAGAAGATTCATTCATTTTTCATTCATCAGAGCTTATCCCAAGAATGCTGGATGTTAGGCAGGAATACACTGTGAGAGGACTTCAGTCCATCATATTGACAGACACCGATCAGCCATAACATTAAAACCACTGACAGGTGAAACGAATAAGACTGATTATCTCATTACAATGGCACCTGTCAAGGGGTGGGATATATTAGGCAGCAAGTGAATAGTCAGTTCTTGAAGTTGATTTGTTGGAAGCAGGAAAAATGGGTAAGCGTAAGGATCTGAGTGACTTTGACAAGGGCCAAATAGTGATGGCTGGACCACTGGGTCAGAGCATCTCCAAAACGACAGGTCTTGTGAGGTGTTCCCGGTATGCAGTGGTTAGTACCTACCAAAAGTGGTCCAAGGAAGGACAACCGGTGAACCAGTGACCGGGTCATGGGCGCCCAAGGCTCACTGATGCGTGTAGGGAGCGAAGGCTAGCCCGTCTGGTCTGATCCCACAGAAGAGCTACTGTAGCACAAACTGCTGAAAAGTTAATGCTGGCTCTGATAGAAAGGCGTCAGAAAGAGCGTATGGGGCTGTCTAGCTGCAGATCAGTCAGAGTGCCCATGCTGACCCCGTCCACTGCCGAAAGAGCCTACAATGGGCACGTGAGCATCAGAACTGGACCATGGAGCAGTGGAAGAAGGTGGCCTGATCTGATGAATCATGTTTTCATTTACATCATGTGGAAGGCCGGGCGCATGTGCGTCACTTACTTGGGGAAGAGATGGCACCAGGATGCACTATGGGAAGAAGGCAAGGCAGTGTGATGCTCTGGGTAAATGTTCTGCTGGGAAACCTTGGGTCCTGGAATTCATATGGATGTTACATTGACACGTACCACCTACCTAAACATTGCTGCAGACCAGGTACACCCCTTCATGGCAACGGTATTCCCTAATGGCAGTGGCCACTTTCAGCAGCATAATGCTCCCTGCCACACCGTAAAAAGTTGTTCAGGAATGGTTTGACGAACATGACAAAGAGTTCAGGGTGTTGACTTGGCCAATTCCAAATTCCCCAAATCTCAATCCGATCAGCATCTGTGGGATGTGCTGGACAAACAAGTCTGATCCATGGAGGCCTCACTTCACAACTTACAGGACTTAAAGGATCTGCTGCTAACGTCTTGGTACCAGATACCACAGCACACCTTCAGAGGTCTTGTGGAGTCCAGGCCTCAACCAGTCAGAGCTGTTTTGGAGACACGAGGGGGACCTACACAATATTAGGCAGGTGGTTTTAATGTTATGGCTGATCGGTGTAAGTAGTCAAATAAAGAAAGAATAAAACACTTCAGGTTGTGCTGCTGTAGGAAAATAATCAACGACAGTGTGGTGTGATGAAGAAGCATTAGTGTTACCACTTCAACCTTGATTATTTTCCTATAACAGCATGTCCCAAAGTGTTTTATTACTCTTATTTCACAGGAATTTGCCAATGATGACTTTTTTTTTAAACTTATGAAAGAACAGCATTGTACTTTATCCATGTATAGTTACATTTAATGTTGTAGAACATGCTTGAAATAGATTATTTACGTTACCACCATGCAAGTCCCTGTGAATGGGCTGTTTCTATAGAAACGAAAGCTTATTAGAATACCAGAATACCTTCTGACAATCAGAATGAAGAATTCAGCACTGTTGTGGTATAATAAATACTTGGCAAAATATCAGCATGATGGAAAAATTCTCTTAACTTGTTTGCCTTAATAACTGCCTCCAAATATCTTAAATATCGCCTGCAGAGTGTTTCGATTGTTTCATTAATAATATTCCGCTTCTAACCTTGAAATTCTTCCTGCAGTTTCTGCTTGGCCAATTTTTTCCCGTTCTTCTTGATTTATCATTTAAAACCTCTGCCAGATGTTATACTCTTCCTCCTTCAGATCAGGTCTGGACATGGAGATGGTCTGTTGATTTTGCATTATAATTTGAATTCGTGTCTTGTTGCAGGATCGACTCACATTTCATTTAATAAAACAAACAAACGAACAAAAAAAAAAAAAAAGTGTTACGGTTCCCTTTTTAAATTCACAACCCGTGGGGGTACAAACTTTTGCACTTAGCTGTAAATGATGTTGCAGCTTTCTTTCTCATTCCCTTTCTCTCTTCCTATGTCTTGTTCCTCACTGGGGAAATATTTTCTTATTTTGGGGGTCACGTTTGAAGGTTTTCTCAAATCAGGCCAAAAGTGCCGGTGCTGCCCAAGTCGATTACTGCACCCAAGGTGTGTCAGTTTGTAACGGTGTTAAAAAACAACTCAGTCTTGCGTGAGTTGCTGAAACGCAGGCAGACACGCAGCTGTAAATCCATTCTGCATCTGTCACTCCCTCAGGGATCCCCAGTGTGAGCTCTGCAGACTGCAAGTCACTCATTAACTCGTGCATCTGTCAGATATGCATCGTCTTCTCTTTACTGTTGGACTTTCAGTCGAGTCTGAGCCGGAGTGTAAATATACTCTTCTCCTTTTTCTTCTCATCCTGTATCCTGTAGAAGGTCTTCTCTCCGTAAATGGTAGTAAATTAGCTCCGATATTCTGATCTGCTCTCTTTCCATGACTGTGTTGGATGACTGTTAAAAAAACCATGAAATCTTACAGTGTAATATTTCTTAAAATGAATGATATTAAAAACTTCGTGCTGGTAGAAAAAAATTGGATTACTGCTGGGAAGAGTTATTAAATTCAAAAAAACATGCAATAACCCCAGCAGATAAATAATAGAATAGGGAGACAGATAGATAGACGGCGAGAGAGTGAAAGAGACGGACAGACAGATGGAGAGAGAAGGATGAAGGGAGAGGGATAGAGAGAGAGAGAGATAGACTGAGAGACGGATGGTATAGATGGATGGATGGAGGGGAGAGAGGGAGAGACTGATGAATAGATGGAGGAAGAGAGGGCAGAGTGGATGGACAGACAGAGAGAGAAATCGCAAGAGATGAACGGACAGACAGATGGAGAGTGAGATGCACTGATGGATGGACAGAGCGAAAGACAGATGAATGGATGGACAGAGAGAAAGATGAGGAAGGGTGGACAGTTAGAGGAAGAGAGACAGAGATGGACAACATTATGTGTTTCTCAGAGACAGGTGGGGAGAGAGTGAGGGAGAGGGAGAGAGGGGGAGATGGACAGACAGAGGGAGATGGAAAGAGAGACAGACAGACAAACAGCGAGAGAAGGCTGGACAGACAGGGGGAGATGGACAGACAGGGAAGGAGAGAGAGAGCGAGAGAGACAGAGAGAGAGCTGCTGTCTTTTAACTGCCTTGGATGACTGTTATAATACACATGAAACATTATAGAGTATTATTTATTAAACTGAA
Source organism: Pangasianodon gigas (assembly GCA_022758105.1). Taxonomy (NCBI): domain Eukaryota; kingdom Metazoa; phylum Chordata; class Actinopteri; order Siluriformes; family Pangasiidae; genus Pangasianodon; species Pangasianodon gigas. Next base: position 6,259,227 of record CM040471.1, on the reverse strand, counting down.
TAACATGAAATAATTTAAACTGGTAGCCCTGAGTAAAGTATTTTGTGTGTGTATGTGTGTGTATGTGTGTGTATGTGTGTGTGTGTGTGTGTGAGAGAGATGCTTGGAGGGAAACTCATACGTGTTCTGCCTCTCTGAATGAGTTTTGTGATACAGCTCAGAATGTACACAGTGAGTCAGTAGGGCCCGGCCTCCATCGGCTTCCATTAGGAAATAGCCCTGGCAGTAAAACAGACACATGGAGTTATTATGTTAGTTTTTGCATTGCAGTTAATCAGCCGAGCTCGCAGCCAATGCACTGCTCGTTTATGTGCACACATGCACTTGACCTGTGTAATGCTTCCTGTCTGCTTACGAGGGACGACGTGCAGATATGTCAGGATGTCTCTCCAGAGTGCTATCAGTCCACCATTAACCCCTCATCATAATATACAACCTTACATTACTGCCAGGCAGATTTATTATTAACACAAACACACAGTAACCACAATGGAGAACAAGAGACACCGAGATAATGAGAGAGAGAGAGACAGACAGACATACAGTCAGGTCCATAAATATTGGGACAGTGACACAGTTTTGGTAATTTTGCCTCTGTAAACCACCACAGTGGATTTGAAATGAAGCAGTCAAGATGTGACTGAAGCGTAGACTTTCAGCTTTAATTCAAGGGGTTTAACAAAAATATTGCATTAACCGTTTAGGAATTACAGCCATTTTTTACAGAGTTCCTCCATTTTCACAGGCTCAAAAGTAATGGGACAAACTAATATAATCATAAATATTAGGATTATTTTTA
>CM040471.1:6203925-6258328 GCA_022758105.1 Pangasianodon gigas | reverse complement strand
GAATTAAAGCTGAAAGTCTACGCTTCAGTCACATCTTGACTGCTTCATTTCAAATCCACTGTGGTGGTGTACAGAGGCAAAATTACCAAAACTGTGTCACTGTCCCAATATTTATGGACCTGACTGTAGATTAAGAAAGAGCGTGAGTGAGAGAGAGACAGGAACACAGAGAGTGTCGGGAGAAACCGACAGAGAGAGAGAGAGAGAGAGAGAGAGAGAGAGAGAGAGAAAGTCTGTGAAACAGAGATAGTCAGATGGAGAGAAAGAGGCACTGAGGGAGACAGAGATAGATAGACAGGCAGGGAGAGAGATGAAGACAGGCACAGACTGAGAGACAGACAGGGAGAGAGAGACAGAATTACAGGCAAGGTGAGGGAGAGAGACACAGAGAGACAGAGACAGCCGGACACAGGGAAACAGACAGACAGGTGGAGAGAGAGACACACACAGACAGACAGACATGGAGAAACACATATACAGAGACAGAGAGACATATGGAGAGACACACAGACACAAAGAGAGAGACACTAGCAGACAGATGGAGAGAGATACATACACGTATAGATAGAGACACAGAGAGACACACACAGACCCAGAGAGAGACACACAGGGATAGGCAGAGTGATACAGAGAGAGATGCACACAGATAGACAGAGAGACCCAGAGAGAGACGCACACAGATGGACAGAGAGACCCAGAGAGAGACGCACACAGATAGACAGAGAGACCCAGAGAGAGACACACACGGATAGACAGAGCGATACAGAGAGAGACGCACACAGATAGACAGAGAGACCCAGAGAGAGACGCACACAGATGGACAGAGAGACCCAGAGAAAGACACACAGATAGACAGAGAGACACAGAGAGACCCAGAGAGAGACGCACACAGATAGACAGAGAGACCCAGAGAGAGACACGCAGGGATAGACAGAGTGATACAGAGACAGACGCACTCTCTGTGTAGAGAGACGTACACAGATAGACAGAGAGACACACAGCTTCGAGTCATGCAGCAGAGTGAGAGGTCAGATGAGGTGAGTGGAGTAAGGAAATGAAGCTCAGTAACGAGATTTAAATGTACTTTACTCGTCCTGTGCTGACACGCAGAGCAGCAGATGCAGCAAGGAACCTGAGGGGATTCGCCTCATTTACTGTTTTATCATCATCATCATCATCATCATCATCATCATCATCGTATTGATAAACTCATTTTTTTTCACAACTTTGACCTTGTACTCTTTTATAGATCATATAACGGCCTGAGGTTTATTTAAATCCATTTCATCTCCATTCTCCTGTGATTATTATACTCTCTAACTGTCTACAGCCTTCGTGTTATATCACTTTATTGTATGTAAATGTGTGCGTATTGGCTTTTGTATAACTGCATCATTTCTTACTGGCCGGTGCTGCTGTTTGATTAAACTCTGTGAATAGTACAGTTTGAGCACATCATTTCATTCCTATTAAAATTTTTTACGGTGCTCTTAAATACGCACTCTCAAAACCTATGGACGTGAAGGCTTAGCTTTTTATTGGCCATATAAATATGAGTGTCGTGAGGCTGAATGAGGTGTCCAAGAAGTTTATATTTATAAAATTAATATTTTATACTTATCCTTGCAAGTTGTCTTTAGTTAGTAAATCAGTGTATGGACAATATAGCTATTAGCAACCTTTACAAATACAGGCAAGATAATTTAATAATATATAATAAAATTGTATAGAATTATTTATTCATTTACACACAGTTAGGGAAAGTACTTATTTTTTCTTTAAACACAGATTTCTCTGTCTTATATACAAGCTGTCTTATATACAGGCAAATTTTTCTTTAGATTTTACTCACCATGTGGCAATTTTGTGTTTTTAATCTTTTCAGTGTTAGTGCTCGGTTATTTTGGAAATATTAAAGCTTTAAAAACAATAGTTCTGCCATAGCCATTTGTTTAAATTTGACACGTTCCCTGATGTTTTCTTTGGCGTTAGCGGTGAATCCAGCATGCAGTGTGTGTGTGTGTGTGCGCTCAGCTGTGTGTTGTTGTGTGCAGGTGTCGGCGGTGGAGTCTCTGGAGGGGCCTCTGCTGCAGGTGGAGGGTCTGAGTGACCTGCGGCTGGAGCTGCACAGCAAGAAGCTCAACATTCATCTGGTGTTGATCGATGAGCTGCACCGCCACCTCTACATCAAGTCCACCAGCCGCGTGGGCCAGCGGGGCAAGGACAAAGGACGGCTCGGAGGGTAAGCACACACACACACACACACACACACACACACTCTTACACACTTAGACATGCATTGTACCTTGAGGGTTGATTCACTTTTAAGCATTTTAAATCACTAGGTTTGAATATTTGAAGGGAAAAATCAATCACACTAAAGCTACCAAAAAACAAGAGCTACCAAAAACAAGAGCTACCAAGTTGAACTTTCTGCGTTTTTCGACAAGGAAGGAAAGCACTTTCTCTTTATGTAAAACAATGTGATTCAGAGGTTCATTTAGCTGAACAGGAAGTTCTGAGATTTCATTAAACTCTATCAATTTGTTCTATCTGCAGTAGTCGATGTGTTTGGAGTCATTATTTTATGATAATATTTTGAGCCTGAATAATATTTTCCAGTTAATCTGATTTAAAAGAAACTTAATGCCTGGTCGCTACATTATAACACAAACCTTACAACAAATTTTTTAATACACAGGTTTGTGACATGGAGCCTCATTTTCTGTGACAGTAATAAGCAAGATTGACAATCCTGTGGCTCGAGGTTGTCGGATATTTTCCAAATCTTTACTCGGACAACTTTGCTTACTTCACCTACCTGATTTTTAATTCTACTTTGCAAAAAAAATTAAGATAAGAAAACATTAATTCTCTTGTGTTTTATTATGTATAGAATGAATCACTTCAGAGTGTGCTGTTATTGGTAAATAATCAACAGTGAGGTAGTTTGGTGAAGCCCAACCTGAAGCAGAGTTACTGTTACCACCCTGACGTTGATTATTTTCCTAAAACAGCAGCTGCTGAAGTGTTCTATTCCCCTTAAACCACAGCAGTTTGCCAATGCTAAACATTTTTATCCATTTGTAGGTGCATTTAACATTGTGGAACATCTGTGAAATAAGTTAATTTGTTTATGAATTATGTTTCTCTCTCTCTCTTTTTTTTTTTTTCCTCAAAAAGCCAATTGCCAAGCCCTCCATCTGGAAGACTTTCCCTTTAAAACTTAACGTTAGATCTTTACCTCAGACTGTTACAAAGTGCTGACACTGGAGACACCTTCCATAAATGTTCCTTAAACACCTTCTCACAGAAAACTTCAACATATCAATAATTATACACGTTCATTTTAGAGTTGTTAACATGGAGCTTCCACCGCACAAGTCCCTGTGAACGAGCTGTAACTATAGAACGATAACGTATTTAGAACGAGTGCATTAATATAAACCTGTGATTTGCAGCTGCACTATTGTCAGAACTGCTGTTATAGAAAATTAATCAACACATTCTGACCAATCAGAATGGAGAATTCAACAGCGCTGTGCTTTAAACTGTTTATAAAACATTTCAGGTGAAGGTTAGTGATGTGTATAAATGACACTTTACTGAATAATTTCAAATTCTCTAATAATGTGTGTTTGTTGTTTATGGTACTAGTGGTTCTTAACTCTTCTGTAAATTGCTTTTGGATAAACGTGTCAGCAAAAGAACTGTTTTTGCTTTATACCAGATGCCATGTGGGTTTTGCGAGATTTCTTTTTTCCTTTAATATAGACTGGACCTGTAATACTTTGTACACTGATGGACGTGTGCAATCTTGGCTTCTCAATCTTTGATTGTACAATGCATTTTTTCACATTGCAGTATGACAATTTCCTCATTTAGATTAGAAATTGCTTTAGTAGACTCCTGTGGGGAAATGGAGGTTATTATAGTGAGGAAATGCAGTGTGTAATTAACAGTAAACTAACTGGCAGTCGTCACTCGGTTATCTTCACGTGTGCAGTAAGCTTATTAGGGAAGTCATACAGAAATGCCATGTTCCTAATGGGCTTATTTTAGGGAAAAAAAAATAGTGCAGATGGTTCTGGCGATTATGTCTATTGTGTAAAAGAAATGTTCATGTTATTACATGTTATCATTTAGAAAAAAAAATCATTCAGTCATTATTCTGGCATAATCAGGCTGTCATGAGCAATAACGGCTCACACTTACGGCGTGTTTAAAAACATGCTCATGTGTGAAATTGTAACATGGTAGGCAGTGTTGAATCTGCTTCTTGAAGCACAGAATTTCATGGAAATATTTAATTTTTATCTTTCTGCTTGTAAAAAGTAGGATTTGTTGCTGTTGGTCAAATGCACAGTACAAAATAGTTTCGTTTTACTTTTTTTGTTTGTTGATTACCCCAAACAAGATGGTCGAAAGTAGTCAAGGAATTTTTAGTGTTTTTAATTTTTAAATTATTATTATTATTATTATTATTATTATTATTTTTATCTGAGCTGGCGTTGCTGCAACACTTATATTGCATGTTGCAGAGCTCCTATTAGCATCCAGTGCCTTGGCTTCTCATTATAACGGCTATAGAGCATGTCAGACAGAAATAACAGATTAGACTAATTATGAATTACAGCACAGAGTATGCAGGAAGTTGATGTTGAAAGTAGTGAAACTAGCCCTGAAATTGGACGAAATTAATCATTCGGTGATGCCGGGAGGAAAAAACGTGCCGTAATTCTGTCTGAAAAACTCATTTATAGCTGCTTAAAGCCGATCAGGGGGTTGATTCAGCTGCCGGGATATGCTACTTTCACACCAGCGCACGACAAGTCACTCTTGTTGCTTGTAGTTTGTCTCTTGTGGGCGTGGAGCGAGTGCTACTGTTGTTGCCCGTGGGCGTGTACAGTCTGTCCAGCTCTGATGAGAAAGAGTCATGAACAAAATGTAGCCTACAGCACATGACTTACTACAAGATACCATTTATTTGTCTTTAAAATGTACTTAAAATGAAGTGTAATATTTTAATGTTGTTGTTGTTGATCTTTCGGCTGCTCCCGGTAGGGGTCGCAACAGCGGATCGTTGATCCGAGCATTTGATCTGGCACAGATTTTCCTGACACAACCCTCCCATTTTATCCGGGCTTGGGACCAGCACTGAGAGTACACTCCCAGTGGCTCGGCTGGTTCCCTGTTTGGGAATCGAACCCGGGTCGTGGTGGTGAGAGCGCGGGATCCTTAGCTGCCAGACCACCAGGGACCCTGAAATGTAATATTTTAATAAAGTGGAAAAAAGTGAAAAATCATTTGTTTGATGTACGTTACGTGCCAAGCGTCTTCGTATTAGCTACTCGCAGCACAAGCTAACTGTACTAGCTACAAACTCTCTCCAGATACACCGATGATGTTCACTATTTTCTTTAAAGCTTTATTTTTCTTCATAATATCTCTATACACATTTGTTGATAGGTTCACACTTTATAAACTTTTAGCCTTTTAACCTTTACACGCTCAACTGCTAAAGGTTTTAACATTTTAAAATCAGTGACATTGAAACACTGTAATATTGTTGAACTCGTTTAGCGTGTTTAGCGCGCTGTCAAGCCAACATCACAGTTCATCCATGAACTTTAATCTTCCAGTTATTATAGTCGTACGTATTCACTATTCAGCTAAAATAATGAAAATGTTGAAAAGATTCTTCAGTTTTAAATGTATTAATGGTCAGATATTTCATTTGTAGGATGGTTACCAAGCTAACTGCTCATATTTACTTTTTTTTTTCTTGTCAGAGACTAAAGTTCTCTCAACCACTTGAACCCACCACCTTGCTGTATTTTATTTTATTTTATTTTACAAATCGAACCCTGAGCAGTTTCTAATTTTACGAGGTTTTAGCGTTAATCCGTGCTGACCCGAGACTCGCTCCTGCCCTCTGCCTGTTTCCAGACGTAGCGCTGATCAGCACAAACACAGATAACTGTCTCACAGGCGAGTGGAGGAGTATAAGAGGAATCATAATGCACCTTTTTTTTTTTCTTCTTCCAGCAGCAGAAGCCTCACAGCAGTCGTCTGGAGATTACACACCCGTGTGTCGGCCAGCAGTTCCACACCGCCATCGCAGCCGCCGCAATGCTAATTCCTTTGTGTTTGTTAAGTCTCCACGTGTAGCACATTAGGCTAATGCAGGTTGGCGACCCCGCTGTGCTAAAGTGTGGTGTTGCGCCTTTTTTTTTTATAAATCTCAGGAGCGCGGCGGTGTGTTTTTGGTCTGTGTTTACGGCCTCGCAATTACAGCCCGCAGCTTTCATGAGACAAAGTGATTTATTAGTCAGGGTCGTAAAACAGCATCAGCTGGGCTTGTGTGTTTTCTGCTCTTTCAGAAATGTGTCAGGGAAGTGTTGTTTCTCTGGAACAAAATAAACACTCGATTTCTTTTTATCTCCGTCCAGATGAGCAGTCATAATATTTTTTTGTAGGAAACAGAAGCTGTCAGTGATTCTCATGGACAGGATGAGCTGTGTATAATTAGACTATTTTTTCAATCAGGATCAACCTTTATTACGATTCTTAAGTCCAGGACCAGGATTATAAATCACATCAAGGTGTGACATGACAGCATTAAAAACACTCAGTTTCCCTCGCTAGCTTCTGCTAGTTACAGAGTTTAGTGTTAGCATGGAAAGTGCAAGCTAACGTTTGTACTGTGATAAGCAAAGTAACCTAAAACAGCTAGTTAGCGAAACAGATGAAAATTTCAGGGATTTGGGATGTTGGGTAGATTAAAGTACGCTTAACTCTGCCATTTTTTTGGTACCATTAGCATTTGTTTTTGCTAATTTGTGGAGTAAGATAGTTAGTTTTTTAAGCTATGATAGCAATATTTTAATGGCTGAGAATGACGTCACAGTTAATTGATTGGTAATAAGTAAGGAATAAAACACTTAGGGTTGCGTTGTTATAGAAAAATAATCATGGGCTAGTGTGATGAAGCGGAGCTACCGTTACCACCCTGAAGTTTATTATTTTCCTATAACAGCTGTTATGTCCTGAAGTGTTTTATGCCTCATACACAACACCAGTTTACCAACACTAACACTTCACGCTTTTTATCCGTTTATAGTTGCATTTAATGCCATGGCAAAGCTGTAGATCCTGTTATCTCTTATGTTATAGCAGCTATGGCTATTTTCTTGTTAATAAGACAGAAGACTTGAAGATTTTTCAGGGTCAGAAAACTTAACACTACAACTCTTACCCCTAACTAGCTCTTAACCTAACTAACTAGCTACCAGATGCTGTATGTCACCAGCCTTTTAGCTGACAAGAGCTCAAATCTAATGCTTAGCTAGCAAATTAACTGGTTATACAGTATAATAAAGTGTAAGACTTTATTTGCCATGCAGCCACATTTTACTTTTTTACTTTAGGAAGATCTCACAGTATGATGGCACCTGGCGGACATTTTGTTCCTCGTTAATATCATAGAGGACATGATTTACGCTGGTGATGCTCAGCTGAACCTCATGAACTGAACTGAAGCGAAGCAGTGCGGTCATATTTCCGAACAGTTATCCTATAAATGGTTGACAGAACAGTCACAGCTCACGGGGATTCTGGGTAAAAAAAAAAAAAATTCCACTAAACTCTACAGCTAAGCCACACAGGAGGGTGTGCGGTGCTGCTACAGGATATCGGTGCTGGCGTGTGACAGGTTTAATAAAGGCATCAGAGTAACTGAGAGTTTATGGAGTGGGAGTGTTGTCACCATGCAGTAATGCTGTGGTCTAAGTGTAAATCTGATAATGGAGCTCTCCGAAGGTATTATCTCACTCTGACTCGTTCATTTACATGACGTGCTTAGCATTTAGTTTTGACACAATGGCAGCCAAACATGTATTTTACTTAGTTTTATGTTTATGGTGTGCAACTGAAAATATTTTGTGTGCTGTTAGTTTTATACCACAGCGCTGTTGAATTCTGGATTCTGATTGGTCAGAAGGTGTGGAGTAATTTTCTATAACAGCAGCTTCGACAGGTTTATGTCAATGTGCATGTGCTAATACATTAACGTTTTTATAGTAACACCTCATGTACAGGGACTTGTATGTTGAACAGAAGATATTTTATTTTATTGAACGTTTGTGGAAGGAGTCTCCAGTGTCAGATGTGTTCAGGACAGAGGAGTTTACGCTGTGCAGTTTCTCTGTAACATGTCAAGCTGTGTCTTTTTTTTTTTGTCTGGTAACTGTTTACAGCTGCTGTAATGGAAGTCATAGCAGAAATTAGTTTGTTCTGCAGACGTTCCCCAACCTTAAATGTAACTCTAAACGGATAAAAAAATTATGACGTATCATTCTTTAATGAATCAAAAATTCTAATTTGACAAGTTGATGTGGTAAAAGAGGAATAAAACACTCGGGACATGATGCTATTGGAAAATAAACAACTTTAGGATGATAAAAGTAACTCCACGCTACCTCATTGTTGATTATTTTCCTATTACAGCACAACCACAAGTGTTTCGTGTCAATGAAAATGTAACATGCTAACAGTCCACAGCATGGCGTATTTAGATAAGGGAAGTGGCGCCAGAACTGTAGTATATTTTCTACTTCATAACTCGTATTGAATTAAAACCTTGGAAAAAACTATTCCTGTAGTTTTTTTCTTTCTCACAAGCCTTGTTAAGATATAAACATAAACGTGTCACCTGTTGCTGTACTTGATTTCCTAATGTTTCTTTTCTTTTTTCTTTTTTCTCAGGTCTGCTCCAAAGGATTCGTCCATTTTGGAAGTCAGCAGTCTGTCCACTCCACGGAAACTCACAGAGACGTCCCAGTTCAGCACTCCAGCAGCATCCAGCAGTAAGAAAATAAAAACAACAACAACAACAACAACAGAAACAAAGAAAGGAAAAAAAATGCACAGGCTTAGCAGCCATAATAACAAATTCATCCCTTCACACACTTCAGGGTCTTAAAGCACTCAAACAGATGGAGCTTTCACAGCTGGATTATTGTTTTCTGGTTTTATAGAAGTGACAGCTTCTGTACAATTCATCTTTTACTCAGCTGAGCAATTTTGACAATTCTGACATTTTATCGTTATTTACTGTATATATCTCCAGACCTGCCAGCATGAACAGAAAATCTTTAGTTTCTTATTTTATAGAAAAAAATAGACGATTAGACCTTTTTCTGCTTTTATTGGCTTATATTAAATGTATAGTTATGCTTTGTCATGATTGAATTTTCTGGATGAAACAGTTTGAGGCCTAGTCTGCACTTACATCTTAAATCTTAAATCTTTTCTTATTCACATTACATCTGCTGTTCCATTTACACAAAAAAGGCATTTTTAGGTATTTTATTTTCATGTTTAACTGCTTAGTGAACAAAGTAAACAAGCGACGTTGATACTGTTATCACAATCCAAAATGGACAACAGCTTCATCAGTCATGCATCAAGCTTAAAAATAAGCCAAAATGACACAAATAATATAAAAGTCACATGTCAGACGCCAGTCCTTTTGACAAAAAATATTAGATTATTGTTGTTTTGTTATCAAAATTTCCTAGAAGTCTTCACATTTTGAAAAAAATATGATAAAACTATTTGTCTTTTCTGTAATCAAAACTTTCTTGAAGTCTTCAGATTTTTGACAAAAAATAAAAAATTTGTTGTAAAAAATATCTTATTTTTTCTGAAGGTTTTTGCAAAAATATTAAATAATTCATGTTTTTTTTTTAATCAAAACTATCTAGAAGTTTAGCTAAAAAGAAAAATACATTTTTAAAATTTAAAACTGTAAAACCATTAGATTTCTGATAAAAATATGATATGATTTTTAACAAAAAATGATTTCAAATTCTTGTTATTTTGTAATCAGAACTCTCTTGGATAAAAAAAAAAAACGTTTAAAAACGTTTATCTCAAGACATGAAAAATATTTCCAATTTTACGTTCCCTTTGAGTCTGTAGTGATGAGCATCAGGCCTTAAAGATACACACCTTCCTAGTTAAGTGTGGAAACCCATTTACAGATGTAACATGTTCACATGAGCATGCATGTGGCCTCTCCTCCCCTTTCCACATGCATAATGCCCATACCGTCATATTGTGTTCCAGTAACAGCTGTAACGAGTGTGGAGCAGCCCTGCTCTGAGGTTATTAAGCAGCATGAGCTGTCGGCGCAGTGGGGGCGAAGGCCTCGTTAGCCCTGTGTGAGCTCGCCTCCTCTGGGGAACCCCACTGCTTTTATCAGCTCCGCCATCCTACCCACCGCTGTCCGCTTCTCCCACATCTGCTGTCCCAGAGCTGTTAGTTCAAACACGGCCACCATTATAATAATGCTCATTTCACTGAGTTATTAACTAATTCACTTCTTCACACACAAGCTGTCTTCTTGAGCATTTAGGGTGTTGACAGCAGTAATCTGTCATGACATCATGATAAATGAACGTTTAATTAATTAGCTTTATTTAAGAAAAAAAAAAAAAAAAAAAAGTTCAACTTTTCCAAATAGAGTTTTACTTCGAAGCTTTCAGAAATGACATTAACTTCATGACATTGTGTTCATCATTAGTCATAAAATGATGACGTACATACATGTAGGTTAGGATTTCCTAATTAGTAATGTTAATAATTTAAAAAAAGATGGCTAGAAATAAATATAGTGAATACAATTTTCAAAAATAACCTCAGCCTTTAAGGATTAATTTTTAAGAAGGTATCTTAACTAGTATTCTCTCTCCTTGTTCTTCCTGTCGCTGTCCATCAGTTGATTACTTTTCCTTTAATTGCTTTTTTTTTTTTTTAAATTTCCTAAAGCACACCCAGGGCCAAAGTAATTCTTGTGCTAACTGCACTTTATCCCAGCGCTGCATGAAAAGCGTGCAATTACTGAGGCTGGCGGTACTTCAGGTGTAATAGAATGGTGCCACTAAAAGAAAAGTGCTTTCTCTCAGTGCCGTGGGGGTTCTTCCTTTTGTCACCCACTGTTCTGTCTAATGGCCTCGATGTTCCTCATTTTTTTAGGTGATAATTGTAGTAATTATTGTGCAAACTACAGTCGACAAAGTTCATCAAATTGCCATAAACATTTAGTGGATTGAGGGGAAATTAGCAGGGATGGGGAATAAAAATTAGAGCAGAAATGTAGTGAGTGGAAGAGTGTGAAAGACGAAGGATTTGGCTAGGAATCAGGTTTGGAGAGTGATTTATTTTTATGTAGTGCCATAACGATAGAAAATTAAATGGTAAATTATATTTACATATAGTGCTGTGCATCTTGCTAAATATTTTAAATTAAGCAATAGCTTGGCACTACTGTTGTCAAAAGTTTATATTTAATACAAGTGTGGCTAATTATTTGATATTTTAACCTTTATTACTTTATTTAAAGAGTATTAAGCCTATAAATAAGTTGAATTGTGGATGCTAATTTTGGCCAGCGTCAACCAAAAAGCTACTTAGCAAGAATAGTACTAGTGTATTGTTTTTAAATGGGAGTCGGAACACATTGGTGGTCAAAAAAGCCAAAATATTTGGTGTAAAAAGTGTACCATAAACTACAATTATTAACTGATGATATTTAAATACACGTCAAGAATTTTACTCAGTAGCATATGTGACCTTTTACTATTAACAGTAAACATTAGGGCTGGGTGATATGACGGTAGAAAATCGATATCATGATAAATTACTATACACTTTTCTGAGATATCCTGGTTATCGTGACGTGCATTTTAAAATGATTTTTTTAATAATTAAAAAATAGACCATAGATGACTGATTACTGATTATTAAATCTTAAAATTTTTAGAAATTACAATAGAAATCTCCTTTTCAGTGTTAAAATTTTTGTTTGTAAAAAATATTTTTGGAATATACAAAATAAGAATCAAATTATTTTTGTAGACTAAAAGAAATAAAGTATCATGAAATATTTTTGTAATGCAACTCAACTGTTTTGCTGGCTGTTTGTTTGCAAACCTGTGTATCGTGATACATTGTGTACCGTAGAAACGCTTCTGAGAATCATGATATCCTTATCTCCCCCACATCAAATAAACATATACAAGAATTTGTTTTCAAATCCACTTTGAGATGAATGTGAGACAGTAACAAATGTTTTTTTGGCCATAGTGGTTATCTATATGTTGGCATCATGACACTCGTATATTGACGGTGGCACATATCACGTCTGGGCTGGTTTTTTTATTCAGAAAGAAAATAGAGACACTAGCCAGATTCATAATATGTTTTATGTATGATGCGAGGATGAAACATCACGTCACACTGGCTGAAGACTTGCTGTCTTTATCAGTGCCACAAATATAATATGCCTCATGGTCCATACTCTTAGTCTGTATTATACTTGTAGTGTCTGTATACATATACACACACACTATATTATACTATATAAACCTTGTCAGAGGTTTTTAGGTAACAAAACGTGGAACTGGGCAGCACACTTTACTTTTATTATGATCGGTCTACTCTTTCTATATGCACATTATTTGAGATAACATTGTTTAAAAACATACAACTATTTCTATAATTACTGTGTTGTGTGTGTGTGTGTGTAGTTCGAGATTTGCAGGACGATCTGGATGCGGACCCAGAAGAGAACAGTGCCGAGTTCATGGGGATCCTGATCAAAGCTTTGGCCAAACTGAAGAAGATCCCAGAGACCATTAACGCCATCATGGAGCGCCTGGAGCCAGAACTCAAGCAGATCCTTAAAAGATCCACCACCCAGATCGCAGACCACGCCTACCAGAGAGGAGAGAGCCTGGCACAGGACAACCAGCCAAAGTAAGGGGACAACAGAGTGATGCGCTGGGACATGTGTGTGAAGCCTGTGTGAAGACTTCACGGAAATCAGCACCAGTAACCTCAAACCATTGCACCTTTATACGATCATGCTCCTTTTGTTAAAGTCAGTTATTTTATAGAAATCAATTAATATTTTAATATTTCAGCAGCTACAGCTGACTTCTGGTGTTTTTTTTTTTTTTTTTTTTTTAGGGGGTGTGGTGTATATCTGGCCACACCCCCTTCTTTTCGGTCCCTTAAAACCATATCTGATACTATCATCAATCTGTGATCGTTCAGATATTGTCTCCGTGTAACGTTTTTGAATTAGCTAGTATGTTTGAAGTAATGCAGAAACCTGGTTTGATTTAAAAACTGACACAGTGGGGTGCAGAACAACAATTTTGGACTTGGTTTCTTGGTTTGAACAAGTTGGCATAGAGTATTGCGTGTTTTCCAGCATGCTAGCTGGAATATTGAAAGTATTTATTTAGAAAATGAGTCCTTATCTACATCATACATTATTCACGAGTCAGGTTAAGAATGATAAATTTATGCTGTTGAGCTCACTTTATTATTATTTTTCATGATTCATTCTTCCCCATCCAGTTAGTGAGTGTATGTGTGTGTGTGTACGTATATATATATATATATATATATATATATATATATATATATATATATATATATATATATATATATATACACACACACATATAAACATTATACTGTACTGTAAGTGTTTGTGTTTCTGGATATTTGATTTTTTTTCCCTCCCTCTCCTTCACACTCTCTTTCCTGTTAGGCCTTGTGGGATCGATGGTAGCCTTTCTCACATCTTATTCATAACTCCCTCATTTAGACAAATGGTGTAATCCATAAAACTACCCAGCCTGCATTTCCTTAAGTATCGCGAGTAGCGGAGAGAAACAAAAGCAGTGGAAAGAGAAGGGAGATAATGATGGCACTTAAGAGAGCACTTACCCAGGGCAGAAATGAACTCAGCTCTCTCAAACCGTTATTATTCTCCTGCTTTTCTCTGCATTCTGACACTCTTGCTCGGCTCCTGTGCTTCATTACACCGAGTGCGAAATATGTGAAAACTCTTTTAGTTTGATATTGCGCTCCGTTTCTTTATTGCTGTGGGAACGTAAAGGGTTTTGGGTCTTGAATCTCATACCACTACATGTGCGTATTGTTTTATTTCTGAGTACTAGACATCCCCACAAGTGTACAACTTGAAAAGTCTTTTTGTTGGTTCTCAAAAGTTTATTGTAGAGAAATATCTTATTTCTGTGTGATCTAGGTTGAAGGAATAGAGTCAAACATCCCAAAAGCACAAAAATATTGAGTTTCACAGGAGCGTTACCGGAAATAGTTTGGAATACAACAGGGGTAGAAAAAGTAAAGAGAAATTGTACTTAAGTAAAAGTAAGTTTACTGCATCACAATCGTTAATTAAAAGTAGACGTGTGGAGGCAAAAATGTACTTGCACTATAGCTGCACGCAGCGACTAGCGGGTCCAAGCACCAAGGGTGCGGCAACATCGGTTGCTTGACATCCTAATGTGATGTCAGTGAAGACAGCCCATTACATGAGTGTCACTTCCTGTTACTGATAGGAGGTGCTAATACTATGTTGGAACAGTACAATAAAACTCATATGAAATATCAGCTGCATCACCTGACGCATATGTTAAAACAGTGTCATATATTAATTAATTGGGTTGCCATGACATTGCCATTTAACATATAATTAATAACGTAAAAATCTCAGAGTTGTAGAATGTGAAAGGCTGTTATTTAAACCACATGTTCTGTTGCCAGTTGGTGGCGCTATCACAGTGTGAGAGTATCGGCATGTGGGTGTTATTACAATGTAATAACACGTTGCTTGCACACTTGGTGCTTGGACCCTAATGAAAGTCAGACAATATCTGCATTTAAATATACTCAAGTACTCAAGAGTAAAATATAAATGTCTTTTAACTGAACAAACTAACAATTCACACGTGATTTTCTTTATGTATGTATGCATTGATTTTATTAATTTTTTTTTAATTAAATATTTTGCTAATTCAGGTAAGAGCTGGTTAGCGAATGTTTATGAAGTCTGGAGTAATGCTTAATGTTTAAAATAAAAAATGCAACTGATTTCCAAAGAAACTCAGCAAGAGAAAAATACAAGAAAAAAAAATCCCATGGTATATGACATTTTTAAAGAGGTAAAAATGTAAGGAGTAAAAAAGTATGTTTTATCTTCTACATTTATATATAATATACAAATATTACATTTCAGTAATACTTCCAAAATAGTACTTAAGTACAGTAACAAAGTGCAATTACTGCACAATATAGTGTTTTTTATCTAGTTGGTTATGATTGCTCTCTCTGCAAAAATGTAAACACCTAAATTAACACCTAAATTTTACACCGATACTCGACTAAAAGCCAAGTTTCCAGTGAGGAGAAACTTCAAAAGTTGAATAAACATTTTATATTAATATAAATTCATAATATTCTTCATAGCTCAGCTTATTCCCAGATTATAAGTATTGTGATCTTGCAACATTAAACCAATCAGTGTTTGCGTGACATATAGCACCACAGACACACGCAACATGTAGTTTTGATTATATTTGTGCCTGTTTGTCTGTTAGTGTGTCCGAGAGTGTGTGTGTGTGTGTGTGTGTGTTTTAGTGTGTTTCTGTGTTCGTGTAGGTATTCATGTGTTTGCGTTTCTGTGTGTGAGATATTAATGTGTGTGTTTGTGCATGTGTTAATGTGCTCGCTTCGTGTACAACACATCTGACTTTACTCTCATCTCATCTCCACTGGAGTCGTCCCTGTGTTTCTGTTTTCACGTCTCCGACAGCTCGCTTAAACATTGGGGCCCTGTTGCTATGGAAACCTCAGTGTAGATGAAGCATGCTTGTATACTGCATCGAGAGAGCGCGAGACAGACAGCGCGAGACAGTATCAGGGAGTGTGTGTATTGGGGAGTGTGTATCAGCGAGTGTGTATCCGAGTTTGTCTACCAGGAAGTGTCTCTGAGAGCGTGACTGAGAGTATGTATCCGAGGTTGTGTATATCAACAAGTGTGTATCCACGAGTGTGTGTCTCCGAGAGTGTGTTAAAGTCAAATCAGAAAGCATTTAGGCAGAATGTATATTACAGTTGTGTTTACAGAGGGATTTATTACAGTGGAAGAAGTAGTTAATTGTTGAATTCTGGATTCTGATTGGTCAGGAGGTGTTGACTAATCTTCTATACCGGCAGCTCTGACAATAGTTCCTGCTGCAAATGACAGGTTTATATTAATGCACTCATTCTAATACGTTATCCTTTCTATAGTAACACCTTATTTACAGGGATGTGCCTCGTGATCTTTCCACAACATTAAATATAGCTATAAATGGATAAAAAGCGTAATTTTTCTGTAACAGCACATCTGTGAAGTGGTTTATTCTTAAGTGTGTGTGCTCAAAGTCAACACAACTGAACATTTACGATCACACTAACTTTCCATCCCCTTCTCCTTCCATCATGATGTATAGGTTTGGTACAAAATGTGTTGCATTTAAAAATAAACTTTACAAGTTTGTGTTTGATACTTTTTATTTTATATATATATATATATATATATATATATATATATATAAAATATATATATAATATAAATTAGTGCAGAAAAGGAGAAAAAAAATCTTTAATTTTTAAAATTTTAATTAAAGATTTTTTTATTTAAGATTTTTTTAAATTGACATTTTACATATTTTAAATATTCAAAACATTCAAATTTGCTTTTTCCAGAAATTATAATTATTTTTTAAAAAGTTATAAAAAGATACCTGCGATAACTCGAATAAGTGTGACGTTGAACTTATAGCATCGTATTGCCAACACACCCTTTATGTCACACACTATTTTTGCCTTCTGCTTTATTCTCCACCTCCTCCTTCACCCCCCCAACCATCATCCAAGCGAGGCAGCTTTGTGAAATCCGTGTGCTCCAGAAGTGTCCCACCGTGCCACTGAAGACAAACCTCAGACAGATGTTGGTCCCCCTAGTGGCCAGGCGAGCTTGACAGATGTCGCTAATTGTTGTTGGTGAACATCTGCTGTAGCTCAGCGGGGAGATCCTGTCAACACCCTGCTGTCTCTGTGTTCATTAGAAAGTTCTGGGGCCCTTCAGTTCAGGTGGAAGCGTCTCTGAAGGTTTACTCGAGCGCCTGAATGACTGAACGAACGCTCGTATCATTTCTAGAAGTCAAGTATAAGCAGCAGAGGAGGCGGGGTCATGAAAAAGGTCACTGTGTCATTCGACTTGCCTGTATTAATCTCTCTCTCTCTCTCTCTCTCTCTCTCTCTCTCTCTCTCTCTCTCTCTGTGTGCTGCCACCGTCAGGCTGCTTCTGGAACTGCTGGAGCTGCTGTTTGACAAGTTTAATGCCGTCGCCACAGCTCACAGCATCGTTCTGAACCATCTGCAGCAGATCGTCGTGTCTCCCAGTGGAGCTCAGGAGGGCATCAAGCTCTACGAGCAGGCCGACGTCTCCGCCAAGATCCAGACCGTCCTACAGGTCAGCAATTTATTTATTTATTTATTTATTTTCCAGTCTCACACTCAAAACTCTCGCTCCAGTACTTCTAATTTATTCTAAATGCTATTAATTATGCAGTACTGAGTGCCTGTTTATTTATGTCTTGAGTATTTTAGACATGTTTTGGCTGTCAAGTCCAAATTCAAGGAAAATGCTAGCTGCTAATGCTTACAGATAAAAACGCTTAATGAATAATTAGTGACTCCGTGGCTCAATTTTCCATCAGGCGGTCACTAAAGCTAGGAATGAAAAAAGTATCAGGTGACGAAAGAACATTTCAGTAGGAATAACTGTATTCATCAAGGATTTGTGTGATAAATTTAACACAGATTTAAACTTTTGCAGGGTTCAAATGTCTAAGAATTGAAAAAAAAAACTTATATTATACCACAGTGCTGTTATATTTGTGGTTTCCTGGCAATGTGGCAAGATGTGTGACAAGCAAATGCATACCGGAGAGTCGACAGACAACAGTGATATTGGTATTGGTTATCAGTCCAATACCATGCTAATTTACTCGTAAAAATACTTAGATACCAGGTGATACTGTGTGACGTAAGCTGTTGTGCTAATGAACA
This sequence comes from Pangasianodon gigas, assembly GCA_022758105.1. Lineage (NCBI taxonomy): Eukaryota > Metazoa > Chordata > Actinopteri > Siluriformes > Pangasiidae > Pangasianodon > Pangasianodon gigas. The sequence continues at coordinate 6,240,325 of CM040471.1, read as the reverse complement.
GATGACACAATCTGCGATCTAGACGTATTTCACGACTAATGATGCTGATCAAAATACATTAAAATATCAGGAGGAGGAACTCAGTATCTTACAATTAACCTGGCAAAACGTCCTAAACATAAAACTTAGCACGAGGGCTTCGTTACTCTTTCGAGAAAAAATGTCTTCGTGAGTGAAATTAACAGCTCTTTCCCAGTAAGTTGTTCTTGAAGATCAGCCACTATTGTTCATTCGGACTGAATAAAAACAAAAAAGTCTTTTACATACTGCTGTACAGAAGTGAAACAAAATTCGCTTCTCTTCCACTGGATGCTAGCTATCTAATGTAGCTAGCTAATGCACTTCAAAATCAGCTAGCATACCTTATAAAGAATAGTAGCGTTAACTAGTAAAGAGTGTATATATAAATATATAAAGAATACTAGCGAAAGGCTAGTAGTGTAAGCGCATTAACACACACACACACACACGTGTGCTTTTCATAGCTGCTATGTAAACCCTGGACACGTTAACAGAGTTGAATAAAATGATGATGCCTGGTTGATTATTACTCATTTCAGTATCAGTATGGACAGAAAACACGTACTCGCTGTGAATAAAATGTGTTTTGATGGTGTTACGTCCCTGCCGCAGCGTGAAATGTTCAAAAGAACTCCTCTCAGTGTTTTAGAAAACACATCTCTCTCTGCCAAAACTTCCATTCCATGATTTTAGAGCTGGCAAAAAAGCAGCGTTAGTAACTAGGCGGAGTGCAATCTCATTCCACACAGGAGCTCCGTGTGCTGCTGCTGTTAGAGGAGACAGGTGTGGAGCTGAGTGCAGCGCTGATATTCACTCTCTCTCTTCCACGCCTTGCTTAATTGGAGCGTGTTAATTCTGAAACATTGACACGTGTGTGTGTGTGTGTGTGTGTGTGTGTGTGATAGAGAGAGTGAGAGAGAGTGAGAGTTTAGTGCCAGATTGACGGACAGGTGAGGTTAACAGCTGACACAGAACCCCACTGAGCATCATGTGATAAACGGTGCCATGCACAGTGTGTCTGTGTGTGTCTGTGTGTGTCTGTGTGTGTCTGTGTGTGTCTGTGTGTGTCTGTGTGGGTCCTTGTGTGGGTCCTTGTGTGGGTGTGTCCCCTTGTGTGCATTATATGGTCCATTCAAGAATGTGTGTATGTGCATTTAAAAGTGCTTAAGAGGCTTCTCTGTGTCTAGAACATTAAATGATGAATAAATGTTGCAGTGTTTCTCTTTTCGTCTCTTGTTCCTGCAGTTCCTCATCTCTTTCTGTGTTTTATTATATTTCATCTCAGGAGAGAAAGAGGCAGAGAGAGAGTGTGTGTGTGTGTGTGTGTGTTCATTCAGGAGAGCAGTTAAATGAAATGAAGGAAGGAGAGTGGCTGTGGAGGCTGAGAATGAGTAAATGGGTTTGTCATCACTCCATCAGCCAAGACGAGGAGTAACACAGCGACCGACACACACACACACACACACACACACACACACACACACACACACACAGGGAAAGAGAGTGCCCATGGTTAGCTTTCAGCGGAGCGTGATCTTTTATCGTGATCTCCTCTCTGGAAGAGGTAAAGTGTGTATTTTAATCTATAATACTGAATGAGACACAGTTTAGTCAGGTTTATAACTCATTGTGGCGAGTGGTCACATGTAAAATACACCCCCCACACACACACACGCACACACACACACACACACACATTCTACAGATGTGTTACACACCAGTGCAGTGTGTAGGAAAGGACTGAAAACAACATGGAGTCATCTTTGACCTCTCGTAGGTTGAGCTCAGGTTTATTTATTTATTTTTTTAAATGTTTTTTAATCTGTCTACTGATGACACGCAAGTCATGGATTGGATATGAAATCATGGAAAAGTTGTTCTGTTCCTAATCCATTTTCTCTCTCTCTCTCTCTCACACTCAAACACACACACACACACGCACACACACACACACATAGAGGCACAGAGAAATAGCATGAACACAAAAACAGGCATGGATAAAAGCTTAAAGTACTTAAAGGTCAGAAATGCTCTAAGCAGAAGTTGGTTATTTTTCTGTAAGAGCATATCACAAAGTGTTTTATCCCTTTTTACTAAAAAAAACAAAAAAACAAAAAACAGTAGATCAGATATAGGAGAAAAAAGAAATCCTTCAGATCCTGTAACAAATGGAAAGTTTTGAAATTGGTTTTGGAGATTAATTTTTTGGAACTGGATATAAAGAGACTTGACTGTGTATTTTGTTAGGATTTATTATAATATTTAAACTTTATACTTTATTTTATTTGCCAAAATGCATTTTTGTTGTCATGCTTTTATCTATATATTTTGTCCTTTTTTTGTGAAATGCGAAGTGCTGCCAAAAATAATTAAATAAATATAATTTTCATATCAGATGAGTATCGATATCGTCTGATACTCAAGGTATCGTTATCAGAAAAAAAGTGATATTGTGCCATCTCTAGTTTTAGTTTCTAAAGAAAGACATGGTGTCTGTTTTATCCATTTATAGTTACGTTTAATATTGTGCAGTGTCTGCAAGGCTTGAGATAGTAAAGCAGTATCAAGAGGAGTGTGAGCAGAGTTTTTTAATTTTCTACATATCTCGCTGCTTAAACTCAGCCATCACTGTGATGGCACGTAATATAATCTCTCGATTAGAATTCTCATAAAGAGAGATGAGCTTTTTTACATTTAGTCGTTTGTGTTATTATTTTCTCCACCATATTCCTTTTCTCATCATTTTTTTATGTAAGTGACAAAGACAGCTTGGCAGGTTTGGCACGCTTCTTCTGATGATTAAGCACCAGCTGCCTCAGGCAGTAGATCAGCACATACGCTGTCTTAAGAAAGAATAAAACTGATCTCAGGTCAGTGAAAAAAAATGTATCATTATAAAGAAAATTGTAATGGACCTGCTATCACTGTGGTAGGAAGATAAAAGCAGTTTCAGGTAAAGGGAAACGCCACGAACACGAGACCCTGAAGTAAAAGATCTGAGGCTTTTTCTTCCACATTTTAACTTTCTTTTTAATTTTATTTTTTTTTACGCTCAAGGCCAAGACAGGATTTTTTTTCTAGCATTTTATGACCATTTTATCCAAAGCTTGTAATGATTTCACCCGGAGATATGAACTGGTGCTGATCCCACTATATCAAAAGTCTTCTTTATTAAAGCAAAAAAAGGAAAATGTATAATTTTTAATGCTCAGCTGCTCTTGGATGGTTGGCTTTAATTATATCAGACTATTAACAAAAAAGTTAAATTTTAATATATTTTTTTAAATTCCCCATTTAGAACATTTTCTAAAGTATTTCTGTGCTAATTAGCTGATTAGGCTAGTATTATGTATGAGCTAAGTTGCTTATGTCACTAAATAAGCTAGTAGATATACAACTTTTTTTTAAATTTATTAACGAATGACGCATTGTATTCTTTTAATCTGTTTATAATTATGTTTAATGTTGTGGAACAGCCTCTATTTCCGTCTCCTCTTGTAAGTTCCTTGAAATTAATACAACAATTACATTACAGAGAAACCAAAAAACGCAAACCCCTCTGTACTGAAAATGTTGTAAAACTTAAAGTTGCAGCTTTACCTTTGACACTGGTGACTATAATAAACGTCATCTTACAGAAAGTATCACCATATAGACGATACACATGTTTTTGAAATCTGTATATGTTGTGCCTCCATTATACATGTCCCTTTGTAAGTTGTTACTATAGAAACGATAATGATAAACCTGCGATTTGCCGGTGCACTACTGTCAGAGCTGATGTTATAGAAAATAAATCAGACCAATCAGAATCGAGAATTCATTGGTGCTGTGGTTTAATATGCCTTTAACAGGAACAGGGTTTATGACAAAGTGTGATGAGATTAGTGGTAATAATTTTGCTTAATAAGGCAGAAAAATGGGTGGACGTATATTAATGGCCCTGAGGTAAATCATGATGGTCTAGTCTACTCTCAGCTCCCTGGATATAGTGATGAGCTGTGGTTTGAGAGGAAAAGCTTAATGAAACCCTGTCTCAGGTGAGAATGAGCCATGGGCATGGCAAACATGTTCGCATGTCGATAACCTCTTGTTCGTCTGGTGCTTAGACGGGATCTTGTTATCTTTCCCTCTCCCTCTCACTGCTTCTCTCAACTTTCATTCTGCTTCTCGGCCAGGTTTAATCTGTCTCCCTCCATTTCCACTCCTGAGAGAAAGGGATGACGTGCATTGACCTTTCAGCTGAACAGGAGACATGACACTTCTGGGTGGACGGATGAGAGAAAAACGTGATCAGTTCTCTTTGTAGGCCTCCTCCTGAGTCTTTCTCATTCTCTTAACTGCTCCCTTTTCGGGCATTTAAAGGATAGGTGAAAGTTTTTAAAATTAAAATTTAAAAAAATTTTTTTTTAAGGAAGCCAGTATTGTTTGTTTTGCTCTAAAATCTGTAACTGTATCCATATACGAATTTAATCACTAAGTGGGTGTGGCCTAAACCAGAAGCACCCCCTCCTTACTAAAATGGCAGCACTGTCAGCATGGTGAATTCTGGTGCTGACAGTTCCTCAACCTCAGCTACATCACTCCAGTTCTGGTCTCAACCAGAGATGTATGCAAGACTCACGCAGTTAGTATTTTTGTTTGTACCTGCCTGTGATATATTCTAATATCTAGTAGGCTAGTTTAAACCTCCGTGACCCCTAGCAGGCATTTACTAAGGATGAATAAACAAACACTGTAAATGCATCAAGTGGCGCCACATGTTCATGTTGAACGTGGTTTTTGGTTGTCCTGCAATCTTTATATCTGACCACTTGCTCTCATTAGTAAGAAAACAAAAGCCTCTGCCCTGTACACCCTTCTGGCAAGCTTTCTTTTAAAACAATAGCGCATCTCCTTTTGTATGTGTATTTGTAGAACACATTCAGAGCACTTTAGGGACTTTAAGCAATCATGGCAACACGGACAGCTTCATTGGCTGGAAGGAAAACTGAGCTGTGCTGCTAGTGTGTGAATTTATCGTACTCAACAGAATGTGGGGATTCGGCAAATTAATTTTATGTGTTTTGGGTTAGAATTATTTTTACAGTAGATAACAACACTGTTCCTTGGTCATACCATCAAGTTAAGACCTGTCGGTATCGTATAATGCAAAATCTTCCTCTGAGATAAGTGTATCTACGAATGCATAAAACATTTATTTCTGATTTTTCTCAGTTTTCTGCCCAGTTTGGCCACCTGCCAGATCTAACCAGCTGCCCTGAACCACCTACACATGCTTCCACTGAGACACGTGACACCAGCCAACTTCTTTTCGACTGGCTTGGAGGAGAGTGCTATCTGCCCTCTTCCATGTATATAAGACGATTGGCTAGTGTGACTATGAGTGACAGGGCTAAGAGAGTACGCCTTCACTCCCACACTTGGCTCCTGGCCACAGATGGCAGTGGCGTTGTCGCAATTTGAGCTTGCGAGCTCCAGACAATAGGGTGAATGCTTTTTTGTTGCAAGTATTTGTATTCTGTTTCATCCCTACTCTATTGATTTATATATTTATTTTTTATATATCTATTTATTTGAGATATATATATATATTTATTATTATTTTTTTTTTTAAAGTAAAAGAGGGTTTTTATAAGATGAATGAGTGGTTTAAGGATTGAGTCCAACACCTCTTCTATATTGCTTTGGGATGTGCTGCTAACTATGAAGAATTTTTTTCCCCATATTTTTGAGTCCATTGCTTGATTATTACTGTGAAATTATATCTGCTCCAGATGTCTGTGAAACCCAAGGCGATTGGAGTCCAGCCCTACACTGTGCTTAATGAACAGAGAATATAAACAGTTTGTAAACACAGCGGAAGACGAGCGAGAAGGAGGTTTAAGAGATCCTTTGAACCGCAGGCCCAAAGCTTAATTTTTTTATTAACAGACACTGAATCAGTCAGGCATCTCATTGCACTTTCATTTAACCACAGCCAGTTTGGGGGCGTCATGTTGACTCTCGTTTTGTGCACAGCTCAGTTAGCCTTTTTATTTTTTTTTTTATATAAAGTACTTGACGCCTGACGAATCAACGGCTTTGATGTGACGTCTCGCTCCTTCACACTTACGCATTGGGAGAACAGAGAAAGTTTGCAAGGCTGTCACTGGAAAAGACGCACGTGACCGTGTGGTTTTTAATCTCACATTGTGTGTGTGTGTGCTCTCGTGATCTGAGCAGCATAACCAAATGAACTGAGAATGCATGAAGTCAAAGAGAGAGAAAGTGAGAGAGAGCAAAAAACACAAGGTCATTACAAATGATCCATTCTGACAACTTGTTTAGTTGTAGCTTGAGCCTCATTTCCTTGGAGAAACTGGTCTGATGCCTTTTCATTGCATGTCAGTGCTACTAAGACCCGTGGGTGGAAAAGCTAAATTGCCACAGTGTTGGTGTGTGTAAACAGCAGACACATAGCATCTAAATGCATTATTGTATTTTAGTCTAAATGATGTATTGTAAACGGCTGTAGTTCGCATCACGCTCGTAGACTCATGAGAGTTCCCTGCAGAGTTAAATAATTGCGGCAGTGTGTGGTAAATTTCTTTCTGTCTTGGAGCACTCGAAGGCCCACGCTCCTCCCTCCTCAGGCTATTCACCCAAAACCTGCTGGTTGTTCTTTTGAAAAGCGCAGCCTTTGGAATTCATTAATTATGGCCGTAATCACGCATTTTGTTGTGGCGTGTGTGTCTTTCTCAAATGACTTGGCTTGTACTGACCGCTCTGGGAGGCATTGACTGGAATTGTAATGATCTTCTAATGTCGCTAATGAGAGAGTTGGAATAGAAAGACCTCAAAAATGGTGCAAGATCAACAGACTGTAGATATAAGTGCATATAAGGGCGTACTCGCACTAGGCCCGGTTGCATTGTACTGTGCCCAAGCATGATTGTCTCCCCTCCTCACTCCCCTACATTGCACTTAACGTCCCGGGCCTGAGCATTACGTCATTACGATGCGACTTTTTGTTTTGAAGAAAACAGGAAGAAAAGCACTCTCGCACAGCGCAATGGAGTACATCATTGTAACGTTACTTACATTGTGGTTAATTTGGAGTCGTTTGGGGCGTGGTGACACACAGCCCTCTCACATGCCTAATAGATTGCCTAATAGATTTATCACTTATGCAGCACAGCGATTTTCACTTAATCGTGCTGCACGTATCAGAATATTTTTACGGAGGCAGCTGACTTTCAGGAAGGAATTTGCAGCTTTACTCGCCGACTACAATTCCTGTTCATCAACGAGGTGAGAACCAGACACGTTATAAACCCAAATATTCTCGTCTGCCCAAATTTTCAGTAAACGCTGCACCTCTGCCGTAGACCAGAGTGATCCCTTTGCCGCCATGTTTGTTAAGTGGAACAGTCGCATCATTGACGTCATGTTTAGAGGTCCGTGCTAGTGATCACACTAAATGCGTACCGTGCCTGAGTCCAGCTGAACCGTGCCCGAGCCCACCTCTTCAAGCGGGCCTGGACACGATTCAGCGTACTGTGAATATACCCTAAGTCTGTTCCTTTCAAAAGTCCTTCAACTTCCTTCTTAGGGACGTATCAGAATTATGCCCAACAAGAGGGCAGAATATTTTCACCTGAATAAGTTATAGCTTCCATGTTATAAAAGTTAAATACAAGATTTCAGTATCTGTTGTAATAAGAGCTAGAAGTTTCTCTCACAGCTGTATTTGGGCTACCGTGAGAAGCACATCAGTCTCTGTGTGTAAATGTGGTGAGTCATAATTTCATAATGACTAAAGTAAGACATGGCACTGGGAGAGCTGACCTGTTAATCATATAAATTGTTGAACACATTATGGTGAGTTAGCTAAAATGATGAAAATGAGAAACATTAGAAGAGTTCAGAATAGAAGCAAATTTACAGACACTGCTCTGGAGGATGTGATTACTTATGGCTCACTTCCTCACCCGGGATTTCATTAGTCATTAGCTACTACTATTAGTACTAATAATACAGCTAGTGCTACATACTACTAAATGCTATTATTATTATTGCTACTATTGAACGTTACTACTACTAAATGCTTCACAACTACATACTACTACTGCTAATACTGCTAAATACTACCACTGCTACAAAATGCTACATAATTAAATAAAAGTAGTAGTAGTAATAACAGTATTTAGTATTAATTGTAGTACTACTATATGAATTAATAAAGTGATATAGCTATCTATCTGTATATCTACTACTGCATACTACTTTTTTACTACTACTATGAAATATTGTTACTACTACTATGACAGTTAAGTACTACTACAAAAATGATACTACTCCATACTACTACTACTGAATACTGCTACATACTACTGCTTTTTAATACTACTGCTAATACTACTGCTATTATAATACTACTAAATAAATTATATTTCTACTACTCCATACTACTACTGCTTTTTTACTACTATTAATTATTGTTAATGCTACTGTTAAATGCTACTACAAAATGCTATTACTACTACTACTACTACTGTATGTGACTGCTTTATTACTTCTACTACTAAATATTGTTGCTACTACTACGACAATTAAAACTCCTACAAAATGCTATTACTACTACTCCATAATACCTCTACTACTAACAAATGAGGTTATTAGTACTACTACAACTATTAAATACTGCTAAATTCTACTACTTCTAAATGCTGCTACTACTAAATTTTATTATCACTACAACCACTACTACTATTTTTATTACTATTACTAGATACTAGTACTACATAATACTAAATACTACTACTGTCCGTGGCATGGTTGTTGGTGCCAGATGATGGTTTGAGTATTTCAGAAACTGTTGATCTCCTGGAATTTTCACCCTCTAGTAGAGTTTACACAGAATGGTGCAAAAAACAAAAAACATCCATTGAGCAGCAGTTATGTGGGCAGAAACGACATTTTGTTGCGAGAGGTCAGAGGAGAATGGTTTGAGCTGACAGGAAGGCTACAGTAGGTCAAATAACCGCTCTTTCAACCATGGTGAGCAGAAAAGCATCTCAGAATGCACAGCACCCTGAATCGGAGGCAATCTGTGGCTACCATGGGCACAGGCTCACTGAAAATAGAGAGTTAAATGCTGGAAAAAGACAGCTGTCTAATTTAATACAGTACATAGCAAAAAATGTATTCAGAATGTGAGCTAGAGTTACATAGGGGCAGTTTTTTAATCTAGAGATCCGGGTCTGGGGCGAACGCAAACTTTTATCTGAAGAAAGATCCTCACACAGAGGCTGGACTATGTACGTGCCTTTGTCCTTGATCAATAATAATTCCCTGAAGTGAAAGAACTAAGACTAATTTGGACCTAATTTTGTTAGGCTTTGATAGTGATGTAACCAGGCAAATGTACTGTGTGCTCCAACATTATATATAGTAAACATTTTAATATTTATGCATCCTTCACTGGTAGCAGCAGTGTAATGACAGCGAGGCAGAAATGAAACGCTTAGCTGATTGATTGGTTTTTAATTAAAGATGACGTAGCCACGTTTTTGTTGTTGCTTTAACATTTTAATCAAAGTGTCATTTCAGTGTCCTGCCTGAGGCATCTTATTTGCATATGGATGTTGAGAAGTGCTGTGTAATCGATACTACATGATTAATCATGCCTTTTTTTTATATTATCTCTTCTATTCATGGCGTGTGTGTAGAGTGTATCATGGAATTTAAGGCTAATACATTTCTACTAAAGCAGGCTATGTTTCAAGGTGCCCTCAAGTCAAAATCATGATTGAGTGGGTGCAGAATGGGGCTGTGCAATTAAATAAATTAAGTATATATTAATCAAAACACACCTTTGCTCTCTGCAGTTACCTAATCACAAAAGGCTGCAATTAACACCTTACATTTCATAGCATGACTAGTTACACACAGCAGTACTCATTAACAGATTGTGCTAATAAGTTGCAGGCATTTTTATTGTCTACAGTATGAGTGCACTCAGGTTTTTATGCTGCAGGTTCAATGATTATTATGTCAAAGGTGCATGTGTTCACAGAGCCACCCAAAGGCTTTGGTTTAAAATGGCTAAATATCGAAATGTACGAAGAGCCTTAACTTAAAACTAATACACACTCACAATATTGCACAACAAATGGCAGTTGGACGTGATTTACATTTATTGATTTGGTACAGGCTTTTATCTAAAGTGACTTTGTGAGGGAGAATACAAGCATATACCGTTAACTCTAGAAGTATTCACACCCTTCACAGAAATGAGCAAAATGTAAAATGGCAAGATTACTAGAACTTAGTAAGCTAAGGAATTGTCTTTCACAGCAAAGATGTCTTTCTCAAATCAGGAACCACTTAATAATATTTTATCAGATTAACTTAATTTTGGGTGTGGTATATTCCAGAAAGAACATTAAAGTTAGATAGACATGCTGTCAGAATCTACTAGGAAGCTGGTATGAAACACTTCTGCTCGTTCTTTAATTATAAATCTATTTCATTATAATGCCAGTATGATTTTCTAGGGTGATTTTCTTTTAATAATGATGAAGAGTGTTAATTTAAGATAGACAAAAAACAAGTCCAAATGGTAAAATACTAGAAATTTCTTTGCTTTTATTTTAAATTCTATTACATTTTTTGTCAGAATGACTTTTGTTAGAGCAAATTATTTTCTCTAGGTGTTATGGGGAAATTTTGAGTCATTTTTTTAAAATAATCATTACACACACTCACAGTGCCCATTATCTTGACGGGTGCCAATAGTTCTGGAGTTGACTGCTGCTAAGTGGTTACATTTTCTTCTTTCTCATTTTCTGAAAGACGATCTTTGCACTATGTTTTGATGATTAATTAATTACATTAAAGCCTGCAGGTTTATGCCAGCTGGATGTTGTAATTATAGCAGTGTGTAATGTTGCATTTGATAGTATGGCAAAGTTGTGCACTGTAGCTCATGATAATTATCCTTTGTAAATGTCACAATTAATCGCTGAGGAAAACACTGAAGTAAGAAGCCTAACTGTTCCTACACGTAATCTTTTGTAACCAATAGTTAGAGTGGAAAGCTTGGCTGTACCTCATTTGTTGCTGATATTTAATTCAATTAAATTCAGTAGTATTTGTTTAGTGCTTTTAAAAATAGACACCTTCACAAAGCATGTGGACTTAGATCACTTATGAGCAAGCCAGAGGTAACAGCAGCATCGAAAAGCTCCCTGAGATGACATGGCAAAGACGTCTTTCAGAAAATGAGAAAGAAGAAAGTTTAACTGCTTAGCAAAAGTCAACTTCAGAATTATTGGCATCCGTCAAGATAATGGGAGAAACTTTGAATGTAACCAGGCTCTAAAGGGACTCTGTCCTCTTCAGGGTGACCCTGGAATGTAGAATTATAAATCATTACAGTGTACAGGTGGAGAAGACTAAAGACAAACTGTACTAAATGTGTTGAAAGGATATTCAGTATGAGCAGATTGTGAATAAGAGTCCTGGGATGAGCACAGGAGAGTCTTTATGATTACTGAAGATTTGTACCTGCTGTATCCAGGTGAGATTATCCACTGAAGCAAGAGTGAGACTTGGGCATAAACTGTTTTGGGAAGTGCACATCTTGACAGTATCCATGTGGGACTTTCCAAATCAGTAGAAAGTGCAAAAGCTTTATGTCATGATCTGGCACAAACATCACATCGCCCAGTATTAGGAGAGAGAGAGAGAGAGAGAGAGAGAGAACAGATCTTTAGGTATGCTTTTTTCCTACAGTGGTTTAAAAGGATGTACACTGTGAGAGGGTGTAAGCAGGGACTCTAGCTATGGCAGCATAGCAAAAAAGGCAAAGCCAGAAAGTATGATAATAGATGTTTTTGATCAAGAAATTTTGTACCAACTTGCTCAAGACAAAAAAAAAAGCAATAAATAGATTTGGTACAAATATAGATATAACCCTATAATGGCTAATAAATATAGAAATAGAAATATTTTATAACTGTACATGTGCATTAACAGGCATGAAGGCATCCTGGGACATGTAGTGACCCACCACTCTATTGTCAACAACCCAGAGTGGTTACAAACCCCACAGATCTGCACCTTTACCTAAGAGCAAAGCTATTTAACAAAATGGCTGACTAAACAAATAGGTTTTCAAAATAGACTTAAATTGAGACTGTGTGTGAGTCCCAAACGCTAACTGGAAGGCTCTTTCAGAGCTGAAGGGATTTGTTGGAAAAAGTTCTACCCTCTGCTATAATCATTATTCTAGGTACTAATAAAGAGCCTGTCGCTTTTGATCAAAACAGATTTGTGAGATCATAATAGACCAAAATTTCATTCACGTAATGTGGCGTGAGACTATTCAGTCTATATTATAGTCAATGCTAAATTTTACTGGGAGTCAGTGTAGAGACTATTCAGTCTATATTATAGTCAATGCTAAATTTTACTGGGAGTCAGTGTAGAGACTATTCAGTCTATATTATAGTCAATGCTAAATTTTACTGGGAGTCAGTGTAGAGACTATTCAGTCTATATTATAGTCAATGCTAAATTTTACTGGGAGTCAGTGTAGTGCGGATCAAATAGAGGTTATGTCGTCAAACTTGTGTGATTCTCGTAAAGACTCTAACTGGACTAACTGGAGCTTGTTTATGCACCTACTGGAGCATCCATTAACATACAGCAAGGCATTACAATAGTCTAAACTAGAGGAAACAGAAGCATGAGCAGGTTTTTGTTTTATATTTTTTAGCTTAGCTATGTTCGAGATGGAAATATTCTGCCCTTGTAATGTTGTTTACATGACCTTCAAACAAAAGTATGAAATCAATAATGCCTCCAAGGTCTTTCACGGCTGCGCATGATGTAACTGAAAGGCCATCCAGAGTTACTACACAATCAGAGAGCATATTTCTTTGCTGGCTTTAGCCCTAGTAGAAGTACTTCTGTCTTTCTGTCTCAGAATTAAGTAGAAGGAAGTTTCTCAGCATCCGGTATCTAATGTCCTTTACACATTCCTCAGCTTTATTAAGCTCATATTGGTTTTGCTGAAACATACAGCTTGACAATAGTTGTGGATGGAACACTGTATTATGGTTAATAATATGTAAGAAATAAAACGTCTGGGCGTGCTGTTATGAGAAAATAATCAGTTAGAAGCGGAGTTACTGTTACCACCCCAAAGTTGATACTATTCCAATAACAGCATGGACTAAAGTGATTTATTCCTCTTGTGCCACAGCAATTTGCCACTGCTAACAATTTTTTAATTTATTAAAGAACGACACATCATACTTTTTATTCTTTACTTACATTTAATCTTGTAGAAAGTCCATACAAGTTAGTTTCTGTTATCACTTATGGTTATAGCCTCTATTAAGGCTCCCTCACCAGCCTCTCCTGTGTAGTTAATAATACAAAAAAAATTCTTACATTACAGAAGAACTCCAAAGCGTAAACTCCTCTGTCCTGAAAACTTTAGTGTCTGAAACTTAAAGTTACAGCTTTACCTCTGACAGTTGCAAAGCACTGACACTGGAGACTGGAAGATTCCCATAAATGTGTAAGCAGAGATTTTGAACGGCAATATTTCTGCTATTTAATTTTTTTCTATTATTTTCTCCACTCTCCTGCAGCATTATGGTTCAGGGAAATAGAATCACAGTGTGAACTCAGTCACAACTACTATTTTTTTAAATGAAAACTCTTACCCTCTTTAAGGACAAATTGGAAGCAAATGCAATTTGCTTTTCACTCTGGATTGGGTGAAGCGTGAGGAAATAAGCCTCATCATTTTCTTTAATTTCTTAATGCACTTTTTGGTGCTTGACATTAGGAGTGCATGTACACACCTGAAACTCCTTCAGCACTGTGCTCTGATTTAATTATCCTGATTTGTTGGCTAATAGACTGGAAGAGGGCTGCTTTTCTGCACTCATTACGTTAAGGACGCCACTTTTACGACAAACTACTAGGGCTTTTTAGGGTGTATTTTGATTAACCTTTGCCTGGCTGTACAGACCTACAGCTACAGTAAAATCCCATTGAGGTAAATGCTAAGTGTACAGCGACACCAACGTTCACACACAAACCAGTCTTAGAGCTCTTAGGGTGCTTTTATACTTTTGTTTTTTCTTCAGGCTCTGTGCGGTTTTCCTTGAGATTTTGGTACTTTTGGTAAATTATGAAAGCTGTTTTTGAGCCTCCGAGTGGTCCAGGAGTGGTCTGTTTTCTGGTCCTCTTGAAAATGGTGGTCTGGGGCACGCTTCCACGGAAACTTGGTGCGATCTACATCGTGTGTGGAAGTTATCTGGTCTTGGTGCTACATGCCGAGGTACATGATTGGTTCAACTTGTCACGTTACTTCCTGTTTCAGGAACTGGAGCTTGGACTGAGAATATGCAAAACGTCTCTCATTCTGGCTAAAAATCTTCGTATACAAGAGCACCTTCTCGTTTGCCAGTATTCCTGCACATCCAAAGTGCTGTTCTTCACTACTTGAGTGTTGGAACTAAAGGAAAATAATAAAAAACATGGATGAACCTAATGCCTACCATTTTGCAAACCCGGAATTGTGCAAATGATCCACAGTTGGGAAGGAATTTGTGAAAGCAAACCTGCGATTATGAACCCCACCCCCAAATGTGTGTGTGGACTCTGGGATTCAAGCTAAGTGTTTTGTCTGAAGTGTAAAAGCATTTGCTGTTTCTCCCAGGATTGTCTGCTCTTTTCTTGGAACAAACCATGAATATTGATTTTCTTTGTCTGGCTCTTTCCCTCCTGTGTTAAACCCGGTTATTACGAAACATTCAAAAACAGCCTGCAAAAACATGATGGTGGGATTCCTAGGAGACTGAGCATCTTCCTCATGGCAAGAGCGGTTCTATGATTTCTTTCCCCTTTCAGCTGAAAGGTCAATTGGGGCTCTTTATCAAAGCTTTATTAAATGGGTGAGAGGTTGTGATTCTCAGTGACGTCCTAATTGATGAGTCTTTTTTTTTAGTGGCACTTCATTTAACTTTACCTTTTTTTTTTTTTTTTTTTTTTTTTTTTTTTTTAAATCTTTTA
This sequence comes from Pangasianodon gigas, assembly GCA_022758105.1. Taxonomy (NCBI): domain Eukaryota; kingdom Metazoa; phylum Chordata; class Actinopteri; order Siluriformes; family Pangasiidae; genus Pangasianodon; species Pangasianodon gigas. The sequence continues at coordinate 6,225,223 of CM040471.1, read as the reverse complement.
TCTATAGCCATGCCAGATAAACAGAAATGAGTCATGTTACTCCTGACTGCAACCTGTGCATTTAAAGCCATACTATTATGGAGAACCGTGATGAGTTCACGTGGAACCACTGAAACATGAAAAGTTAAAATGATAAAGAACAAACCAAAAGCAGCCCTGAGTAAGTAAATTAAAAAAAATCCATAATTGGGGGTTCTCTTTAAATCTTCAATCACTAAGTTGAAAAAAGTATAACTTTCTTTTTCTAAAAGAAATGTACATCCTGGTTAAAGACAAAATTTTTTTATTAACAACTGTGTAGACCCATTGCATCAGTGCATCTATATGGGATCAAATTGGGTCCCATAGTCAAAGTTTGATATTTTCTAATATATATTGTTATGAAAACTACAGGCTTTCCTGAACTGAAATGTTTCTCTTTTGATGATATAATAATCAAAAGTAAAGTTCTAGCATTTTAAAGTCACAGAAAAATGAAAATGGAGAAAATTGCATTTAAAAATTTCACTTTCAATTTCATTCCACTGAAAGACACACATGTCTACTAAAAACATTACTGCCAAATTTTAAAGAATTATAAGTTTACAATAGGAAATCTGTCTGTACAGAGTGTGTAAGAGCTCTTCTTTGTTTTGATGATGATGCTTGCAGGATATCCGAAAACTTGATCAAACCTTGGGGAAATCACGCTTATCTAGTGAGGTTTTAGACATCTTTATATGTACTGACTGTTTTTACTGCTGCGTTTGTTAAACTGGCTCCTTACCATCCTCATTGCCATTTTTGTTAAAGTATATTATTGGCAGAGATTTTTTGGTCATTTTTTTTCCATAATGTATACTGTTTTTCAGTTTCTGCTGTTTTCTTGCCTTTTGTCCAGCGTTCCTGGGCTAGGCTCTGGATCCACCGTGACCCTGAGCAGCTCTGAAGATGAATGAATTGTTTTGTTCTTTATTCCAAAGGAAAAGTTATTGTATGCAGAGACTCTACTGAAGTGTTCTACGCCTCGCTCACGCTGTTCTCAGCGTGAAACGTTCTTTAATAACATCCACCAAGTTATCTTGCAGTAAAGGTGACTTTGAGATATAAACTTCACAGTTGCAGATTCATAGCACTAGCTGGAAGATAGCTGTGGTAAATATAATATGAGAATTATAACCTTTTTGTCTTTCTCTTTTACTCTCGGCAATGAACTGTTGGTCTGATTTCATACACAAAGCTGGCGGGATGTTAATGATGGCCCAAGGATATGATGGTGAAAACCCAGAGCTTGGTAGCGGGAGAGCTCATGGGTCAATACTCCAAACAATTCAACCTTGTTTTTTTTTTTGGGGATAACGGAAATGCTTGAGGGGAAACAAAACTTCACATCAGTTCAACGCCTCACTGTGTATGTTCATTCGTTCAGGACTTGTTTGTCCTGGGAAATAACATCATTGATTCTGGTTTCTTTTCCACACACAGAGAAAGTTCTTTGTTCTGATGCATCTGTTGGTTGACCCTCGGACTCATTTTCCTCTATCCGCATTTCCTCTTCTTGTCTACTTTGGTCGCCCTTAATACTTAATTTCCTCCAAGACCAGCGTAATGTAATTTAAGTAGGCTGAAGCCCCTTCATCAGGCAGCCGTTGGCATTTAATTAAGTCGGGGGGCTTACATACTCAGCTCGCTCTGTCACTGAATCAGATGGTCATTAGTAATTAATACACTGACTCTGGTGTAACTGGCGAGTTTGAGGCCGGCTCAAATAGAGCTGTCTCTGCTTCATGTGATGCTTGATGGATGTGGATGAGACCTCGTTTTTTTCCAGGTTTAATCATGCCATTAAGAGTCAGATGTATTTCCATGTGCCGTGTCATTCTTTTCCCTGCATGCGGGGTTGCAAATAGACCACATCATTTGGGCCACTAAATTATGGAGCACTTCAAAATTTCAGAACTTTAACTTTTTTTCCTCCTCCGTCTGTCGGAGCCTCTTTTAACAGATATTTATGTATTGGGGTTTGCCCTTTTAAACAAAGTTAATCATTCAGTTTGGCTGATCCAGGTCATGAAGATCATTCTCATTTCAGTTTCAGAGTTTTATTAACACTCCTCGACATGAAAAATATTTATGATTTCTCACAAAATCTGCCTGAGGTGGAAAATTGTAACTTATTACTGCTAAAAACCTGAATCCCTCAACATGTTATCTTTATTCATGTGTGTATTTCCGGCAGGTGCTCCTGATGGACTACCTGGATGTAAAGAACACGCGCAGTGCAGCCGAACCCTCAGCCCAGCTCTCCTATGCAAGCACTGGCAGTGACTTCGGAGCCTTTTTCGCCAAGAAGAAACCACTACGACCCAAACAGTCTCTCTTCAAGTAAGCACAGTACACATACTCACGCATAGTGACCTTTTAAAGATGTTATACAATATGTATGAAATTATTTTATTTTGTTTTAACGTGTTTTAATTCATTCTTTAATTACATGTTCATTGACTGATACAGCACAACTATTATACAGCAGTTGAATCTCAGGCAGAGCAGAGCTTAAAAGTTTGCATCCCCATTAACAAGCTCTACTAACATCTCGTTATGGTGTCTGATGGCTGAAATAAATCAACACTTGTTTACTTTAAGTCTTAGTTATGACATGAACATTTAAACCAGGCTTAAACTCTCAGGCAGTTTGCTCTAAAGTTATTAGAAAGTTTTAGACTTTTACAGATCTGGAAATGGGTAAAATAAAATGGCTGAGTGTTTAGGGACACCATTATTGAAAACTATAATTTAGAAATGGAAGAAATAAAGATGTGACTGAAGATTGGACTAAAAAAGAACAAACATTTTCAGAAATTTTTATTTCCTTGGTTTCAATGGAGTTGCTGTCTCATGCAGCTCCAGGGTCCTGGGTTCAATCCTGAGCTTAGGTTACTGTCTGTGTGGAGTTTCACACATTCTCTGTGTCTGTGTGGATTTCCTCCAGGTTCTCTGGTTTCCTCCCATAATCAATCAAATGCACCAGTAAGTTGATTGATTATGCTAAATTGCCCCTAGATGTGACCAAGCGTATGTATGTGTGTGGACTGGCGTCGCATTCAGGCTGTATTCCCATCTCACACCAGTGTTCCCAGGATAGACTCCTAACCAGGATAAAGCATTCATTGAAAATGAATGAATGAATTAGATTTTAACATCTTATCACACATTATTTGTTACAAATTCACGTCTTGGTGGTTTCATCTGTATGAAGTATGATGTAAAGGGGTGTGCAAACTTATGCACAAATCTCTGTTTGCAGGTTTGAGTCGTCCTCCCACGCCATAAGCATGAGCGCGTACCTGCGAGAACAGCGGCGAGAACTTTACAGCAAGAGCGGAGAGCTACAAGGTGAGTGCGAGGATGAAGGAGGGACGGGAGGTGGAGAAAGAGGAGGGAGGGAGGGAGGGAAGGCGGGCGGGGTGGGGCAGGAAGGTGACAGAGAGGAGGAGAGAAAGACAATGAAGTCCTCAAGGTGAAAAAGCTGCCCTCTGATATGTATCTGCTATGTACTGCTTGTGTCTTCTATTCCTGATGTTTCTTCTTTGACACTTTCTCCTTTTTTCCCTACACACATACGCAGGGGTGAGACAGCCACCCCAGAGAGTGTCTCAGCTCCTCACACTCTCTCTCTCTCTCTCTCTCTCTCTCTCTCTCCCCCTCTCTCTCTCTCTCCCTCATGTCAGGATGACCTTGCAGTTTCAATCAGTGGTGCTTGACAGCAGTGCTTGTGCTTTTTTTTTTTCTTTCTCCGCACCCAATTCCACAGAGACACAAGCTGTGCGAAATGATGAGCGAGAGAGGTGTTGGAAAAAAGAAACCTGAGAAAGTGAGAGTGAGGCGTGAAAGACTGATGCTTCTCAGTAAATAAAGACTTTTTTTAAACCAAAAGTTTTGATTCTTTCCAAAACATTTGGTTTCCTTATAGGAAAATAATCCATGACGAGGTGGTGTGATGAAGCGGGTTTACTGTTAACACACGAAAGCTGATTATTTTCCTATAGCAGCATGTTCCTAAGTGCTTTATTCCTCTTATGCCACAGCAGTTTGCTAATGAGGACACTTTTTAGTTTATTAAACAATAATACATCATATTTTTTAGCTGTTTATAGTTACATTTAATGTTATGGAACGTCCACAAAACAAGTTATTTCCTGTTAATGCAAACAGTCGTTTCCTCACCAGCCTCTCTTTTTTCTCTCTGTAAAAGTTAATAAGACACAAAAAGGCAGCTTTTCATGTTACCAAGAAACTGCAAGGCGTAAAGACTTTCCCATGTCAGAAAGCTTAGTTACAGCTTTACTTCTGACTGTTACAAATTGCTGACACTGGAGACTCCTTCCATAAATGTTAAATAAACATCTCCTCACAGAAAACCTCACCATATCAACAATTACACAAATTTTTTACTCCATTTGTCTGTAGCGTTCTCCTGTGATTTGTCATGATGTCAGAGCTGCAGAACAACTTTTGACCAATCCGATTTGAGATTTCAACAACGCCGTGGTATAAGCATTTATATTTTCTTAAAAAAATGAGTGATTGGAGCTAGATGAAGCTTTTTAAGATTTATGTAGTGCTATAGAGCAGTGCTCTAATATTTCTCCTGCTGTCATTCATGAACACACGCTGAAAATAGAACGAGCGAAATGCACCGATTAATACAAAACAACAAATAGTCTCTGCACTCTGCACTTTTCCCCCCTTTGGTGGTTTTTTAAAGCGTGAAACAGAAGAAAAAAATATTTGGATGGTCGAGTGCCTTGAAGCATTATAAAAAGGAGATGAGATTTCCCTGTTTCATTTAGCCTGTCACAAAAGCAAGCGTTGGGCCTCAGTCTGAGAGGTGAATAGAGGGAAAGATGATTGAAGGACTGGAATCATTTAAAAAGTGAAATAAGTTTAGCGAGAGCTGTAGGGAAGACGTCTGGAAAGTCATTGTTTTCATCCTGCTGTCATAGGAGCCATTCAAGGGTTTCTGAAGACGTAGATTAGAAATATGAATCGAGACCGGTGGAGAAATGTTTCACACTGGCTTTAATTAAGCTTGCAGTGGAAGAGCCGAGCTCACTGAATGGCCTCGTGTGCTTTCTAGCCAAATGACACTCTTGGCTATAGTTTAACCATCATCAACTGCAAAGTATTTCAGCTAACCAAACCAAGTACTTCAGTAAATACTGTAACAGAGTCGATCAATGTATTAAAAAAAAAACCTAGCTGTAATTCAGCAGCTCCAGTTTTCTAAACTTGAATCAGCAAAGCTTCTGTAGAATTTCCTCTGTTTCTGATAAGCTGAAGGAAGCTCAGAGACCAGAGGTTAGCTACAGAGAGAGACAAACTTGTCAGAAAAGACTTGCCCTTTCTGGACAGATTAGTGAAGTGATGACAGTCCAAAAAATCAATGACTTAATGTTGATGGTTTAAAGATGACTGTATAGAGAAGTACACATATTGTTCCTGTTTCAAATTCAAAACAGGCGTCTCATCTGTTCAGAGCAGAGCTGTGCATCAGGACAAAAAGGTGCAGGAGTCAGTGTTTTTTTACTTTAATACAGACAGTCCGATATGAAGCTTGTGGGACAAACAAAGGCAACGTTCAGGGACTTGTATGGCGGACGCGCCGCAAAATCTACGACTGGTAATAAATTTAGAATAGATTTAAAAAAAAAAAAACACGTTGCTTAACAAAGAAAAATTTAAAATCCATAGATGTGGTGAATTTTTTTTTTGTTAGAAGATGATTACTTAATGTTTATGGAAAGAGTCTTGGGTGTCACTGCTTTGTAACAGCTTTGTAAAGTTTCCCAGTACGAGAAAGTCTTCAGGATGGAGGAATTTAAAAATATATATATTCTTTTAGGTTTCTCAGTAAAATGATAAGCTGCTTTTTTTTGAGAGTGTGAAAAAGAGAGAAAATGTAGATGCTGTAACGTAAGTGATAACAAGAACTTGTTTCATGGAAGTTCCACAGCATTAAATCTCTAAATCAAATCAGCATTAAAACAATAAACCTTTAAAATTCGTGACATGTCATTCATTAATAAGTTAAACAATGTAATCATTGATAGATCGCTGTGGTATAAGTGGAATAACTCCTGATCTTGCTGATATACACTTCGCTTCATATCAGGCCCTATAACATCATCCTGGGGTGGATTATTTTGTATAACTGCATGGTGTGTTATTGCTTACGTACCATAGACACAGCAGGTGGTAGAGCTGTGCCTTCGTTTTACATCATAATTGAATATGTTGTATTTGGCGCATCAGCTCCTGTGACGGAGTAAAATCTACACATCTTGAAATCAACATCATGAATAATGCAGAATTTAATCAGGTCCTGTCTGGGCAAAACGGCTTTAGTTTTTAGTGTGTGTGTGTGTGTGTGTGTGTGTGTCACGTCACTCTCTCCTCCTCTATTCTTTTCTCTCTCTCTCTCTCTCTCTCTCTCTCTCTCTCCTCTGTCACTTTCTTGCTACTTTCCCCCTGGGACTATGTGAAGGCACTGCTGTGGTAGTTATTATAAAAACACACATGAGCCTCTGAAGCTTAATTACAGCCTTCGCAGCTCAAGCATGACTTATACAGTTCAATTAATCCGCAACTTCCATCCGAGGGGTTCATTACCGCTCAACATGTGTGCACATCTGCATCTCTATTCCTCTCTCCGTATCCTGCACTGTACTCCAGACGTGACACTCAGGTTTGAGGCACACAGGATAATGGAGGAGAAATGACTGGATGCGATGGAGGTCTCATTTCCATCTCATTTCTCCATATAAAGCTAATGAGAAGAAGGGAGCGCTGCTCATAATGGAGAGATGGAGACTGCTGGAAGCCTCTATGCTCCTCATATGTAATAAACGCATCATAAAAACATACTCTGAAAGAAACAGACCAATCAGAATCCAGAATTCAGCAATGCTGTGGTATAAAGAGGTTTGTAGGGAACCGGGTTATTCACAGAACACTAACATTCCCTGGTTTCCTCCAAATGCTGGTTATAAATTAAGTTTACACTTCAGGCCATAGAGGGAGTTAAACACAACAAAGCAGAGCGAGAACTCTGTATTAGCAATCTTGTTTATAAATAATAGCTCCATTCCCCGGAGACATGGGAGATAGTGTTTGGCGGGTCGAGAGAACGGTCCGCAGGAGGGCAAGCGATGTTTTCTGTCAGTCTCATGAAGCACAATGGAGCAGGAGAGGTGCAAATGGAAAAGTGTCTCACCAGCAGAAAGGTGTGTGTGTGTGTGAGAGAGAGAGAGAGAGAGAGAGAGAGAGAGAGATGTAAGAGAGAGAGATTAGGGAGAGCATGGGGAGTAGCTGTCTTTTAGACCTTTTTTTCATGGTGATAGAAATGCTTGAGCATATTAGAGAATATTTCTCTGAACATCTCCTGGTGTGTTGTGAAGCTCAGCTGTTTAAAAGCTCAACAGTGGAGGACCCACAACAGTTAGACTTTCTTCAACATCAGGTCATGCTAAATTGGGTGGGAATTGTTTGAATCGTTGCCTCATATGGGCTGGTAATGAGTATATTCAAAGTGATGGACACGCAGATGGATAATAAAAATCTGATTTAACTGAAAAAGAGACCAAAGGGCCTTTTTTGTGATTTTTGCCAAATGTGTTTATTGTGCATATTGTAAAGCAAACATTGATTTGCCTTAGGTGTTCATGTTCTCCCCGTAATAAATCTCTGACTTCTGAACACTACAATGTGGCCTCAGTGCTCAGATACTCAGTCCCTCCCTACAGACTATAAAAGAAACATACAGTAGCTGATATGAGCTGGTATAGAGTGCCTGATCATTTTCACATCATGCGTGTTACAGGGGAAAAAAGCAGATCAGCTGGGAACGAGGCGATCAATACCTGACTTGCGCTAACCTCACTATTATGATTTATTATATAAATAATTGGTGCCTGAAATGAAATTGAACTTTGTCTGCAGGAAAGTCAATAATTGCATGAGAATTAAATGGCCGTGTGGAGTTAAAAATGTACGATCGCTTATTCTCTTCAGAGACTCGTCCTTGTCGCTGGTCCTGAATTCACTCCCTCCCTCCATCTTCACTCGATTTCTTTCTTTATCAATATTTATTGCGGGTATTTGTTGTGGGTCAGCAATATTAACAGAAATGGCACGAAATGCAAGCAAAAGAAACAACCTGATGCTAACTTCTCAATTCACAGGGTTACTCTTACCTCCATGACGTACCACTTCTTCCATGGGGCTCTTCTTGTGAAAGCCATAGTTCTTTTACTCATGCAGGTCAGTTTGGGAGTGTAATCTGTTCAGAGTAGTGTAGGATATCAGCAACATTAATGTGATAATGAGAGCAACGTAACATAAAGTGGGGTTTGAGAGTAAGTACGAATTGAGCAGCTGGGCCTTGTGGTGTGAAAGTACCTTACTTGATTCAGATTGAAGAAAATTTCAAATTGGCTATTTGTAGAAAGCCCACCATGCTTGTCTTGCATGGAAGCAAAAAAAAAAAATCAGTTTGTAATAATTAAATATAAACACTACTGAATTCAGAGTATTGAAATATATTATTGTGAGAAATCTGTATGTATTTGTTTTGAATAAACCTCATTGAAATTCAGAGTTGTTTATTTTAGCTTTCATAGATTTTTGCATTTTAAAAGTCAAATTTTCTCAAAAAATCAAGCATTTATATTCATATCTAGATTCAAATCTAAATTACATTTTTTCAGTGTTTGAAGATTCAGATTAAGGCTAGTCATTCCAGTCATACGACAGCTACCAATCAGGGATGATCAAGTTGAACACGTTCTTTAAGATATGTGAAGCTGCTGCTTTACAGGGAAGCATAACACACTTGGGGGAAAGCACTATCCACCCCCTTCTGCATACATGATCTTAGCAGTGCTCGCAATCGGCTAGTGTCACTGTGATTGACAAGAGAGCCATCCCACCCAGAGAGCACGGCCAACTTTGCTCTCATACACTCCCAGCCACGGATGGCTGTGGCATCGTCTGGATTCAAACTCATGATCTCTGAATGAACGCTTTTCTGTTCAACTTTACCAAATTTTTTGCATCCACAGTCTCGATAGATTGCCTGCTGGAGTGAAACTTTGAACATTTTTACTACAATGTGACTACTTGGTAGCACAGTGGACAACCATGTCATCTGACTAATCTGCTCAGTCTTAAAAGCATCAACCTGATGACTTCGTTGTCCATAGTGTAGAATGTAGTGATGCCACTTGTCAAGTGGAACAGTCCGACTAGTCTTGAAGAGGCAGTCTGTGCTTGGCCCTTTAAGTTCTTACCCTGGAGGCTCTGGATGCTAAGATTTAGCTGGTATACCAGGTGGAACCTACCTTTGATATTCTGGATTGTTGCAGGGTGTAAAGATATTAAAGATGAGACTCTGAAAGGAGGGGTAGATTCACATACCACTCCTCTTACACGCCCCTGTGTTTTTGCTTTGCCCTTAAATCGTTACTGCCTGTGTGGCTGATAGTGATGTGTCTTGGCTCATTGGAGATGATTTGTGAGAGAAGAGAAAGTGCATTGTTGGCTCTTGCACCCCGTATTTATGCACCTGTGTACCACCGGGGGCAATCTGTTCTTTATTTAAGAGTTAATTAGATTGAAAATATCAGCTTTGTTTGCAGTTTATTTCGGTCTCTTGGTGTGTCTTTTGCTTCTGCAGCTGCTCCATAATACTTGCTACTACTGGAGCTCCTGCAGTGAGGCCTTAAACTCGTTCTCTCTCTCATGTCTCTATCTCTCATTCTACCTTTTGTTTGAGATTTGATTGATCCACATCTTCCAACAGTTGGCCTCAGGATTGATGCATTGATGTTTCCCAGCCTCCTCTATCTGTTGATGAAGGCTAGAGACAGTGTGCAATCAAGCCTTTCTGAGAGAATGAGGAATAGAGAGGAGAACAGGATAGAAAGCATTGTTAGACGGTAATTGTTGGCATAAATGACACAATCACGACGCTTTTTGGCGACCAATGACGAGCCCGGAAAATGATAAAAGAAGAAAGGGTCACCAGTTTGCCTCGGGAAGGAGGTGTGGCAGAGACACTCTTGAAGATTTCTCAGGATACAATGGCTGCTGATTGACTTTGATAATTGTGCCCACTCTTAGACAACACACTCACACACACACACTCACTCACTGAAACATCCTCTTCACACTTGCTCACTATACAGTCCTCATGCTGTTCGTAACAAATCTTCAGGTAACTCACGTCAGAGATAAACAAGACGAGTGGGAGCGCATTTAAATTCCCACCATGCTGCTGTGGTTTTATTCAGAATCTCCTTCTAGCCTTTAATATGAACTCAAAACAAACACACACAGCAATCAGATCTGCTGTTACAGTTAATTCAGTTCTGCACTGACCAAGGCACTGGCTTATGATGATACAAGATTTATTTTGTCTTGTTAACATTTTTAATGCAACTCTCAAAAGCTCAGTGCGACTTGAATTTAGTGATTTACCATTTTGGACATTTGATTAAGATTTTTAGAGGAGCAGTTTGTAATTTATAGAGCCCTCTGCTGCCTGCAAGGGGAATTGCAAGGAAAAAAAAGACAAGCCTTCCTCAACCAAGCCTGAGATAGTCCTTGCTACAGAACCTCCTATAAGAACCCACACAATGCTGTACCACATGAAACCCCTTCCATCTCCTGGACTTTTGGCTTGACTCTGCCCAGATTCACCCATGTAGGAGGAGCTGCATCAGGTCTGACTCCACGCCATGGACTTTTAGTTTTGCAGCGAGGTGTACAGTTGAATGCACTTGCTTCTTGTTTCCTATTACGGAGCCACTGTGTTCTGGCCGGGGACGGAGCTTATTTCAGGGCCAGAAAAATGCAAAAAGTCGCCTAAACTAGCCGGATCCAGGTTATTGTTATATTATTATTCTATAATTTATTGTTTAATGAATCACAGTTTCTATTAGTTTTTTTTTTTTTAATTATTATATTGATTATTACAGATCTAGGAACATTTTTAAACATTACACACTGCACCTTTAAAGCCTTCTTTCATTGGTAACTTTTTTCAGGTGTAATCATTAGGGTAAAATCTGCAGGCACATGAATTCACATGGGGCTCAAAACAAAGCTTTGGTTCACTATGTAGCTTATGCAAACACACATTATAAAAGTTTCATAAAGCAGTGTGCAATCTTTTTCATCTCGAAGACTTTTATTTATTAGGCTAAGTAGTTCTGAGAGTAACTTTCAGTCTGCAAACAGAGAGAAAATGATAAACCATTTGAGGAAAAAACATTAATTTCGAAGTGTTTATCTCTTAGGAATTGAGAAACCTGATATTTGCATTTTGCTATTATTCCATAAAATCAAATATTAAGTTGAGGCATACGTGCATCTTGATTCGGAAACCCTCGCGCTGTTGGTGGTGTCGTCGGCAGATGGTGAACGGCCCGGTCGGATGTTCCTCGCTCCATTTGTTCGGCTGTAATTTTATTGCAGCGGATGATTATTACCTCAACAACATTATGGCTTTGATTGTGTTGATGTTGTTTTTTTTTCTTTTCTTCATATTGATGCTGACTGTGACTAGCGAAATCCAGAGAAAGATCTCATCATGGAGAGCTGATTGAATTAGCCGAGCGCTGAAATGATGACAGTTTGTGATCGTCTGAAATGGACTGAGGAGGTAATAACACACGGACACGGCAGTGCGTATTGATGGATGGTGTAAATATGGAGGAAAAGACAAGTCACGGGCTTCTGTTGTGTCAACTGCAGATTGGATGGAGCAACTGTTGTTTCACTGATGATGTCTTGATGCTTTCTTAACAAGGGAATCTGTGTTCATTTGGTTGTGTAGGTGATGGAGTGGTGTGATATGGACAAAAATAGCATATAGGGATTATATTAATACAAAATGTAAAGGCAGTACTGTCTAATATATTTAAAAAAAAAAAAAAACCTGACAAAGCCAGGATGTTTCATGATTAATGAGTGGCCTATGCTAATTTGACAGAAATGGTGTTTATCAAGTACGTACATATCAAATCTGAAATTCTGGAAATGGGTCACACTTTCAGAAAAAATTTTAAACTAGCAGTTTGTAATTTCTGTAAGGCAAATTAATTGCAATATAAAACTTCTTCTTATAACCAACCCCATCCGCTACATGCCTTCATGTGAGTTGCCCTTAAAGAAAAGACCAACAAACAAAAAGGGATCATAAACTCTGGCTCTGACACACAAAATGTTTTAAACTTGCTGTTTTTATAATTAACTAATCATACATTGAGCACCGGATCTGTGTTCTCTGTGCTCGTGTAAATTTTGTGATTGCTGCAAACACATGGTAAATGTTTATAGAACCTTTTCCCTTGCTATGTTTCTCAGCGATGAATGAAGGAATTTTACGAGAACGTTTTCAGCCCTTGGCCAACGTTGTTTTTCACTTTTTGTTTAATTACGTGAGTGCGAAACCAAATAGCAAATAATTTGGACTGATTTGGAAAATACTCTTTAAAGTGATTGGCTCATCATTTTGTTTAAAAAGCTCCCTAGAAGAAAAGTACCTAGAAGAATTCATGAAGCTCTGGAACCACGAGATGCAAAATGACCCCAAAGCATCAATGATCTATTGCTATTATTTAAACAAATGGATTTCTAATGAGAATGATTTTTTTTTTAGAAACAGATGAGTAGTATCTCCTATTGTATGAGTTGAAAATTTGAATTATTATGTATAAATTTGTATAATGTTTATTTTATACAAACTTTTTGCTCATTTTAATGCAGGATGCCAATAAATGGCAATAATAGCGCATTATTTCTTATTCACAGTATGAAAGGGAGCAGTTTGTTCAGTCTTTTGTGGTGTTTTCTATGTAAATAGGAGGTTGGGTTGTCTTTGCTGTTATTTGACAGAGGGCACACACCTAATCAAGAACTGAAGAAAAGGGATTTGTGTGTGTGTGTGTGTGTGTGTGTGTTTCCCAGCCTGTGCTAATTTTAATCAGCACCGAGACTGTCATTGCGGCTGTCACAGGCATGTTTACCTTTAATCTGTGTTGGGGTGATTGGAGGGGAGAGATGTAGGGAGAAAGAATGGAGGGAGAGGAGGACGGTGGTGGCTGGCTGGGTGGGTGAAACAGATAGACCACCTACACACACACACAAACACACACACACACACACACACACACACACACACACACACACCCCCCAAATCAAAGGGCTGTTGAGAGCAGTTTAACTGCAGTGGGTGCCCATTGCTGATTAGAGAAAGCAGTGTTTAGTGGAATAAGTGTTTGATTTGGAATGGAGGCTTTTATTTAGCTTTGTGAAATGAGTCAAACGAAGACATGGTGAAAGATAGTAATCATGGGAGTGACACAGACACTAGGTGAAACTTTATTTGTATGTTTTTTTTAAACAGGAGAGTGGTGAATCATCTCAGCTTCACCTCACTTTTTTTTCCCCTTGCAATCGTGTGTCACAATTACAACAAACATATCAAAAAACAGATTGGTATGCTACCCTAATGATACCCAGCCCTATTGCTACGCTTTCTGATTGCGACATGCCTTGCAACATAATACAGCGAACTGCTGGACTTGTAAGGAGTCGCAAAAATTGGCCGTGCTGTCTGGGTGGGAGGGGCATGCTCACTCTCCACTAGCCAGTCGTGACCATCTGTGAACTCATGTATGAGGAAGAGGGCAGATAGCGCTTTCCTCTGAGTGTGTTACTCTGCTTTGTGATGGAGCATGGGCAACAGTTCGAAAAGATGTACATGACTGGCTTCACATGTCTCAGAGGAAGCATGTGCTAGCCCTCACCCTGCCCGGTTGGTAGCTGGGGAGAGCCGGAAAATGGCAGGTGACCAAACTGGGGGAGAAAATGGGGGGAAATAAAGTTTTACCTGCTGCAATTTTACCAATATTATTATTTCTGTAATGCTCATAGAGTGCAATAACAAATATATTTTGTGTTATTAGTGTGATAATGATTAACAAATGATGTACTGCACAGCTTCTGTATAGAGCGTGTGCTTTGATTTCTGTCATATTTGAAGTGCTGGCATATTGTCCTACATGCTCAATAATTCATTCACCTCGATTGGCTGCATTTACATATTAATTTGTATTTATTTATTTATCATTCTGCAGCAATAGTCAACCTGTTCCCTCTTTGGCCTCAGCTGTCTGCTGGCGCTGGCTAGAATATTATCCCTTCCAATTAATTTGAATAATAGACGTAGCTCATTAGGAGCCAATCATACATGAAGACATGGCAGCAGAATTGGAACCAGACGGCAGGGACTCTATGAATTATTGAGTTGGCCTGGTCTTATTAGAGCAGTGGGTTTCTGCCCAAAAGCACTGACTGCTTACGCGCGCACACACACACACACACACACACACACACACACTGTTTTGTATGTGCACACCTGTTGACCTTTATGCGGCACTGAGAAGACTTGGCAGCTGGTTGTGGGTTGTGAAGTGTGTTGCCTGAATGCACTAAATTGCCTTTTTCCTTTTAAGTGCCAGCTCTGTTGTTCATCACACTGGAGATGCTGGAAAAAGTCTGGAGGCCTAGGACTGTTTGTGTGTGTGTGTGTGTGTGAGGATGTAACTGAATACAATTATGAATAGGAGATGGACTATTCCTTTTTTTTTTTTTTTTAAGAAAGCTGGTCAGAAAGGTTCACAGAGCATCGAGTTGAGACTAGAGGTGTGCATCGGGATTGTAATTCCACAGGACATAATAAAAAAGTCACACAAGCAGTCAAGCTGGACAAAAGGAGACCACATTCATTAACATGAATGAGCTCTGTTGCAGGATGGTTTAAATTAGGCTACTAGTTTGTTTATATTTTGGGAAATAGAACCAACTAAATTTGGTATCACAGACATATCCATACAAACAAAACAACAACAACAAAAAAACAGTCCTGCGCTCATCTCTAGTTGATACCAATGATGAACTCGTGGGGGAAAAAAAGAAAGCAAACCCATTATGGTTTAGGCCACACCAACTTCAGGTTTAATGCTGTGTTTGATTAAAAGTAGTGACTTGCAATTTCCGATATCCAGCTAAGAAATATGAAAGAAAACATGCCCTCAACTTGGAATTCCTGCACGGAAAGCCTGGACGGTTTCTTCAACCCTGAGTTGAGCAGTCAAAATGGTTGCTCACAGCATGAAGAGTAAACAAATGTGTCCCATGTTTATTTCCCACTTTGTAGCTTGAGCAGATAGAGGTTTTGACAGAATGATGTAATTCAGAGTTCCCACTTCTGAGTTAAGTTGATTGCAGCGTAAATCTGAATGCAGGTACAGATACGGATATTTTGAGCACTAAACAGGTGCAGATATAGCATACGCATATTTACACCCTCTTCTCCAAGTGTGTGTCAGTCAGATGTTCTATATGCTCCAAATGAACACACACTGTTTATACCTCAGATGTATCATTATCTGGATATGCTGGTGTCTATACTCACACACACACATACATACATACAAACAGTATAGCTACAAGAAAGAAAAGACAAGCACACACATACAGCGTACGCAGCCGAGTCCACAGGGACGGTTGGTGTTATTGAAGGCGTCGCACATCTCCGTTTCTCTCTCTCTCTCTCCTCTCCATCGTAGCAGGGCCGAATACATCACAGATCAAGCCGTTTCTAATCAAACCCGGGGAAGTGTGGCTAATGCAATTTCACTAAGTCACTGGCTGGCTTGATTGTACGCGGGCGGGCCGGGAAGAGGCGAGCGTGCGAGGGCTGGATTTGCCCATGTTATGTGCAGTACACTTCATTTCCACACTCAGATAGCCCCCACAGCAGACACACCCTCCCCTCTAATCCGAGATCAGTCACTGCCACAGGGGAGAGGCTCTAACACACACACACACACACACACACAATACACAGAAGGTGCACAAATGCCCAGCAAACAAAGCTTCTCATGTTGACAAGAAATGCAAACACACCCAGACAAATGTTAACGATTGTTTTGTTGTGTGACAGAGGTGAACTTATTGCAAGTGTGTTTGCAAATGTGTTAGTCTGCTGAAACTTTTGGAAATGCGAGTCTCACCCACGCAGGTGCTTTCATTATTACTCCAATCACAGGCCGCTCTGTCTCTCTGTCTCTCTCTGTGTCTCTGTGTAATTTACTGCCTGACCTTTCCCTGGTTGTCCCACATCACCACTAAAATTAATTCAAAGAGACGCTTAAATCCTGAATCACTCTTCTGCTGTTTTCCTTTCACGCTTTTATATATATGATTGCTTTATTTACGATTGGTTTACATAATTTCTCTCTCCCTGTCTTGCTGTCTCTTCTATGTGTTTATAAGTCTGTTTCTCTGTCTTACATATTTCTCTCTGTCTCTCTGTCTGTCTGTCCATCTCTCTTCTTCTCTCTCTGTCTCTCTTTTTCTCTTTCTGTCTCTGTCTTTTGTCTCTCTTTCCCACTCTGACTCTGTCAATCGTTCTGTCTCTCTCTCTGATGTACAATATATTGCCAAAGCATTTATATGGGCAAGGAATAAAGCCTGAACACAGAACAAATGATAAGATGGACAAGTGAAGAAAAAACAGACAAAACATAAAAGTACAGTCTATGGGCTATGAGTGGTGTGCGTGTGCGCGCGCGCGCGCGTGTGTGTGTGTCTGTGTGTCTGAGTTCGTGTGTGTGTGTGTGTGTGTGTGTGTGTGTGTATATATATATATATATATATATATATATATATATATGAGTTCATGAGCGCATCACTGTTCGGTCGACTCTCCCCTCTTTTTGTGGCAGGCATCGATGTAACATACCGCTAGTGAAATGCAGTCTCTTTTTTTTCTCCAAACAAATACTGAAGTTGTGTGTCATTCTCCAGCTTTTTGAAGTCAGAACAAATAAGTTCAAACTTGGGATAGAATTGTTTTTGAGTTTGGTTATAGTTAGGACTGGAGGTTAGGAAGTGTAACTCTGTGTCTAATACTCCTTGGCTACAGTACAGGTGTAACCTGCTCTCTGTGGGCAACCAGCTGTGTCTAAACAACAAGGACAGATTCTCTCTGTTTCTCCATCTCTCTCACTTTGTGTGTCTCTTCCTTTCTTTCTCTCTCTCTCTCTCTCTCTCTCTCTCTCTCTCTCTGATGGTGTGTGGCAGCAGCTTTTGTTTAGGAGACGTAATTGAGTCTTAATTGAATTGGCATCAGAGAGAAAAAGAAGGAAAGCGCGGAGGAGGAAGGAAAATTGGACGTGGGCTCCATTTCCACTTAGCAGCTCGAATTGTCTCTATAGAAATAAATTTCACGGAAGCTGCAGCAATAAAAGAAATTCTGTGTGAAAGCTTTTAGTAAGCATAAAGGTTCTGTTGTCTTTGCTTAAATGAGAAAAGAAGCAGGGAATGAAAAGAAGCTTCTTACCTTACGCTCTTATATGAATATGAATGCTGAAGTGATTTTGTGGATTCCAGCTCCGGTGGTCGAGTGTTTCACTACATACAATAACCTGACTGTAACATCCTTACGATAATATACTTATGATAATGTCCTTATGTTTAGGCACAGTGTTGAACGTCGATCGTTAACAAAACATCACTGGTGATTAAAATCTTATGCACACAACATTCCACCTAGTGTAAGTACGAGTGTAAAAGTTTGTGCACTCTACATATGTGTAAGGCTTCATAAAATTGTCAAATGATATGCTAAGATATTAAAAATAATAATAAAAAACAGCTCAAAACCACATGGAATACCATAGCAACCACCTAGCAAGTCTCTAGCTGCACCCTGGAATGCCATAGTAACCACTTAGCAACACCCCAGGAATCACCTAGAAACCCTCATTATCAACCAGTTGGAATATCATAACAACCAGCTACTACTTGAGTAGCAACCACTTGACTACCACATAGCTACACCCTAGCTACACCTTGGAATACCATAGTAACCACTTAGCAACATCCTATTAACCACAGCGGATAACATAGCAGCCACATACAGTAGCTACACCCTGGAATACCATATTAACTACATAGCAACACCCTAGCAACCACCTAGCAACTTTCTTTCAACCAGCTAGTATAACATAGCCACCATCTGGAATAACATAGCAACCATGTGGCAACACCCTAGCAACCAGTTTGTAATATCATAACAACCAGTTACTAACTGAATAGCAGCCACTTAGGGATAACATCACAATCATCTAGCAAGTCTCTAGCTACACCCTGGAATACCATAGCAACCACATAGCAAGACCCTAGCAACCAGTTGAAATGGCAAACAGCTACTAACTGAGTAGCAACTGCCGCTGCAACATCCTGACAACCACATGGAATACCATAGCAACTACATAGCACTGCCATAGCAACCACCCCCTTTTTTTTATTTACACTAAACCTCACAAATGAATTTCTTATTCTTACTCAGCTTTTGACTACTTTTTACCATTTTTTTTTTTTCTAAAAAAGTTTTTATTGGTTTTTTTTCCCCTTCATTTTTTTTTTTTTTTTTTTGCGAAAGTTTGTGTGTGTGTGTTTGCACGTGTGTGTGTGTGTGTATGTGTGTGTGTGTGTGTTTCAGAGCAGCATGGTTAAAATGAGTCCCCTCTGTGTTGTGAATAACATTGACAGTGTGAGGAAAGAGACGACAGGGTGTTGTTATTTATAACCAGTGAGCCACTGGTCCATACACAAACTCTCTCGCTCCCCGTCGTTGGGAATTTTTTTTTTTTATTGACACCACATGCGATCCCCTCTGAGTCAATGATATTGATCGTGTGGATGAGTGGAGGTAATAAGCACTGCAGCTTGGCTGGTTTCTCTAAACCCGCTGTCTAGATGACTGACTTACACAGCCATGATTTTCTTATTAACCCTGTTAATGCGGGCTGTGCAAGTGGTCACACGGGGCCACACACACACACACACACACACACACACACACACACACACACACTGGACACTCTTCTGAACCTCATAGTCTGGATAAATTTGCTAACATGGAGAGTTTTATTTATTTAGTTAAGCATTCTAATCGGTCTGTACAGGATTTCACAGACTTTTTTTGTGATTGTTGCAGCCAAAAATGCTTGATTTTTCATGCGGCTTTTTTTCAAAATCTGTGATGAAACTTGCAAAGAAATTTGTGGGTTTTTTTTGAGGAAAGCTACATGAATTGGTGAAATTGCAATTGCACGAAATTCGTAGTGATGAGTTTTGTACCGTCTTTCGCAGTGATGCTTGTTGGTAAATGAGACCTTCTAGCTGTACTCATGTTCGACGCACGTGAATCGAAGAGGGCTTTGGCTGAATGCGTGTTGTGATGATGTCACATGGCATGCCTTGGCCCAAATGTGCGGAAAATCTGCTGTAATTTGGAAAAATTGTGAGCTCCTTCTAATATTGAGAAGTTGCTTGATTTTGCTTTAATTTTTGCGATCGTAAAATCGTGAAATCCTGGAGGAACTGTCTAATTGGACAGCTTTTCTATCTTTGTGTTAGTTTATCACAATCAATGCAGGAATGATGTGACTACACATTTTATATAGAATTTCATAGTGTGTATAACATATTACGATTCCATGCAATTCTGTGTTTAAATTAAAATTTATTCATGTCCCTGGTCATATTTTGCATGATTCATCAGTATCACAGACATAATTCCAGAATCTTCCATACAAATATAATGACATATTACTGACATATTATAAATAAATAAATAAATAAATGAATGAATGAATAAATAAACCTCCACTTTTAATATTTCAGCTCTACCACAGAATAGAATAAATGGGTTTATTACATCTGTAAAATACCAGTCTTTATTGTTGTACTGTTTTTCAAGAATAATCAGTATAAATCACTTAAAAGACAAAATTCCTGATTTATAATGCCTTTGCCAACCTGTAAACATTCTCCAGAGATGACATACATGTACAGAGGGGGAAAGAAAACCCTAAACATTTAATAATATTAATATTGTTTCTCTTCCCCTCATGTCCAGCCATTATCAAGGTTTATACCACAGCGCAGTTGAATGCTCGAATTTGATTGGTCAGTAGGTATACATTTTTTTTTTATTTTTTATTTTTGTAGTTCCGGCTGTAATGCATTACTGTTTCTATGGTAACAGCTCATACACAGGGACTTGTACGGCGGCCGCTCCACAAAATCTAAGACTAGAAATAAAAACAAAGTAATTCTTATAATTGTTGATGCTTTGAAGTTTTTTGTTAGGAGATGTTTATTTAACATTTATGGAAGGAGTCTCGGTTACGCTTTCCGTTTTCTCTGTAAAATGACAGGCTGCACTTTTTTGTGTGTGTGTGTGTGAGTGTGTGTGTGTGTGTGTGTGTGTGTGTGTGTGTGTGTGTGTGTGAGAGAGAGAGAGAGAGGCTGGTCAGGGAATGGCTGTTTATCGCAGCTATAACGTAAGTTTGTTAACTTGTCTCTCAGACGTTCCACAACATTAAAACTAACTCTATAACTGTTAAAATATATGCCATGTCGTTCATTAATAAATAAAACATTGTAATTGTTGGCAAAACTCTGGTATAAGTGGAATAACACACTCCATGTTGACTTTTTAATTAGCTGACTTTGTTTCTGTATCGACTCCTATTCATGAACTTTTAGAATTTTCCAGAAATACATTGATCACTAATCAGTTCCTCCTCATCCTGTGCAGGAGGAGCTGATGATAACCTGATCGAAGGAGGAGAGACCAAGTTCCTGTGTAAGCCCGGAGCCAGAAACATCACCGTCATCTTCCAGCCTTTGCTCAGGTAGGCTTTAGTAAACACACATCCTTGTCTTTTTTTTTTTTTTTTAATCACTGGGTATGTCAACACACACACACGGTATTCTTCATCCTTTCATCATTTTTTCCTCTCTGGTTGTTATGATGTTACCAGGCAGCGGCCTTGATTTTGCTTTCCTCTGACAGCGTCAGTTGAAGGAGCCCATTTACCCTTCCCTCCACATTCAATTTTACATTCAATTTTCCAATCTGCCCCATCATCCGATCTGTCCCCACTAATGCCCTCTCATGTTACCGGCGCATTACGGAGACGTAACCAAACCATGGTCAGCCCGGCCGGAACGTGACTGCACTGCCCAGTAGTCAGAATGCTTGCAATTAGATTTGAGCTGTGCTCCATTTATTTATTTCCTCCTCTTATGTGGGCATTGGCACCGTCTGCCGGGAATCCCTGTGTTTATGGGCTTTGTTAGATTTAGCTGCATTTAAAACAAAAAAAAA
>CM040471.1:6138856-6199847 GCA_022758105.1 Pangasianodon gigas | reverse complement strand
TGAGTCTGTCATATCAGATTCACACGACTACCTTCATTGTGATAAAACAACTGAAAAAATGACATGTTCCAGTTGGTAGCTAAAGCACTTCCTGCTTGGCTCTGTTTGTTAAAGGGGAGGGCAGAGGGCCTGTCTTGTTACTTGTAATGCACGTGGTTGTGGGGCGAAGGACCCCACAACAAATGAAGAACAAATGAATGTGTGTTAAATGAGGTGCTGTGCTCCACCTTTGGCGTGTCTTCAATAACAGCCTCCATTATTCATCCATAATAGCACAGGGCTCTCTGAGATTACCAGCTAGACTATTTTTTTACGTGTGTGTATGTCAGGATTTTGCGTGTTTATTTATAATTAATACAATTCTGTTTTTATTTGAATCGGTGCTTGCTTTAGACAGTGACATGCCCGTCGTTTGCTACATCAGCGAAAAAACACTATACTTTAAATCAATATTACGCAGTTGAGAAACAATTTGCCTTGCAATTCTGGGAGTCAAGAGAAGCGTTGAAGATCATGGATCGTCGTCATGAAGTTAACATTGTGTGTTGGCCGGAGAAGGACTTGCCCAGCTTTGCAGTTAATCGATACTCCCTCTGGGCAACTTCACACACTCATCCGAACTTTACACTCTAATATATTGGCTCTTCCCTCGGTATCTTCAGTACATTGGGAAGTCCAAAAACACTTATCGGAGTATCGGATCTCTCCCTGCAGATCGATCGCTGTTGCTGTGTGTGTGTGTCTGTGTGTGAGAGAGAGAGTGTGTGTGAGTGTGTTTGGGTTTTAGGTGTCATTTTATAGCAGATATTTTGTTTGCGCTCCACAGTAAAAAGGCAAATATAAGCTGCAGGATATTGATCAGAAAGCAGTGATACTCAGGAGTCATCCCTGGAGGACGTGTGTGTGTGTCGGCATCTTTTTTTGTTTTTCCATGCCTTGTTTGATTACCTTGCATGGCTGTGTGGATTTATTTTTGTGACTGAACTCCCACTAGCGCGCGCACACACACACACACACACACACACACACCTGCTGTAGTGAGTGCAGCGAAGGGGAGCTGGAGCAGGTAGGAGGTAATTTAGTTTGACTTGTGTGGGGCCTCCTGCTGACATTTGAGTGGTATTTAAAGCCTCTTGCCCTGACTGAGGTTGGCATTTTGAAAAAGGGGGTGACTGTGTGGCTCACCGTAATCTCTCTCCCCTCTCCTGCATCCGTGATCACCCGTGATTACGACTGGCACGGGCGTGGTACCGGACTGATTGCAGCTCTACGAGGAAATATTCGCTGGGTTCAGGGTACTCCTGAGCACTTTGAGGTGGGGGTTAAAGTGGAGAGTTAAAGGACAAATATCTGAGGTGAATAGATCAGGAGATAGATCTGGATATTTATCTTTGATAGCCTGTTTTGCTCTCTGGACAAAAAGGAGTCTGAGGCAGGAGGTGGCACAAGGCCAAGTCACACCTTGCTGATGTGACTAAACTTTATCAGGAAGCGCTCATCTGCATCTACACAACATCTGCTCCAGACAAAGGGAGCTCAGCAATCCTACACTTCTTATCTAAACTTGAAATGAAACATCATATTTTCTGTCTCCAGCAATATGAAGTGGCCTCATATTACTAAGGCCTCATCCACAGGTATACAGATGTTTTTGAAATAGTAGATTATACCCCTTTGTTTAAAAAAACAAACAAACAAAAAAAACACCTCACTGCTTCATTGTTTGAACATGAACTCAAATCTTGTTTGTTGACTTTAGGTCATGTGTGGTGTCAAGGCATAGAAGCTTTGCTGAGATATGCCCTCACTTTCAGTTCATTTGGAGGTTATAAATGAAACATCATACATAAAAATCTGTTAAACAAGTTTTGTTTGGCCTGGTCTCATGATGCTATGATCCAAATTTTGTGATGACTGGGCAAAATTTTTGTCACCACTGGACTGAAGAACAGACACTGGGTGCAGATTTCCCTCAATAATCTACCTGTCTTGTGCTGTGTGACCATTGAAGTGTTGTTAAGGAATTATGCTGTTCCACACTGCACCAAGGAAAGAAGTTTAAGGATTAAGGATCCTTGAAAACAGGGATGCAGGAACTTGGGGTGTAACAAAATACAAAATTTAAATTTGATTTGATACAGTGGTGTCTTGATACAATACATTTTCACAGCAAAATAATCACTGCCTGAATATGTGCCTTAGGTTTCCATTTCAACTGATTAAAACAATCAACATTATAAAAGTATTATAATTGAAATTTAATTATGGCACAGTGTTTACGTGATCCATTCAGACTCTCAGCAGTGTGTAATGAAAAAAAAACTGTATTAGAATGGAACAAAACATGACTAACATGATTAAACATTAGCTCTGTGACCAGGTTTTCACTGGCGTGCAGGGTTGCCAGGTCTCAGCAAAATTTCACCCAACTACATCTCCAAAAAAAAAAAAAAGACTTGAAACCGACTTTATTTTTTCCACATCAAAACAATCCCTATTTGGTGTAAAAACTGCAAAAAACCCTTGCAACCCTGTTGTTAACTGTCAAGGGAGCGTCTGAAGTCACACAGCTCTTTGTAACTCAAACATGTTTGTGAATCCTGCGCTCTTTACTATACCAAGTGGTCTGGTGCAATGCTATTGGTGCCGGCTAATATGCTAGTATATTCACACGTGAGAACAGCATGCGTAGGACAAGCATGTTTTGAGATAAAGTAGATGCGACTTTTTCAGTGTAGACAGTGTGGGCTTGATTAAGTGTAAATGTTTTACACCTCACATAATGTAAGCAGTATTTCATGATAAGTAGTCATAGTCACTTTGAAATCGAGAGCCTCGTATCGAACAATACGATATGACACGCTGCATCATTACACCTCTAGCAGGCATCATTGCTGACTACCTCAGAATATCTCCTTTCATTTGTTCATTGTAGAAACACATACCACACATGCAGCTCTTACACCTCAAACAATAACATATATATAGCTCGGCTGGTTCAGAGTAAACCACTTCCTGATTGATTGGGTAACTCAGTAGAAAGTGTTTTGATCACATGCTTCTCGATACAGCTGGTGATTCTGATCTCAGTGCTGTGTTGGACTGATCCTTGAGCATGTGTTAGCCTCCTCCTCAATCCCAATCAGCAATAAGCTCCCCTGATTGGAGGCATGCAATTTGTTTACCGCTCACTGATGGTCCAACTGAGGCTGTTTATCAGGTAGCAATAATCTTCATCTGTAATAACAGCTTTACACACACACAGAATCTCTCCACTCTCTCGATATTCTGTCTTTTGCATTCTCATTCTGTCTCTTTCTTGTTTTTTTTTTTTCTTTTTTTTTTCCCCTCTCATTTCCCTCGGTGTTGACTGAGATTAGAGCGAGCCATTGATCTAGTGTGTGCTATATTTATTTTGTGGTGCTCGTGTTGAACAAATGCCTCTTGTGTTCACCTCGAGGTTGGAAAGAGAAAAGTGGTCCCATTGAGACGGAGTTCTTCAGGTTGTGGTTAGAAATGTGAACACAAACTCTTTTTCATTATTTACTTTCAAACACCTAAATAGCTGAAACTTTTCTGGAAAAAATATTTAAGACTAAGTATAGAATAAACTTACTTAAAGGTGTGCTGATGTAGGAAAATAACGATGGAGGTGGTGTGATGCGGCCGGACACGAAGCCGAGTTACTGGGTGTTATTCTTCTTATACCACAGCAATTTGCCAACAATTTTTTAATTATTATTACAGAGTATTCATTTGTTTTATCCATTTATAGTTACACTAAATATTGTAGAATGTCTGTGAAATGTTATCAGTATCAACAATTATACGTTTTTCTTTGTTAAACTGCACATTTTAAAAATCAGTTCATTATTAAGCTTCAATTATGCGAATTATAATTCAAACTTTTGAATTAGCTGGTACTATAGAAACATTGATGTATTAATATAAATGAGTGTATAATATAAAGCTGTGATTTGCCTTGGTTATTTGCCAATTGTTTCCTAATTGGTCACTTGAAATAAATAATAAAAATGCATAATCTAAAACTTAGTAACTAAAAAAAACAAGTATAATATATAATGTTAACTAATTTAGCTGCAATTTATACTTTTTATATAATTTTTTATAAGTCTGTATGTAAGTATATATAAGCATATACATAAATATAAGTGCTTTTAGTACATCTTGATGATTGGAAATTTCAGGAATAATTTAATAAATGAATAAGTTAACACGCCAGCACGTTTGCCATATTGTTTTTCTAAGATATAGAAAATTAATCAACACATTCTGACCAATCAGAATCACAATTCAACAGCGTTGCGATGCAAGATTTAACACTTCTTATATACACTCACCATCTATGTTATCGTATGCTCATTTATACAATTATCCAATCAGCCAATCATGTGGCAGGAGGACGATGTATAAAATCACACAGCTACAGGTCAAGAGCTTCAGTTAATGTTTACGTCAGATGTCAGAAACTGTTATCTCAGTTTGAGTATTTCAGAAACTGCTGATCTCCTAGGATGTTCACGCACTTGAGTTTACACAGAATGGTGAGAAAAAAAGAAAACATCCAGTGTGCTGCAGTTCTGCTGGCGGAAATGGCTTGTTGATGAGAGAGGGTCAGAGGAGCAAGACAAGATTTGTTTGAGCTCACAGGAAGGTTACAGTAACTCTCATAACCACTCTTTACAGCCGTGGTGCACAGAAAAGCATCTCAGAACGCTCAGCATGTTGAACGTTGAGGCGGATGGGCTGCAACAGGAGAAGACCACATCAGGTTCTACTCCTGTCAGCCAAGAACAGGAATCTGAGGCTCACCCAAAGGGGACAGATGAAGATTGGAACTGGTCTTCAACATCAAATGGTTCAGATTTGTGCCACAACAAAATCAGTAAAATAAGGATAGATTGCCAGAGTATTGGTTTACTAGAGCTACAACTGTCATCGATACGAGCAGGGCTCCAGAGTGCGAGATGTATTCATTTTCAAGCATCTACTCTAAAAGGTAAATCTTTTATTAGTTTTTACAGGCTTGAGAGGTTTCAGAAGTCAGCCTATTGAGCTGCACAATTAATCAAATATAAATTAGCGGTGATTCAGCCCTCTGCAATTAATCAGTCTCAAGAGGCTGTAATTAATGCATTTTTAATGTAGTGTTATCCCTGCTGCATGTATTCGTCCAAAAATAGCTTGCTAAGTGAGTGCATGATGATGAATCACTGGAATTTTCATCCTGTTTGTTACAGAAATACATTAACCAGCACTAATTGCAATCAGTGTCGTTTTACAATATTAGCTATTATCACTCGTGTCAGGATCGTGTATCTTCCATCTTGTACACCAGACACCTTTTTTTTTTTTTAAATGTGAGTTAGGAGCTCATGTCTGGTCTCTGGTCTTGCTGCATATTTTTGTATAGTCACGCCTCGGACAGTAAGATTCTTCTCATCTCTGCTTTTCATAAAATCTTCTCTCACTTTGTTTATCCAAGGATTTTCCCAGGTAGATGCAAAACACATCCACGTTAAGCCGTCGAGGCGTAGCTGTGAATGCGACGCTGCATTATCAGGAAGAAGAAGCTGTATTGTTTTTTTCCTCGCAGTAAAGGTCATGTATCAGATGGCGAGGAGAAGCCTGTTTGTTTTGCGCATTAGCAGCTTCTCTTGTTTTGTCTCTCCATTTCGATCCTTTCTCTCTGTTGCTATTCTCATGGCTTTCTATTTCACATGCTCTCTTCCTCTCGTCTCCTGGCCCTGGCTCGTGCTTTATGCATGAGTACGTACGAAAGCGCTTAGAACACTACAAAAGAGTTGCTCATAAAGAAAAACTGCCACTTCAGCAACTTGCCTCAGTGTCCTGCTAACATTCACAAATCTAATAATGCTGCCTATGTAGGCAATATTGTATTTTAGATTGGATGTGTGGGGGAGGGGTGGGAAAGCCCCACGTTTTTGCATTTTGAAGGTGAATCTATTTTTTTATGCACCACAGATGATGTGCGTTTCTCATAGCTTCCAGGTGTGCAGACAATGTGCAAATCTTTCCTTGTTTTTTTTTCTCCACACTTCACAGAGTGTCTTCTGAAATGGATGAAGTGAAGTGAGATCATTAGAAGACTGCATGTATACGTGCTGGCAGTGTTACTAATGTATGAGCAGGAAATAAAGCATATCAGGGTGTGCTGTCAGAGGAAAACAATCAGTGACCGGGTGGTGTGAAGCGGCCCGACATGAAGCAGACGTACTGTAACCACCCGAATTTGATTTTTTTTCAGTAACAGCATGACCTGACGTGTTTTATTCCTCTTATACCACAGCAATTTACCGGATTTATAATGTCTTATCTTTTAAAGAATGTTAGGTGCTTTTTATCTGATTATATTTACATTTTATGTTGTGGAACATTTCTTTCTTACTGTCTTCCTTCCTTCCTTCCTTCCTTCCTTCCTTCCTTTCTTTCTTTCTTGCCCATCTCTTTTTCCTGATTCCTTTTTCTTTGTTGCTTATCTCTTTTTTCACTTCTTTTCCCTTCCTTCCTTCTTTCTTTCTTTCTTTTTTTTTACTCTTTCTTTCTTTCTTCCTTTCTTTCTTTCTTGCCCGTCTCTTTTTCCTGATTCCTTTTTCTCGGTTGCTTATCTCTTTTTTCATTTCTTTTCCCTTCCTTCCTTCCTTCCTTCCTTCTTTTCTTTTTCTTTCTTTCTTTCTTTCTTTTTTATCTCTTATTTTTTTCTCTTTCTTTCTTTCTTTCTTTCTTGCCCATCTCTTTTTCCTGATTCCTTTTTCTTTGTTGCTTATCTCTTTTTTTCATTTCTTTTCCTTCCCTCCCTTCCTTCCTTCCTTCCTTCCTTCTTTTCTCTTTCTTTCTTTCTTTCATTGAGGTGAACAGAGTTTTCAGCACAGTCATACTGCACTAGGGTTCACTTGAGCATAGTCCTCCTCTCTCAGACACCCTAGTTTCCATCGCTTTACTCCTCATCTTAGTGAGATCACTGTGTTCTTACCTCTGTGAAGGAACCACAGAGAGGGGATGTGTAAACAGACCAGGGTTTGATTGAGATGGACTACACACTGCGCATGTGACAGTACCTTCAATGATGAGAGGAATGTCCACACAATGCCTTTCTAATGAAGAGCAGCTGAAGTAGAGCAGTGTGTCAGTAATGAGGAGGCAGGAAGAACTCAGGAGCAAGAGCACACAGAGGAGAACCCGAGCAGTGATTAGAGGAATGAACTGATGACCGGGAAGTGCCAGCTAAAGATAGAAATGCTCCTTCACAGCTGACTCCTCTGCCCTCCACCTCTATCTCTATCTCTCTCTCACACACACATACACACACACACACACACACCTTCTCCTATTGCTCACCTGCGAAGATGGTTTGAGACCCCCAAAGGCCCACATCATCCGTCAAGCCCGGTGCACACTGTCTTACACCTACACACACACACAGTTTAGGTGGAAAACGAGTGGCACTGGTGGATACGCTTCCAGTCAGCTCATAAATCTTTATATCTGTGTTATTAAAAATTTAAAGAGGACAGTGCCCCTTTTAACACTATCATGGTCAGTGCAGAGGCTCCTGATACATTAAACATGGCCTCTTTTCTCCCATTCAGCTACTTCAGGATATTTTTCATAGGTACCTAGAATCCAAGCTTAAATGATTATAATCCACACAGATGACCTTTGATCTTGCAGAACTGCTCACGTGACGCTCCAGTAGCTGCACTGCTGAACCGCATGCTGTTAATTATATAGAAGAATAATGCAGTGATCTTTCACATGCGCACACAATGTATTTTTAGCTATTATAGTAACACTACCTGCTGTAACACGTGTGTTTAATTTAATCCAGAGTGTAAATAATGTCTAGTGACTTTAATCATTCCATCTCTGTGAGAGCTCTGTGAGTTATAGCAGTTATGTTTGCAACTGTGGAGATGCAGATGTGGTCGCAGGAGTTTTTCACTAAACGTTGTTGATAGTATAGTTTTATAAATATAAATTTACTTTTTTTTAATTTATTTTTATTTTTTGCAGCGAACTCTGCTTGCCTTTCTAGATATTGCGCAATCATGGGGCAGCACAACCACTTCCCCATTTAGTGCCATTCAGTGATTATTGCCCCTAGTGTTCAACAATGGGAACTGCATCAAGTGCCCGATGGGGCAGGAATCATGCTGCCCCATGCTCGGGGTAGGGGTAGAGCACAGTACAATGAATAGGGTTGCCAGATTGGTCTAGTTTAAAATACTACGTGGCTGCCAGGATCTTGTTTTATAGAAAATAATTTGAATTAAATTTAATACATTTCTGCAAAAAGGCAAAGCGTATGTGTAGACAAACCCATCATTCTGCACATTGTGCATTTATTTACAGTATTACAGAATTCTTTTTAAAAAAAAAATAGTATACTATAATTTCTATTGAAGGCCACTGTAGGAATTATTGGTGGGATAGTGGTTGTGGTGGGTTCAAGAGAATTTAGGACCCTTAAAATGGGGTCACAGGCCAAAAAAAGTTGAGAATCCCTGCTCTAGAGGCTGGGTATGAAGTAAGAATAATCTCAATTCAATGTCTTCATTGTTGGCCTGCTAGCTTATAACCTGTACCAAAGCACAAACTAGAGATTTTCTATAAACCTGGTGCTAATACCAAAACCATATATGATATATGTGATGTTTATTTTCTGTTGTGTTAATATCGGTGAGTCAACACAGGATGAGTCATTCAGGAATTTAAACACATTGCTCATTCTCCATTCCCCAGGACATGACACAGTGCAGCAAAGTTTGTAGCACCAGCTGTTATTGCTTTCCTCTCCCAAGATAATTTACTGCTTTTTATCCTCTGGTAACTTTTCCTTGTCTTAGAGAACAGGCTCTATCAATCTGTCAGTGACATGAATCTTACTTTTTTATGTTTATTGAATATCTGTTCCAGATAAAATGCTGTTTATGTAGAGTAAAGGGGAAAAAAATCAAATGTAGCTGCAAGGAGCGATGAAGGGGGCCAGGCACCAAGAGTACAAAAGTGATTTGTGGAGGTTGAATTGAGTATTAAAGAAAGACGTAGCCTTCTAAATAGAGGTTATGAGTGTATGTTTTGATAAATATAAGGCAAAACTTGGAAATTTCACACAAAGTGTCTTCCACTTAACCATAAGAGTGCATAACATTGCACCAGTTTATCACCAGTTTAAATGCGAATAAATATGGAGAATTTGAGCAAAAATATTTCATTGAATGTATATTTTTCAATATTTAGAAGATAGGCATCATACTAAAAACGCTATATGTGGAGAATATTGGGCAAACTATATAGAACAAGTGCAAAAAATAGGTTTGTTCGCCATGATTGGCTAACCTTATTTGCCTTCATGTGCTTAGTTGAGAGCACCAACTCCTCGGCTGCTTAGCTACGCGACTGTATGGATGTCCGTCCACCATGAACGTGAGTGACTTGGTCTTCTCAAACTGTCTTCTGGGGAATGTGTCCAGTTTCATGGATCACACTCTTTGTGCCATCCAAAGCATGCTGGGTCACAGATTCATTTGTTTTTGCTCTCCTTTTGTGGATCATGCTGATCTTGTTTGGGTAGCTAGACGGTCAACATCTGCTTTCCTTGTACTTGGTCTTTGTGTGCGTATGCCTGATGGGTGGTGTGTGTATGTGTGTGTGGTAGAAGGGGGGGAGCTGCCACTCTGTGTTAGCAACGTGCCACAGGGCTCTGGCGGCAGCATCACAGCACACTTTGATTTGCCAGCCTTTCCAGGTCGACGAGCTGATGCCTGATAATAACATTGTTTGATTGCTGGAGTGGAGATGTAATTGATTGATCCTCCAGCATGTCTGGGGTCAGGCTTCAGAGGGGATCCAGCCACTGGAGTACATTCATCAACGAGCACATCCCCCTAGTTGTACCCCCTCCCTTCCTGTATTCTCCTTTAGTCACTTTACTTTCTCACCTCCATCCTGCTGGTGATTTTAAGAGAGGCCATTTTAAAGCTTGTGGAAACAACACAACCAAGATGGAGGGCAGGGATGGATGGCATCTCAGGGATGTGTATAGGTTTGTAATTAGACTAGGGATTTAGAAAGTGAGAGAAAGAGAAGGAAGGAAAGATCTATGCAGACAGAGAAAGATTACGAATAAGGTCTAATTGGTTTGTTGCTTAAGATAATCAATCTTTTTTCATGGTGCTTAATTAAGGGGCAGGGGCAGCCGCACTCGCTCTCACCCTAATCCAATCACTGATGAACAGGAACTGGCCGGTTAAGAAATACAAATTGGAGCTGAACAAAAATCAAAGCATGTAATTGGCAATTATTAGAGATGAGTTCCGGCCTGGTTCTCGGATTTGCAGTAGGCTCATATTGGATTTGGATCTCCCTTTTGTATCCAATGCCAAGACCGAGTCTCTCACCTCACGTCATGCGTGTACAACCCCGTGCAATCTGAGGTCTGTCTGTGGTCACTAGAGTGTATTTGGGGTGATGAACGTTTGAGCAGCGCAGTGTCATCATCCTGAATGCCAAATTATTTTTGCCATTGAACTGAATAGTTTGGATAACTTGCAGTACATTAAACAAAAGGTGCATTGAGAAAATCTAGTGGATGGATAATAACGATTTAATTGATTTAATCAACTGTTATAATATTGAGAAACAATAGCACAGCATGACCCAATGACAGAGATAGCAACTGCTTATGCAGACCAAATCCAAATGATGTTATAGCCTATTTTTAAATAAAAGTTGCATTAAGTTTGCTGCATTACATTATTGAAATTTAGGGCAACTCCTACAGCACATTTGGGCATATTTTTATGAATGAGCAATAAATAAGTCTGCAAAGAAAGACACATACAGGCTACTTATTCCAAATCATCTCAACTACAGCAATTTTGGTGATGGGTCTCTTGAGAAAGTCCGAAATGTTCTCTGTCATCTCGGAAAAAGCCATTCTTTGAGATACTGTAATAAACCAATCATGAACCACTACATGTTTTCTGGAGCTTTGCAGATTTATAGTCTTTTTGGGTGAGAATTACATGAGACAAAGCGTTTTAAAGGTAATTGCTTTCGTCATACACTTCCATGGGTGGAATGAACCAGGAATAAATAGAGAAGGGCTGCATTAAGAATAATAGTAGAGAGTAAAAAAGATAAATAAAAATCAGTTAGAAGAAAATGGTTACAGCCTGTGTCACTTGAGTGGTAAGGTAATAGATAACATTTAGAGAGTGATATTTTCCTTCAATATACAGGGGAAAAGTACAGAGCAAATTGGACTGAGTATGCTATTCTTAATATGCTCATTAAAAATATTGACCACTAGTAGATCTGTGCAATTCTTGATGAAATACAATTTTTTTTTTTCTTTAGAAGAGATCACATATTTTTTTTTAATTTATTTTGTAAGGAACAATTAAGTAAGCAGAGCGTAATAGCTTTGTTTTCCTAGCGGATGTTTGTGAATGATGGCTTGTCTGCATTTCAGTTACTTTTGTACTGCAAACGCCTACATCCTGAGCAAAAATAACTTTCATTTAGTATAAAACGTTAATCATATTAGTGCCAAGAGCACAGGGAGTCCTCTCAAAGTTAAAAGAAAAGCAGCAATATTAACAGCTTGTTAATTAATCAGTCATGGAAATGTTTCTGTTCTTCTGTTGAAAAAAGACTCATTTGTGGGTGAAAATTGGTCTTGAAAAACACACTCTGTGCGTAAAGCATTACTGGCAAGTTTTGCCTGAGACTGTGCATGCAGCCATGATTCATACACCTCATTCATTGATGTCGTACATTTAGTCATCATTTGTTTATTTGGAATTTAATATTGAACATTTGCTCAGGACAAATTTTTTCTTCTAACTACAAGAGAGTATTTAGGACATTCCAAAATTCACTCACAGCTTAGCTTTCCTACGGTGTTTCACCCCTTTTTTTCTTTTGTAGATTCACCACACTTCAGGTGAGAGCATGAGGTCATATGGCACAACAACCAAGCTCATTTGTTCACGGAGAATAAGCTTAGCTTCCTATGTAGTTTCTCCCTTTTCTCTTCTGTAGATTTGCGATACTTCGAGTGAGAACATGAGGTCATGTGGTAGAGCATCAAAGCTTGTTGGTCACTGAGAATTAGCTTAGCTTTCCTGTGTAGTTTCTCCCTTTTTTCTTCTGTAGATTTGTTGTTTTTTGAGTGCGAGCATTAGATCATGTGGTAAAACAGCGAAGCTCATTGGTCACAGAGAGTACGCTTAGATTTCCTACGTTGTTTCTCCCCTTTTCTTTTGTAGATTCGCCACACGTCAGGTAAGAGTGCAAGACCATGTGGTACACCATCTAAGCTCACTGGTCAGTGAAGAAATGACGCTTTTCTACAATCGAATTGTATAGAGAAATGAATAGAGAGTGCAATTATAATACGATTTTTGTGCAGCTCTAAGTATTTGCTGTTATATTCTTACAGGCTGAAATAAAATCAGTTAATTATCAGTCCATTTCAGAGCTAAATGATGTGTTGGATGCAGAAATGTGTGATGCCAGGAAATATTACAGCTTGGACTTAACAAGCTTATCAATATACTTTATTTTCCTGGGGCATGTAGTAGTGAACTGTACGCTATTTTTCTTTTTGTTACTATTATTGTGATTAGATTCACAAAGCAGTCCTGCATTTTGTACTTCCGTATGAACGAAAGCTCAGCACTCAGAGTATTTGCAATGCCGACGGAGTTTGTAGCCATTGAATCGAATTAGTATGAGGTTCCAATCCTTGGCCTCTGCTTCTCCGCCACTGATTTAATTCAGGACCATTTGTATCACCAGCAGTGGAAATAATCATATTCATCTCTTCCTGCCGAAAAGTCATCAAATGAATTAGAAGCAGCAGAACTAAACTAGGACTGTGAGCACTGGACTGAATAAATCGGTGGCTTCTTCAGCGAATATAGAGGTATTTGAAAATGACTGTGTGTGGCCGTGCTGCAGGTAATAACACCCATTTAGACTGCTTATCGTGAAAAGCAGAGCTGGTTCTCTTTGGAGAGGTGGGAGAGGCGATGGAGGCAATTAGAAAAGATTAAAAATTATAGTTCAGAATGAGGAGTTAGATATCTACTTATGAATTTGGATGGAAATGGTGCTGTCAGTTTTCTGTCTGTGTCTCTCTCTTTCTCTCTCATATATATATCTTACTTTTTCCTTTAATATATCCCAGAAATTCTTGTGTGAGTTCTGTTTACACAGTCATCAGGTTCATCTCATCATCCCGGACAGCTTTGCTTCCACCACCTGAGCTCACGTTTACCGGAGGCGCTGGTAATTTATTCACTAAAGCATTCTGGAAAGGGCAGTTTAGGCATGAGGCAGTGTTAATTGCGTCCACAAGTTGTTAATATTGTGCTTCCAGGTAATGTGTGACCTTTGGTGTTTGCGCTACTCTGATATTTTATCCTTCCTTTTTTCTGGAGCTATTTCACAAGCCTACATGACCCACTTTGGTCCACGGATATAGGTCAAATTAGCTGCTTCGTTAAGAGTTCAACGGTCTTTTTTCCTCAGTGAGATTATGATGTAACCCCGTCAAAAATGAGCCATTGAGGAAGGTGTGAAAGAAAGATGAGAACAAAAACAAGAAGACAGCAAAACGGAAATTGAAAAACGGCGGTGCAAACCTAACTAACGGAATTTCAGTCCGTTCAGCATATGGCGGGAAAAAAGTAAAAAAAAATCCATTATGTTTGATGATACTGCCTCAGCTGCAGTACGTCGCTGCCAGAAACCAGGGAAATGATATTAAGCGAGTTGTAATGCGATTTCTGTGATGTGCGAATATGAGATTCTAATGGATTTGAGAACACTGGAGCAAGTCTTTATCACCAGTATTTATTCCCCCGGTTGCAAATGTAATTTGCTAAGTACAAGGCGATCAGCCCTGATCCTGGTCTTTCCACTGAAGGAAAATGGAGAGGGGGGAAAAAAAAGAAGAAGAGTCAGCGGGAGTTTGGGTATAAGAGATAGTACAGGAGAGACCGGTGGAGATATCAGGCTTTGTGTCTGGAGCAGGAGGAACAAAAGAAGCAGAAGTGCTCTTGAGTTTGTGAATACGAGTGATGAGGAGTCAGGTTCCTTTTCAAACATGCCGCTTCTCGTCTGAGCTGAATGAGAGGATTTTTCTAATCATAGAAGCCTGAGGAAAGATCAGTATTGTGTCCTCATGCAGTGTCTGTCTCTACACAGTGCTGCTGTTCTTATAGGCATGGCCGTGAAATACTATTACGCAGTTTATGTTTCCCAGCCTTTTAAAAATGTACAACTGCATGTGTCATGCATGTTACTTTTCAATTTGAAAAAAATTCAGTAGGATTAAAATCAGTGTTTTGAGCTTTATTTGTAAATTAATTTTTATTTAATAAGGCTAGAGTATTGATTAAATCGTTAAGGGTTTCTCTGTATCGTATTTCATAGAAATGATGATGTTAATAATAAGTGGATTATATGTAACCTCACAAAATATAGTATTCGTATTCTTATTATACATTTTGGTATCATTTTAGATGGTATAATCTCAGATCTTAGAACTTTTTGTGCTCAATCTGATATGGAGCTGGTATAAATGAAAATAAATTGACTGATAAATCAACCTACTTGCTGTAGTCATTTCATTTCGCATCAAAGAATTAATGCCGTGAAAGAGAAATGGAATAGTTAAAATGTTATGGAAGAAAGAAAATGGTTAAAATGCAGTGGAAAAATTAAGAATTGTTAAAAACATATCCTTTGGGGGAAAAAATATTTTTAAAAAAAATAGTCTGACCTATCAAATGTTACAACAAAAATATCAAATTTGCATAAATTATTTTTTTTTAGATTGCACACTGGGACCAATTAAATATTTAATGTTGAAAAATGATGGGTTTTTTTCCTACGTGCCAGGCTTCAACTCTAAGTAAGCTCTAAGCTTTTTCACTCCTGATGAGCGAGCATGTTTTGAGACATTTGCTCCTAAAATCCCAGCTTCAGAATGCACTGAAGTCATCATAATGAGGAGTATTACCAAGCTCAACTGCAACCCCAAACATTTATTTAAAAAAAAATAAATAAATCACAGGTTTCAGAGGCACATCTGATTCATAATATGAGAAACAGATAATGCTGAAACCAGGCGTGTTGTCTGAGCAGCGGTGTGACTCTTTGTGGATACAGTGTTTAGAGATGACAGGCCGTTCCCAGTGCTCCATTTCCTGCAGTTTATAATTTAGTGGTAAGACGACGTCTGACAGCAGTGCGCTGAAGTTGTTTCTTTGCGAAAAATTGAAGTAAACACGGTTGTTAGCAGTGTTGGTTCATGAGTTTGCTGATAATTGGGTGCTGTAAGACATTTAGCTCATTGCCATGTGCCTTTACTTGGTTTAGAAGAGAAGCAAAGAGGAAAGACAGTGTGTGTCTCTCATTTGCTTGTTGTGAATATCTTAAGGGAACCTACATTGGGCCTTCATACCAAGTTCATAAGCACTGCATTAAAATTGGTAGCACTTCTTGTGAATTCTGTATTAATAAAGAATTACAAATGCATATATGTCATGTTATATGTTATAAAAGCATGTACACCTGTATAAATGTTCGTAAGTAGTTGGTTACATTCATAACACTTTATAAAGTCAGGATGCATAATATCCTATAATATATGTTAATTTCAAGACACTAGTGTGGTGATTTGTGATATGTAGATACTACACCAAAACGTGTGTTACAATGCATTATAACATTAGTATGTCACTGTTCTTATGAACAGATTTTATAATGTGTTATGTTAAAAAAGTGTTTAGGTTGTAAGTTGTTCGATCATGATTTCTAAAGTGTTAAGCATGTAACAACAACTTATAAATATTTATACAGGCTTATGACAGTCATGACACATTATGACTTTCAAACACAGGGGGAATTGTTCCCGTTAGGGGTCGCCACAGCCGATCATCGGTCTGCGTATTTGATTTGGCACAGTTTTTACACTGGATATCCTTCCTGACGCAACCCTCCCCAGTTTTATCCAGGGCTTGGAACTGGCACTGAGAGTGCACTGTTGCACGCAACCCCAGTGGCTGGGGTTGGTTCCCTGGCTGGGAATCGAACCCGGGCCACATTGGTGAGAGCGCTGTGGCCAAACCACTAGTCCTCCAGGGACCTGGATCTTTAAACAAAATTAAAAGCTGAAAAATGCTCCTTGCATAAATATTCAACTACTTTGGACTAGTACTTGGTAGAACCACCATTTGCTGCAATAACAGTTTTAAATCTGTTTCTGCCAGCTTTGCACACTCCTTGGGAGAGATTTTTGCCCATACATAGTTGCAGATTTGCTCCAGTTTGGTTCTTCAAGTTGGTTGGATGTTGTTTGTTGACTTCAATTTTCAAACATTCCCACAGAGTCTCAAAGGGATTCAGATCTGGACTTTGACTTGGTAGAATATTTACCTTTTTCTTTTGAACCACTCTTACATTGCTTTGAGAGTGAAAAGACGAAGTTTCTACCAAGCTTTGAAGCAGGTTTTCTTGTAATATCCCCCTGTATTTTGCTCCATCCATTCTCCCTTCTATTTTGACAAGGAACCCCGATTTTGAGGATGAAAAGTGTCCCAGAAGCATGATGCTGCCACCATCATATTTCACTGTAGGGATGGTGTTAATTGAGGTAGGGCCTGCATTAGGTTTGTGCCACACATAGTGCATTGAAACTTGTCTCTAACAAATATCTCAATCTTTATCTCATCACACCACAGAAGCCCATTCTCACTGGTCACTCTCGTGCTTTCATATGGGTCTTCTTGAACAATTTCTTTCTAGCCATGCCACCCATACAGTTTTCAGTTATGCAGAGCTCTTGAAGTGGTTGTGTGGTGCGCCTTCACTCCACTGTCAGCCACTGTACTCTGTAACTCCTTCAGAGTGACTATTGGCTTCACTGTGGCTTCCCTCACCAGTCTCTCTCTGTTTTTTGCGCTGTATTTTGAAGGAGGGCCTGGTCTAGGTAGCGCTTTAATGATGTGATGCAGCTTCCACTTCCTCACTATTGATTTAACAGTGCTTACTGGGATGTCTAACCTCTTAGTTATAATTTTACACCCTATTCCTAAGTTATGAAATTATTTTACCTTTTCTTTACCTTCCTTAGAATGTTCCTTAGTCTTAATTTTCACCCTTTTCCTTCAGACTGACTCTCTTCAGTGATAGTTCAACTGAGGTTTTTGTCCAGAAAATGGGAGCTTTTTTAATATTTCACAGAGGAAGACCAATTATAAGTCAATTCACTCCTTAAGACAGTATCGTTCGTCTGAAGCTTCCGGAACCTGGGCAGTCGAAATGCTTGCTGACCAATAATTAAATTTTGAAAATTCACTGTAAGAGAACACGAGTTTGCAATAAAAATAGAGACGGCAAGAATATGTGTATGTATAATTCGTTATTCAGACAAATCTGATAAACTCCAGCTGGGTTGTGAATACCTTTGCAGTGTATAAGTCATGTTCTATGTATCAAATTACGACTCTCAAGCCATTGGGACTTTAAGAAGCTCATACATCAGCTAAACGCATAGGACTAGTATTGATGCTTGTTGTCTCAAATCTTCATGAATTTTTTGTAGAAAGAAAAGCTAATAATTTCCAAGGTAAGGAGGAAAAAACTGTCGTCCATTAGAGTCACCCATAATGATAACTTCTGTTCTTCTGTCTTAACTCTTTCATCTAAAGACAAGTTTTGGCATTTACCTTCTGTAAGATTGCTGCATTGCTTTATAAAAGATGTATACAGGGCTTATGAATGTTTTATGAAGTGATTTTTGAGTGTGTATATTACAGAATGTATTAGTTTGATAAGACTTTAAGAGAGTAAGCTTTACCACTATTGTTCCTGCTCACTCGGATGGACACCAATCACTGTAGGACTCTGATCACATTTGGAACGGGCCATTACTTTCTCTTTGCATTCATTTAGATTTTATCCTCCCTTCAGGTGAGGACATCCTTCTTGTTTCATGGTCTGTTCTTGTGACCACGTCCTCTTCACTGATCCAAAGTGGACCGTATAAAAGGACAAAGGCTGTTATTCTTATTCTTGAACCCAAAGTGTTGGAGCCTTGAGGCCATCTTCATTGCAGGCTTTTCAGAGACCAATGAGCACATGGCTAGATTTATTTATGGCTACAGATTTTGTTCATGTCATACACTTTCACACATGCTAATGTGAAGTGTAGCACAGCAGCTGCATCACATTTCGCCAATGCTTTTATACCTTTTGGGGCTACGGAGATGTTTCTTGGCAACAGTGAATACTTCTGTTTAACAGTTCGAAACATTGACAGCATAAAAGTCTTCACCTAATAGGTTGCTTTTCATACTACACTTGAGTTTTTAACACACACTCTTCCACTTTTGCAGAAAGACCATTGTCTCTATCAGGGGGCCAAGCACCATATGGAATTTTCCCCCACCGCCGGCTTATTTTACCATGGTTTTCTTTTCACATTCAATCAGCCGACAATGTACCTCGAACCAATTTCAATTTACTACCTGGCTGAGGCGATGGAGCCGCTCGTGGTCAAATTAGGGTGTAAATGGTTGCCTGGGGATAGAGACAGCACGGCTTAGAGAGAGTGAATAGAGAGAGGAGGGGGTTGAATAGAGGAATTCTTTAGTCAGATCTTTCTGTGAATGGCTTTTCCTGAATGCTCTGACACCAAGAGCTGTCTTATTGGATGTCTGATTCTCAGGATGTGCATGCATATCACATGAAATTGTGGGTGGTCTTCACATTGAACATGCAGTTGAATGTAGTTTTTGCATTTCCTATATTCCTTATGATGGGATATGCTTTTTTAAAAATAGTTCTTTAAAGGGTCATTGGATAATTAATAGTTCTTGGCCTCATAAAAGGATTCCCAATTGTTTTTTATTTTCCCAGTACCTTTCACTGCAGAACCTTAAGACTAGGAGGTGGAGTTAGACCTGAGCCAGCCCCACCCAAACCAAAAGTCCAGGGGGTGGAGACAACTCAGTGTGTTTCAGAATGGATATGTGTGTATTCCGTGTTGTACAAAGAGGATGGGCAATTTGCATCATCAGGATTCAAACTCGTGATCTCTCGAAAACAAGGCTGGTGCTTTTGTTATGGCAGTTGAGAGCCTCTAAAAAGGCTCTGCTTCTCTATCTGGGAAAATAAGGAATAAGGAGACACTCTAACTAGAACCTTTAATGGTTTCCCTCTAAGGCCAGCCAGAGAACCCTATAAAACACCCTAATACACTATACATGGGTTTGGTGCAACTTTTTTGGTCTTCTCTTTTGTACAATGGGAATGCAAACTTATGTGCTCATCTGACTATCCTGTTCTCGAGCATTGTAGGGGAAGTGGTCACTTAGTAGTTAAGGCTTTGGGTTACTGATCAGAAGTTTGAGAGTTCAAATCCCTGCACTGACAAGCTGCCGCTGTTGGGTTCTTTAGCAAAACCCTTCAGCAGCTCAGTTTTATCCTGTCTTAATTGTAAGTCGCTTTAGATTAAAGCACCAGCCAAATGATTAAATTTAACGAATAATTGTGGATTTTCAGACTTGTCATTTGAAAGCTTTAGATTTTTTATATCTTAGCCTTGTCCTGGTCACCTCTATTGATGCCTTTACTCTGCTGCTTTTATTCCCAAATTACAGCTGGAGTTTTTTCCCCTTGCCTTTTGTGAAGTAGTTTAAATGTGCTAATATTTTTTGCACAAACATCCTCCTCTCTTGCTCTTTCTCTCTGTGACAGGCATGAGAAGTGGTTGTTAAGTTCACTCTCACAGGCTCAGGAGGCTCAGCGTGGTCAATACTCAGCTGAGTCATTCTGCGCATTATCATTTATGGCCTTTACAACATTGAGGGGGAGGAGGAGGAGTTTAGGGGAAAAGACATAAAGAGAGACGTACAACATTTATCCATCTGTCTGTCCCTCAGTAAACAGTGTGGTTGGTCGATAATTGAACAAGCCCATGAGGCTGTCCACTGGCAATAAGGATGCCCACTAACACTAACTGCAAAACAGTTTTCCTGAATTTGCTAGTAGCCTGTAGAAGGCTGGTAGGCAACGAGGGGAATGAGGACACAGGAGGCAGCAACAAGAGAGCAACGCTGTCTTTTATTAATCATTTTTATCAAAGCACTTTACAGCACTTCATTTAGCAAACAGAATTATGTGAGTGAACACATGAAAACACATACAACAATCCTGCCAAGGTCAACTTACCTTATGGTTCGGTGTAACCACTCACTCATTACCTGGTAGTTCTCTGCGACTCCTCCTCCCATGTATAGCTGGTGTTTGACCATGCCCTTGTTGCCACATAGCCAAAGAGCAGAAACCAGAATACAGGTTTCAGGTTGTAAATATCAAAGTGGGACAATTGTTTCTTCGTAATCAAGATATGTCCAAGATTAACTATAAGAAATTCTGAGGAAAAGTAAAGAAAACCCAGTCTCAGCTCTCACTGGGAAATTAGGACTCTATATTGGAGCTGGGTGTTTGATGAGAAACATGAAAAACTCTTTTGCACCTGAGAATATCCCAGGGCTTAGTTTGGTGGGGGAAAGAAAAAACCCGGC
The DNA here is from genome assembly GCA_022758105.1 of Pangasianodon gigas. NCBI lineage: Eukaryota > Metazoa > Chordata > Actinopteri > Siluriformes > Pangasiidae > Pangasianodon > Pangasianodon gigas. The sequence continues at coordinate 6,179,196 of CM040471.1, read as the reverse complement.
CCTTCTACAACCCCCACCCTCGTTGTCCATCCTCTTTTGAGTCCCTGATGTCACTATTTTTGAAATATCTCTAGTAAAATTATTTAAATTATATCCATACATAAGATTTACACACCGTGTTGCTGTGGAGAAATGAGGATGTCTTTATGTTAACTGAATAAAGTTAGGATTGCTGTAAAGAACCTGGAGAGGAGTTGGTTATGTAGAAATCAGAGTTGTCAAAACTAATCAGAGTTAAAAACTTTCCCAAATGACTACAGACGATTTTAAACTGTGGCCAAATTACATCTAAATTATATCAATCAGCACAAGGTTATTTGACTCCAGAGGAAAATGATTAAGCAGTTCCAACTTGCTGGACAAAATCAGGTAAAAATATTTTCATCTGTAGTGAAGGTAAAGGAGTTTTAACCTTCAGAAAAACGTCACAGCAAGGTCTGTGGTGTTTCTTTAAAAGAAGAAAGTGAGTATTTTTACCAGTTACAAAGACATCTGCAGTTAATTTCTGAATCTCTGAAGTTAATTCATCTTTCACATTTATTAGACTATTACATTGGTAAGTTAGCTCATTAGCTAAGTAGCTTATTGTTTTTTTTCTACACAGCTAGTTTTTCACCAATCGTCTTTCTTGACTTTTTTTTCAATGTATTATTTTTTTAACTATTCAACCACCGGAGGACCCCGATTTAATCTTTTACCATCTCAGATTGGTGGTGATGTCATGCTTTGATGAAAGGAACTGCTAGTACATTGAAGGACTGGAACAAAAACTAGTTATTATAATATAGGAGCAGCTGCACTCGCTGGTTTTCGTCTACAGGAAATGAGCTTGAAGTTACTGACCTCCTGAGAGGCCCATTCACTATTTACACAGCTACTCTTCCTTGCACCTGCCTGATTGTAACGTTCTAGCAAAGCGACAAACTGTAACTTGAAAGTCACGGTCTGATGAGCGAGTGCAGCGTTCATTAGTGAGAGATCAGGAATGGGCCTCTGCCATTTTCTGACCTAAATCAACACTTAATGAGGCTTATTACTGTTATTATTATTATTATTGTTGAGATGGGTTGAATGGATCCTCCTGCTGCATCTGTCAGTCAACTCCCATTTAACTTCACAATCAGCCGCCTCTTCTGGACCGCACTCTGATTTGGGGTACTTAAGCTCCTGTTAGGGTTTTGTCACTGGATTGGCAGCAGGCTTGCTCTCTGTTTGTGTTCAGGCCCAGACAACAGTGCAACATTCTGAGTGCTGAGACTTCTACTGATTAATGACCGTCTTTTTGGGAGGTTTAAGCCTCTCAGTGTTTATCAAGCCGGACATTTGTCATAGCAGTTTTCCCTTTTCAGAGACAAATATCAGCTAATTTTGTTAGTTCCACAGACCATAAAGTAAAACTCAAAAATGCATTTAAATTTCATTATAATTTCACTATTATTCTAACAGCATCTGTTTGTCAAATGTCTGCAGATTTGTGATTGCAAGTAGAAAATTGCAGTATGATGTACTGAAGCCTTTTTTATTTCCCTCTACACCAGAATGTGTTTTTGTTTTTGTTTTTGTACATGAAATTTGGTGTGCTGTATCATTCTGTTAATCAGGCATTTCACACAATTAGCATTGCGCTATGGACACAGAACCTTATAAGTATGTTCATCTGTGTTCTCTTTATTGTTGTTTGTAACTTGGCAAGAACTGACAACTGGGGCGCTATTGGCGAAGAGTGCTTGGACCCCGCAAATTGCTGCTTGCGGCTATATTTTTGTTTCATTATAGTTTCATTTTACATTTTATTTAGGATTTGCAAAGTGACTTTGACTGTTAGAAAGGTGCTTTATTATGTTATAAAGCGCATTCCTGAATCACTAAACTAATTGTTGAGAACCGTTATCTATAGCATAATAATATTGTTATATAGTGAGTGTAAGATCTGAGAAAAGGGTCAACAAAGAAGAGAGGGTTGCAGTGAGTTAAAATGAGAGCAAATGCCATGACGAGAGAAGAGGAAGGTGAGTCTGGGAGTATAATTTATCACCACGTGGCCAATCTCATTTCCTGTTGACTGCAGGATTCGGAGTCTCTTATTTTCTCAATGTGATAGATTCTACTGGCTTTAATTGAGCTGGAATACACGCACATACAAACACATTGTACATGCACGGGTCCTCCCTGTGTGTTCTAGTTCAGACAGTACTTCCACATCCATCTCCATTCATGTCTGAATTGTTTTATATCTCCATACTTTTTAATCCGTTTTATTATTAAAGCCATTCAGCTCGTTCTCATCTCACCTGATTTCACACGGCTACAACAGTGAGTACTAGCAGGATGGATATTAGCGCTTCCTGTGATGAGCTGCGTAGCCTGAGGACACACAGTCAGTTCAGTGTTCCTCTCAGATTATATCACAGTAATGCAGAGACAATTTACTCGCTTAAATTGGAAAAATAAAAGGGAAAAAGCCTCCGAGAAATTGCTTAGAAATGGTTAGCCATACACTTTAGCAACTTAATAAATACAACAAACAAACAAATTAACAAGTCCTCAAATCATACAAATAAATAAACAACCAAACAAACACACACAAAGAAATTAAATAAATAAAATATTCCACAAATATAACAATAAATAAATAAATAAATCCTGTACAAATAAGCAAATAAATAAATCCCACATCCCCGACATGGTTTCTAAATAAATAAATAAACAAATGATTAAATTAAGTAAATAATAAAGGAAATACATAAATAAATCCCATAGAAATAAATCCCTGATAGATAAATAAATAAACAAATAAATAAATAAATACATTTGTAGATTACTAAATAAATATTGTGCAAATAATTAATACCAACTAGATAGATTGATAAGCAAACAAATTAATAAATAAACCGCAAACAAATAATAAATAAATAAGTAAACAAGAAAACAAATCCCAGATAGATAGATTGATAGATATCTCTCTCTCTCTCTCACACACACACACACACACACACACACAGTCACATTGAGATCAAGACCACAAATATTTAAGATCCTCCAAAACCGTATTAAATACTGATGCTGATCTCTTGTCTTCTAGTGTAGTATTGTTAATGTTTACTGTGTGTGTGTGAGAGAGTGTAAAGTCCTCGGCACTTTGGGAAGCTTTGTGAGCTGGTGGGCGGCTGCGTGGGTTTGACCATATTCATTTTCCTCCATTTTACCAGCGGTGGAAGCTGAATGTGTCACACAGTAAAGAGAGTTCAGATCGTTCTCCGCTAAACGCAGTCTTAATGCATCCTAAAGGTTTTGACTTTATCATTCGGATTGTAATGCCAAGTGTGGCGTTCTCAGCACTGACGTACTGCCATCTAGTGGCACTGTGGAGCATTTCAGTGCACTGATACATGCTTATAAAGTCTTTATAACTGCACTGTAAATACCCTTTACTGCCTCACAGTGCTAAATGATCGCATTTATGCTCCATGCATTACGATTTGTCTACGAAACTGTGGATCAAAGTTAAAATAAAAAAAAGAAAAAACGGCATGGAAGCGTTTATGGTATTTAAATAAAAACTAATGTTATGTGCTCTATAAACGCCATAAAATCACCGGAGTGAGGCAGTGTTTTACGATTCAGGGATTCAGTGTGTTGAAAGGTTACTTCCCACTGCTGATGCGATGAATCTCTCTCTCTCTCTCTCTCTCTAATCTGATTACACTTCTGCTAGCGCTGCACTACTCCTCTTCTGTTACAACACAGGAGGTGTAAAGTGCTTCATGTTGGACAGTTTTTTAACTTGCTTACTACTTCTTAACTCTCATATACATTTTGTGCAGTGGAAATATTCAGTAAAGCTAGAAGTAGTGTTGTGTTGGACATCATCTTAAAGCCTGACTTTATTTTTAAAAGCAGTGGTTACAAATGTAAGGAATAAAACACTTGGGAAGGGGCATGCTCTTACAGGAGAATAATCAGTGACACAAAGCAGAGTTACTGTTCCCACCCTGATTAGTTTTTGAATTTAATTTTGAATTTTGAATAAATTTTGAATAAAGTAAATAAATAAACTCCAAACACAAATAAACAAACGAATCCACAAATAATTCATATAAATTAACCAATAAGTAAGTGATTGAATGAATGAATGAACGAACAAATAAATAATTATTATTTTTTTTTTATTTCATACAAATAACAAAACAGCTAAACAGGCGAATCCTAAATAAATGATAGATAGATAGATAGATAGATAGATAGATAGATAGATAGATATACGGACAGACAGACAGCCAAATAAATAAATAAACTCTACGCACATAAGCAAATAAATAAAAAAATATTTAAAATAAATAAACCAATGAATGAATACATAAACAACAAATGTGTGTGAGATTCCTAAGACAAAAAAAATGCTATTACAAAGCACTGACACTGGAGACTCCTTCCAAAAAAAAGTTCAATAAATGTTTCCTTTCAGAAAACTTCAACATATCAACAGTTTTAAAAATCTGTTTCTGTGAAGTGTCAAGTCCCTCAGCAAGCTGTTACTATGGAAACAATAACGTTTTAAAGTTGTCAGAGCTGCTGTTATACAAAATTATTCAACACTATTGACAATCCGAACCGAGAGTTCGACAGTGCTGTGGTATATAACAGCGTTATAATAAATGTCCCCTAACCAGAAATGTGGCCACGTATTATACGATATAAAGATTCGGAATCATTAAAATACAGTAAAAGTTTAAAAAGCAGTAGTGTGTTGTCTCGTATTTTAAATGTCAGTGTTTGAAAAAAGCAGAATAATACAATAGTGTGTGCAGTTATCCCAGTCCATCTTTATTTCTCTAAGAGATACTACATTCCTCAGGTTCAGAGAGAAAAAAAGACAAAAAGACCATCATTCCTGACCTATTCTTACATCTCTACCTTCTCCATTAGTCCATTAGAGACCAGGGTTAAAGGATGTAAACGAGAGAGCGAAGTCCAGCGCACAAAATGCCTTGGTGAAAATTCATCTTTCAGCACGATTTAGCAGTTTGAGGCTGAGGGTCAGAGCTTAAAAGCTGAATATCAGTGAGAGGCCTTTCTGACTTCAACTTGGAGCTGTTATATAACTGGGAAATTGATGCTCCAGGTCATTTGAGAAAGCTGGTATTTTTTTTATGGTGTGTAAAGTTTATGCTTTGCACTGTGGTGTTGAATAAGTAGAATGGAAATGCTAATACTAATACATTACAAGAGGGAGTGTGTCGCTGAATACTTCTTAACTCTCATGTCCAGTTTTTGCATCAGAAATATTTACGTAGTAAACCTAATTCTGTGAATTATTTTCTGAGCTGATTTTTCAATTAGGAAGCACCAAAGACTCCCAAGTCTTTGTCTTGCACATATTTTTTGTTCTGTGTAAGTGTCCTACAACTGTTTTAAAAATACTTGTGTACCGTTTGGATATGAGGAATAAATTACGTTGGGGTTGTGATGTTGGAGGAAAATAATCAACATTGAGGTTGTGTGATGCTGTTTCCACTCTGAAGTTGATCATTTTCCAATAAGAGATTTATTCCTCTTATTTACAGTACAGTTTTAAAAATTTCATTATTACACAATGAAATGTATTTTTTATCCATTTATGGTTATATTCAATGTTGTGCAACATCCACGAAACAAATTATGACTTATGTTACAGTAGCTATAAACAGTCATGCATTACAAGCATGATTAGCATTAAGCTAATTTTATGAACATGCTATACCATGATATGAATGTACTCATAGTTTGTTATAGCTATGACCTTCATAGAAAGTGTTATCAAGAGTAGATAGACAGAAAGGAAGCCCTTAAACTTCTCACACTTTTCTGATAAGCTCCCCAGACAAAAGGGTAAAAAAATTGGTTGCATGTGTCATTTTGGTTACTCCTCCATCCTGTGTCCTAATGACAGCACCCATCCTGTCAGGTAAGGACGTCACCGCTGTCTTAAGATAGTTGCTGTCAGTGTTATCACACTCCTCCGTCCCACTCGGGGCAGACAAGTGTGTCATTAGGCTCGTTAAACACACTGATTTGGGCCCGAGCACCTGATATGTGTCATCCTGAAACGTAGGAGTGTCAGTGTTGTGTTCTGTTCAGAGCCAAAAAAAAAAGGTGACATCAGAGTCTGACCACCATCTGAACTTTTGTTTTTCTGCTGAGTTACATTTGTGTAGCTGAACAAACTATTCACGAGTATAATCAGACACTGGTATTGGTGGATGTTCCATTGCAATGGTCAGGTCCATCTGTGACTGTCCACCTGTCGCCTGGACACCCAGCCGTCTTCTTGCAGGTGGTGAGCTCACAAAATGGCTCCACGCCACCATTTCAGGCTGCGATGGTGGCCTGGTCACTGAGTGTTTGCCTATAGTCACCACCCCCAGGCCTGGCTCCAGGGATGGGTCCAAGGAACCCTAATCCAAGCAGGGTACACTTACGTCTTTTTGCTATATGTCATGGGGCTCACTCTTCAAGTGATGACTTCTCTCAGAACTGTTCAATAAGGGTGGCGCTACTGGGAGCATCGAACTTCCAATTTGAGCAGCTGTATTGGTCCGACCAATAAGTCCGACCAAAAAAAATTTTTTTTATATCGATCTCCTGCTTCTGCTTTTTTCCCCCAAGTCATTTTCTTTAACTGGCATTTCTTTCTTTCTTTCTTTCTTTCATTAACATTTTTCCAAAATATTGAAAAATATATTTAAAATTAAATTTTATAATAATTAAAATGGTAATTTATTACATATAGAACTTTATAATAATTATTATAATAGTCACAATTTTTGTCAATCAGTCTTTTCAGTGAGAATTACGGCATCTGTTCTGAACTGATGTCACACTGAGGGCCACTTCTCTAATGTCTCTCATTCCTCTCCTTTTTTTTTTTTGCTTCTTTCTCTTTTCCTTGTTTTCTCCTCTTTTTTCTCTTTTTCTCTACTTGTCCCTCCCTCTTATTCTGTAACAGTATCATTCCTTCTTTCGTTCCCATTTTTTCTTTTGCCTACATGATTTTCTCTCCCTTTCAGTGTCTTTTTCTTTCACTGCTTCTCTTTTTTTATGACCTCATCTTTCTTTCTTTCTTTCTTTCTTTCTTTCTTTTTTCCTCACAGTTATTTTCTTTGTCTTGCTTTCTTTCCCTCTCACATTCTCTTTTTCTTTTTCTTTCTTTCTTTCTTCCTCAAATTCTCTCTCTCTTTCTCTCTCTCTCTCTTTCTCATGAGCCAGTAGCACCCCAGTGGGCGGGACTGTGGAGGAGCTGCGTTATTATTAAGAAGTGCTCTTACTTCGCTGTTTTCTTAAACTTGCTTGGTGCACATTCGGGGAAAAAATAGCCATTTTCTCCACCATAATGTGCTATGAGTTTTCCTTGTAAAAGTCTTCCTCTCTCTACCTCCTGTTCTCTTAGTAGCAAAGATCAGTTGAACAGAATTGTTTTTTGTGAGAATCGTTGTTGTGAGAGTCCTTCCTCCCCTAATTCTGTAGAAACTGTAGAAGATGCTGGACCTTGAGCTGAACTCTAAAGCTCAGTGCTTTCAATCACATCACATGAACATCAATGTCAATCCCCACGACTCAACCCTACACCCTGAGCACCTCCACACTGCAGTGTGTCTGTCAGATACATGAACAACAGCCCGAGGTCTGCTCATCTCCCCACACACACACACACACACACACACACACAGCGCGCAGGAAGGAGAGCTTGTGTAGCGGCCGTCCCAGTGGCTTCAGGGGAAACGGTTATCTTTTATTATTGATGGTCCGGTCAGAGCCTTTTTTTCTCTCCTTCCTCTCTCTTTTCTTTCCTCCTCCACCTATTCACAAATGCATACACATATTTATGCTGAATGTATGGTTTGATTACTGAGCGTGTAATTGGTTTGGGGGTGGAGGAGGAGGAGCGTGAAAGTGGCTTTGTGCACCGGTGTGTTTATGCGAAACACACGGAGTCGAGGCCAGCCTGCACGCCGTAATCCAGCTCAGGCCTTGGGCTCACACATCTGTTTTCTAATGACAGTTAATTAGACGCTGTCGAGCGCAATCAGAAGCAGGCACCACTAATAAACTACTACCCTGTGTGTGTGTGTGTGTGTGTGTGTGTGTGTGTGCTGCTTGATTGAGAGAACGCACATCATGGAGAAGAGTTGGAGGGTTTTTTGCTGCTTCAGGCTTTAATTTGATGATGAGCAGCACATGTGGAGCAGGAGACATCTCCCAGGCAATAAAACCAAAATACACCCAGTTTATTCTCTTTCTTACGTTTATACCACACACATCTCACCTGTAGTTTAAGTCAATTTATTCTAACCATTTTTTTAAAAAGAAATCATTTAAAATTAAAAAAAAAAAGTGTATTTTTTTTTCAACACAAGCACAATTATTATAATATTATAAAAATAATTTCAAAATATTGAAAAATATATTTAAAATTCAATTTTATAATAATTAAAATGTTAATTTATTACATATAAAACGTTATAATAATTATTATAATAGTCACGATTTTTGTCAATCAGTATTGTCAGTGAGAATTAAGGCATCTGTTGTGAACTGATGTCACACTGAGGGCCACTTCTCTCATGTCCCTCACTCATTCACTCCTCTCCTGTTCCTTATTTTTTATTTTTTTTTACTTCTTTCTCTTTTCTTTGTCTTTCCTGCCTTCTTTTTTCTCCTTTTCTCTACTTGCCCTCCCTCCTATTCTGTAACACTATTATTCCTTCTGCCATTTTTGTTTCTCTGCCTACATGATTTCCCCTCTCTTTCAGTCTTTTTCTCTCACTGCTTCTCCTTTTAATGATTTCATCTATTCTTCATTTCACTTGCTCCTTGCTTTCTTTCATTCTTTTTTCATTCTCTTTTTCTTCTTCTTTTAACTGTCTCTTTGAGCTCCTTGCCAGCACTGTGTCTTTTAATAAAAACAAATCTTTTCTTTCTTTCTTTCTTTCTTTCTTTCTTTCTTTCCTTTTCTATTCTTTATTTTGCTTATTCCTTACTTTCTTTCCTTCTTCTTTCATTCTCTTTTTTTTTTTCTTTTATCTGTCCTTTTGACCTCCATGCCAGCACAGGCCATGCCCTTTAGGAAATCTAGTTCATTTTTTACTGTTATTTTTCTTTCTATCTGCCTGTCTCACACTCCATATTTTTTTCCTTTGTTTTTTCCTCTAATTCCTTCTGTATTTCTCTCCTTTTCTCTTTTCTATTTTCTCTCATTCTGTCCTTATTTCTCATTCTCTTTTTCATTTCCCTTTATTTCCCTCACTTTATCTCTTTCAGTTTATTGCAAGCCCTGAGAATTTCTTTCAGGCGATGCGAATCTAGTTATTGACCATCCACTTTGTCATCTTTCCTCTACTCTGTGTAGGAAAACAGAGGGCTTGGAACAGGGCTGTCCCTGACCTGGCACTGCGTGGAACATTCTCACACCAGTGCACACAGTAAACAGACAAAGTGTAGCTATAAGTAGGTTGAAATGATTAAACTGGCAACTGTGCATACGCCAGCATGTGGAAAAGATGGGCATTTTGTTTATCCGTCACACCGAGTCCCTCTTCTGCCTCTTCTGCCCTGTGTGTGTCAGGCTCATTATCTGCCGGACAAATGAAGATTGCCTCTTGACTAACAATTACGGGTGCCATTTGGTCTCGATTGCTGCACAGCAATTCTGTTTCAGCAGGAGGTACGCGAAAGAACTCGCCTATAATTACATGTCATAATCTCCTTATTAACTCTGAGTTATGCATCGTCTCATACTGTGCAACCGTTGTCCAGTCCAGGGGAGGGGTGGGAACGGGAATAGGAATAGAAGGTTCTCTTTGTAGGATCAACTTCTTGGATGTTAAATCCTGAGTGAAAGATGACTGGTTAAGGAGACAGCTGATTTGCGTCTGGTAGCTGAGGAAGTCCCACCCCCAACCCCTTTTAATTCGATAAGCAGATTTGAGCACTACTTAATTAAGATTTCACAGACAGGGACGGCCCACACTGGTGCAGACGTGGAGGTGGTGTTGCCGTGGTGTCGCCGTGGAGACTGAACTCAGGTTCCGGCTGTGTAATCCACCCTGGAGTAGGTTTTTTTTTTTTTTTTTGATTTGTTTTGTTTTCAGGCAAAAAAAATGAACTTACTTTGACCCACCAAATGGACTGTGGTGCCTTTGTATTGCTGAAGCTGGCACTGAGAAGTTGTGTTTGTGTTGTGAAACGATATAACTGTCACAAAACAGACTGCATGGCTTACGTGATAATCAGAATTATTTATCACATTCATTCAGCCAATTTGAGAAACAAATAGTTTTTATTGCACAGAGCAGAAAACAGGCTTGTCTTTCATAATGTACATTATAAGCTGGATTTTCTTCACATGGATAAATCTCTGAATCAGAATAAATCTTATTAATTGGGTGTTAATCTTTTAAATGCTAGATTAGACTCAAAATATACAACCCACTACCACATACCACAGTTAAAACATATAAACAGAGAGCTGATGATTTGATTTAAACAAACATGGTAACACTTTCTATGAAGGTCATATTTAAAACGAGCTATGAATCCATTCATTTCATGTTATAATGCATTAATAAGGCATTATACACATTGTTAGAACAATTTATGAAAGTGGATTCCACTATTTTATTATGCATTATGGATTGTTAATATATAAGTAATGTTTATAACACGTTAAATGACCACCACCATAGTACAGTATGAGACTGGCCTTGTTTTTTTATTTCTTCTTTAATAAATAAATTATACCACTGCAATTATCATGAAATTCTACTTCTAAACTTTACAACATACTACAAACTTTACAACTTCACAACATACTGCAAAATTTTACAACTTTACAACATACTACAAAACTTAACCCTATAAAACTTCACAAGATACTGCACAATTTTACAACTTTACAACATACTACAAAACTTAACACTATAAAACTTCACAAGATACTGCACAATTTTACAACTTTACAACATACTACAAAACTTAACACTATAAAACTTCACAAGATACTGCACAATTTTACAACTTTACAACATACTACAAAACTTAACCCTATAAAACTTCACAAGATACTGCACAATTTTACAACTTTACAACATACTACAAAACTTAACCCTATAAAACTTCACAAGATACTGCACAATTTTACAACTTTACAACATACTACAAAACTTAACACTATAAAACTTCACAAGATACTGCACAATTTTACAACTTTACAATATACTACAAAACTTTGCAACATACTTCCTAACAAGCTGGGATATGCGAAGAAAAGAATTTCACTGTAATGTATATGTGACAAATAAAGGCTGCTCTTTCTTCTTCTAAAACTTAACACTACAAAAATTTACACCATACTTCAAAACTTTACACCATACTGCAAAATTTTATAACTTTGCAACATACTGCAAAACATTACAACATACTACAAAATCTTACAACATTCTGCAAAACCTTACAACATACTACAAAACTTTACGTTTGCATTTATGGCCTTTGGCAGATGCCTTTATCCAGAACGACTTACAGAAGTGCTTTGAAGTCTAAATCAATAAATCCTGATACTGGTTCACTAGGTCATGGACTAAGAACACCATCAGTCTAAAAACTCACTTTGGTTAGAGAGGTAACTTAGTAAGAAAAGCACACAGACAACACCATTTTTTTTTAAGTGCTAATTTAAGTACTTTAGGAAGAGGTAGGTCTGTAGATCGTTTGAAGACTGCCAGTGACTCAGTTGTTCGGACATCTAGGGGAAGTTCATTCCACCACCTCGGTGCCAGAACAGAGAAGAGTCTTAATGCGTGCCTTCCTTCTACCCTGAGAGATGGTGGGACCAGTCAAGCAGTGTTATAACAACATACTACAAAACCCTGCAAAATACTGCAAAACTTTACAAACTACTACTTTACATACTGTAAAACTTCTATCTAAAACTCTATACAGCTGCAGTGTAGTTTTGGGCTTGATAAAATAGTCCAATAGAACAGTAATAGAAATGAAACACGTGTTGATTTAATAAACCTTTTTGTGTAGAAAGTTTTACTTACAGCTGACAAATACAGTTTATAATCTGTTATAATAATATGTCCATTAATAAACTAGACTCAGCAGATTACACTCACTTTGGTATTGGTGATTGTAACGATTATAAACACCACTTTCTGCATTCTGTTAACAATTTATAAATGCATAATATACATGGCTATAAACTGTGATGCCTTTTCTTCAATACTTATAACAGTGTGCATGATGCCTCATGACTGCATTATAACATATTACGAATGTAGACTTATGTCATTATACATGTAGCGTTCATGGACTGTGTTACTGTAAACACCAGCTAAATAAAAAATAAAATGTTTCTGACACAGGATTAGAGCAGGGGGATATGATATGATATTGTCATATAAATATATTAAATTATAATAAACTTTTCTGAGTACTCTAGGTGTTTGATGTTAGTACTTTTAGAATATTAGCCTCAGACACTGCACCCACAGGCCAAGGTTTTGAGTCTGACATCATTTGTACACTTTTCTGGCCACAAGCTTCAGCATCTCAAAGGTTGCAGTCTGACTGGTTCGATGCGTTTCTGTGTATACACACTTTCAACAGGAAAAGCACATTTTTGTATGAAGCACTTAGCTGATAAACTACAGGAAGAAAGTTTGTCGCTGGACGTTAGCCATGTCAGTCGAATGGCCTCTTTCTGTGAAAGTCAGTGGCTCTTGGTCATGTTTCCTGTTCATGCGTATCAGATTCTCTAGTGAAAGCTAGATGTCTGGCTAGCGAGATAATACTTTTGTAACTCCAGTGTTGCTCACTTGTCCATGTAACTGATTGTACATAAAATCTATTGTACTGTTGTATACATTTTCCCACACATAGGTCATACTTTGTGGGTTTGTTTGGTCCCATCACAAAACATTTTGCAGAAAGTAATGAGACGAATGTTAGAACCTGACAGATGTGACGACAAGTTTCTATTTCTTTGCTAACTGTCTAATGTTATTTATTTGGTAAATATGGATGCCAAACTCCTAGTAACTCTGGACTTCCCTTCACATGTGAGAAACACTACATTTTAATCATCTATTGTGTCATATCATGAGACGTCTTCAAGTTATATATGTTTTTGCCATATCATCTGCCTCTAAATGATATCTGATGTTAATTCTCTATGTTTGGCTCCACTTGCCAGTATTGCACTCAATTATGTTTAATCAGCTGAGAAAGACAAAAACTGTGCTTACATTTATAGCATGGTTAATTGCTCAGCCTTGGTCCTGACTGTATTCAATGCTAAAAGACGAGTACGTGTCATATCTTATACATTTGGACAAGTTTTCTATCCGCTCTGCTTCTCACTGTCATGTAACTGTCATGTACCTGTGAATGCAGGAATTCTTAGTAGGGCTTTCTGCTTAGTGAATGATTTACCTTCACTCTTTTTCCTTCTGCTTCTTCCTTCTGATATGTCAGAGGACGCTCGGTCTCAACCTTCAAACACACGTCAGCATGTGCAAGACTGGCTTCTGCAACACACACACACACTTAATACACTTAAATAAACTTTAATATTAACCCACAGGTGTATTTTAAACATATAACATCATATAGGTAATAAAACACAACATAATTAATTCAAAGCCATTAACATAACCAGTATTCAAACTAAATGATTAAAGGTTTTTACATCTCTCAGTTGTTTTCTGAAAAGTATTGCTTTTTTATTGTTATTATTTATTTATTTATTTATTTATTTATTTATAGGTTTATCATGGAGGAGACATTTTGTTTCAGACAACGCCCTGAGAAAATGCTTGAAATATATATATTTTTAAAATATAATCTAAAATCTAAAGTATAAAGAAAAAAGAGAAGAAAAGTAATTTAATTGAAAATATAACTTTCATTTCAAATTCTTTAGTCTTGAAGAATTTGTACATATATGTGAATGCTCATGTTTGACAATATGTGAACAGTCAGCTCTAAAATTATTGGCACCTATAATAGAGATGAAATTTGAACCTTGGTTAATTAGCTTAATGTCAGAGAGAATTTAAGAGAAATCTACCTTTTAATTGAAGTAAGTTTATTCTAAGAAAAAAAATCTAATAAAAATTTAAGAAAACCTCATGTGTGAGAATTTTTAGCACCCCTAGACATTTTATGAACAACTGTAATTGAAGAAAGTATCCATTTCTATTTCCCTTTTTTTGTGTGTGTGTTTATTAAACTGAGTGTTTAGGAACTCTTAAGTGGTCATCCATATTTATCACTGAGATATAAATACGAGGTGACACTAAGGTCAAATTCCCTCAGTCAACATTGCAAAGATTACAGAATACACAAATAAATTGATGATGAGTGATGAAAGAGGTCATGATCAGACCAAGTTAATGTGGTAACAGTGTTAAAATGAACCCCTAGTAGCACTGAGATGACAAAAATCTCTTCATGCTCATTTCCATATCACGCTGTTTGCTCCCGCGTGTGTCTAATTGCTCCTCGGTGCTTTCAGAAACAGCATATGTCCTTGTTGCTATTGGATACAGAGCGCTGGCTGCATTAATCCTGCGATTGTTTTTATTATTCTGTTGATAATCTTTTCTTTTTTTCACTTCTTGACAACATTGTTGATGGCTTCCTCCTCATATTTTTGTTCAGTGCTTCCCTCCGCCAGCGTTTCTCTCAGCGGCGGCAGCAGCAGCAGCGCTCGCTCGTCTCCAATCGGATCGGGCTGAGTGGAATTTGATTAGCTTGAGAAAGCCGACGGGCCTCTGAGGCAGCCATCGCCTCGTATTTACCTCCTAATGCAAGTGATCAGGAAGATTTATGTGAGCAAAATAATAACAGAGAAGCAACGGGAGGGATCGGGGGAAACACAGAGAGAGACAAACACGGAGAGAGCAGGATGTACACACACCATATGGGATGAATAATATGGCAGAGGGCATTTACGCCAAGGACGTGATGGATTGATAATGGAGCCATCTTTTTTTTATTGCCTAAACGGTGGCACTATTCAGGGACACTGGTGTCCATTAGTACATATATTAATGCTCCTGGGGTTTAGATAAGTATAATAGGGATTTCACTATTATATTTTTATAAAGCTATAATCATGATAATTATCATAGGTTATCATGGTTTCTGCAATTAGTGAGGCACAAGAGGCCATAGTTAATGATCTTAATGTTTCCAAATGTTATGCAGGTAATAACTGGATGGAGAAAGTCAAATAAATGGAATAATAAGTCTCAGTCATGGTATTAGGTAACAGGTTGCTTCTGCAACATTAGTCATAGTCGTTTGGATTGCCTGGGATAGAGTATTGCTATAGAAACTCAGCATAAAAAAACTAGTTGAATAAGGGCTTCATAAAACATTTAGAGTTACAAGCTTGATTGTGTATGATAGCAAAGATGAGATGTGATAAGAGGCGTCGATGGTGACAAAGAGCCGAAGGGTCATCACAGGGAGACATCTAACAACATCTGAATGGTAGATAAAATGATAGCACTGACTCTTACAGATGGAGAAGCTCAGATGGTGTGTAAAGACAGAGGCACGTACTGACTGAATCGGTCTGAGGTAGCGACATTCCGGCTCGGAACAGCCTCGGGTTGGTAAATCACTCCTCTGAAAAGTCGCATAACTGCCAACTCCACCCTCTGCCAAATGAATAAACTACAACCATTTATTCTCCACCAAGCAATGGTTGGAAAAAGGAATAGTGTATGAGAAGCGACAGCCAAAATCACTGTAATGAGCTGCTACTGTAGAGCAAGACACACCCCTGAGGGCGGGACGTATACTTTCTAGAGGGCATTTAATTGGATGAATGCAAGACGAGTACAGGACAACTCATCATTAAAGGTTCATCAGTTTTCCTGGAAATGATGCACAAAAGATTTTAACGAACATCTCCTAAACAGTTTTTTTGTATTTTTTTTCCTAGATATACTTTCATAACACTAAGACCCCATGCCATCAGACTCCTCAATACTCAGAAACTGGACTGAAAGAACACACACACACACACAACTGTGCATCCTCCATCCTCTTTGCAATTTTTTGCACATTACATTATGCTGCTACAATATTTATTATAATGTACATAGGCTGCTACTTCTTATGTTTACACTATTTTTCAGCTACTTATATTGTACTCTTTGCACTATTGTCACTGGATTCACTTTCGAATAGAACTGTGTACTGGTCGGTGCTGCACTGGGACTTACTGTGCCCATTGTCTATCCCAGTAGTCATTGTACTGTCTTGTGCTGTCTGCACATGTTTGCACTTGTGCACTTTATGTATAAATTTTTGTAGTCCCTTTTAGTTCTGTGTTGTTCTGTGTTTGTATTATGTAGCACCTTGGTCCTGGAGGAACATAGTCTCGTTTCACTGTGTACTAACTGGCTGTATATGGTTGAAATGACAATAAACTCCACTTGACTTGACTTGACCTGAAACACCAATTTTGATTTCAGGGCCACTTTAATGGACATCACTGAAACTACAGCTCTGCTTCTGATCAAACTGCAGCTCACCTCATCATAAAAATAGCTTTGAGTTGGTGAGCAGATGGACATTTGTTCTTATTGATCGTTTCACTGGTTCCTTTTTTTACCCCATTACTGGAGCACTTATAATGTTCCAATTTACACAAACCCATCTGCCCTGATCTCTCATTTGATGAAGAAGGAGACCGAGATGGTGAGAGAGCTTGTTTACGTGCTCAGTAATGGCCAGCGTTGAATGGGCAGAACTGTGTTTTAGGACAAGTTTTACTCTTAATGGCTGAACTAAGTGAGCCAAGTTTTAAGTCTATTTTTTTTTGGTTGGCTGTTTTTGTGCAGCACACATGCTGAGAGATCTCAGCATCCTCGACTGGCTAAGCTAATTGGCTGGAGCATTGCTGAGAGAAGCGGTTTAAGGTATAAGCCTCAATGTGTGTACATGGTGATCAATCAGTACTCCTGGCTGATCTATAGCCACTGTCAGTTGGTGTGGGACGGCCTGTTCCCTTAACTACACCTCCTCCCTCCATCCACTTACACACTCATTCTGTGTGCTTCACTGGGGATGTGCCAAAATGTAAAAAAACAACAACAAAAAAAAAAAACCAACAAACAGGCTCAATGCGTTTCATTGATATCTGCATGCCCAGTTGCTCGCAGCCCCATCATGTGGGACAGAGTTATCGACGAATTCCTGGCACTGGACCGGAGCTTGTTTTCTGCTTTTCCCTTAGATAAACCTTTAGCCATTTCTCTGTTTAACAGCACCCCATGCTGAAATTAGCGACGTATCTGTCCATGTCAGTGCAAAGCGTTAAACACTAAAGACCAAGTCTCATAGGCGAATATTCATCCATGTCCCTTACACTGAGCTGTTCAGCCACCTAAGTGGCGCTACCTGAAGCTCCCTGAATTACCATTTCTAATGTTATGCCATAAATCAATCTTCACTCAGTCTGTCACGTCTTACCTGACAGCCAGTTTGGCTTCAGCTTTGACAGATGTGACAGATACTCATACAGCAGCAGTGTGTGTGTTTGGTCTGGAAACCTAACCATGCATTACTGCTTTCTGGCTTTGTGTTTTAAACTGGCCCTGAAATCAAAATTGGTGTTGGAACTTTTTGTACCTGTCCCTTCAAGTATGGGCACCAATTCAATAGTATGGTGTGTACTGGACACCAATACGATCATATGGCTCTCTAGAAGATATGCATCCATGTGTTCCGCCCCAGGGGTGTGTCTTGCTCTACAATAGCAGCTCATTAGCAGCAAACATGGTTGATAGTGTGTTTTTGCCTATGTGTCTTCCTGTGCACTATTCCCTTTTCCAGCCATTGCTTGGTTTAAAAAAACAAACAAACAAAAAAAAAACTTTGGCGTTATTCATTAGGAATAGGGTGGAATTTCTGAGACTTGGCGGTTGCATGATTTTTCAGAGGAGTGTTTTATAAACTTGTAGCTGTTCAGTGACAAAATGTCGCTACTTCAGAGTGATCAAGAATGTGATTCCGTCTTTGTACACCGTCAGCACTTGTTCATCAGTAAGAGTCAGTAATCTTATTTTATCTACCATTCAGACATGTCAGTTATCTCCCAGTGACGACCCTGCGACTCTCCATCGCCGTTGACGCAAAGGCCACTCAACCTTGACTCAAACACATATGACATCTTGTTGTCTAGGTGAAGGCTGCAGGGAGAATTTTTTTTTTGCTTTTTTGCTAGTCTCCATAATAAGCTAGCTCTTGAAGCTACTATCAAGTTTGTTTAGAGATGGTGAGGGTGTGGTGTATCTCGCTATAATGCTATTGGCTGTTGTGTAAATCAGTCAATACACAAACTATGGCTTCCTGTTTCATAAGGAAATATGTCAACATTAAGAATCAAATAATTTCAGGGGGACGTTAAGCTGCACTCAAAGTCTGAAGTACTTTAAATGTACTGAATGCTGATTCTGTCTTTTTGTACATGCTTTTCCTGTCTTTAAGTTTTTATGTAATAGGATCTTACTCTGTCTCCATCTCTCTACAGGTTCATTCAGGAGATTGAGTTGAGCATGGGTCCGGGGAAGCAGTGCCAGCTCCGTACCTTCCTCACCTACTACATCAACGAGCTGTTTCTGAACCAAGTGCGAACAGAAACCAATAAAGAAATAGAAACTGTCACTAAAGTGGCTGATCCTCTCAAGATCCTGGCCAGTGCTGACACCATGAAGAACCTGGGTGTCCAGAGACCTCTTCTGCAGGTAGCTTTCCATATTTTTAACCCCTTTCCTTTTCTTCTGTCTATCTCCTTCTCTTTTTTCACCACTTTCTCTTTTTGTGTACTCTCTCTTGGTGTGCATTCAGAACATAAAAACTTTGGCCTGTGATCAAAACATTGGATTGAATATCTAGTAAAATGCATTGAAAAAAGAAACTAGCACTTACGAAACTTTCCAGAATATACAGTCGGGTCCAAAAGTATTTGGGCAGTGAAACAATTTTGGTAATTTTGCTTCTGTATACCACAATGAAGCAATCAAGATGTGATTGAAGTGTAGACTTTCAACTTTAATTCAAGGGATTTAACAAAAATATTGCATTAACCGTTTAGGAATTACAGCCATTTTCACAGGCTCAAAAGTAATTGGACAATTGTCTGATAAGCAGTTTCATGACACATTACATATTTCATGACAAATTAAGGTGATAAAAGCCCTGGAGTTGATTCCGAGTTATGAATTTGCATTTGGTAGCTGTTCATGGGAACTATCAGTATGCGGTCCAAGGAGGCCATCACTAGGCTGAAAAACCAAAACAGACCTATCAGAGAGAGAGCAGAAACTTTAGGAGGGCCAAATCAACAATTTGGTACATTCTTAACTCTGTTGTGAGCTCAGCAACACCAAAAGGCACTTGTTCAAATGCTTATGGACCCATCTGTAATATAAGATCTGTAGATAAAATGAATACAGTTTGTTATTTGTAGCTTTGAGGTCATAAGTTCAAATATGTGTCGCCACAAAAAGCTAATATCTTCATGCAGTGTGTAACTGTAGCAGGTGTGCTGTACTTGTGAAGCCAAAACATAAGCTTCCTGCTTTCCTGATCACATGTGCACCTGAATTTCACCTTAACTCCATGTGAATCTAAACATTTATCCCAGTGGATAACCTGGGGTCAGCAGTTAACTGCTGTTTTTTTTATACGCAGCTCATTTTTGTGTTCCTCTGGGCCATTTCCTCTGACACAGGAAGACTGCTGTAGATGGGCATGTTAGACATTTGGAGAGAGAAAACAATTGCTAAACTCAGCAGCTAGTAAAAATGGATATACATATACACAAACATTTTCTGAATGTCCATTTTTCTTTTTTTTCTTTTTTTTTTTAAATTTCTTCCTAAATTTGTCAAGGACTTAATTGACGATGGTAATGGTAATTTTAAAATACATCCATGAGATTCCCTCAAAATTTACTTCAGTGAGTTGTTTTATTCCTTTTGCTTTTGTGTTAGTTTGTTACTCATCTTTCAGTTCACAGTTAGCTGTGTGTGCTAAGATACTCATGTCTAAAACTACGCAGTAGCCATCCAGCTTGCAAGTCCGGCACCAGAGGCTTTTCACTGGATAAAAGAGCAGAGATAAGAGGCATTATGGGACGTCGTGTCACTTCGTACTGCAACCTGAGCCATGTTTATCTGACTTACCCCACGCTCTTTGTGTGTGTATTCGTGCCTTCACTTTCATTTTGAGATCAGTGGCAGTTCATTACAGAAGGGGACCGCGGCGGGAGTTTACCGTCGTTTGTTTACGATTATGACTTCTCCTTAACGAGGACTGCAGCATCTTGCTAATTATCCTGCTGGGCTAATGAGCGACTCTCCAGATAGCGGCCGCTCCATAAAACCGCTCTTTTGTTTTGGGCTCTCTTTTTCTTTTATAATTACCCCAATTCAAAGACGCTTCTGCTCCGCGTCTGCCAGCCTGTGTGCCACATCCCTGGCCTTGTGCGTCTCTTTGTACTGCTACTACAGTGCTCCTTTTTTTAAATAACTGTGTAATGAACTACTTTCTTTAAGCAGCGTGAATATCTTTCTAATATTTTCCTATTTGGCATTAGCTTCTAGATGTGTGTTTGTGTTGACTGCTATTTTGGAAGGAGCATTTGTTACTTAAATAGTGCATTTTCTGTACTTAAATAGTGACTGTTTCAATTCAAAGCCCCCTCACACACACTGATAAACAAACAGTAGCGTAAAATGGCTATGTGGTACTGGTGTCCTTTTCAAGACTATTTTGAGACTTCCCTTCACACCTCTTGAATAAAAGCTAATGCCCAACGAGTTCCTAAAGTTTTTTCCACAGTCAGACTTAATCCCTTTGTGGCAGCTTTAGTCTCTGTCTCACTTGCTCAGGCTTTGCAGAACTTTTTTCATTACTGCAGTAAGCAGTTTTATAGTTATAGTAGGTAAATGACATGTGGAACACCAGCTGAAGAGAAATTGTCAGCTTTTGTGAGAAACTGGTTGGTACTAAATCAAACCAGCTCAAACTAAACCATACCAGTTCTGGCCAAACCAAACCCACTCAGGCCAGAAAATACCATCTCAGACCAAACAAAACCAGTTCAGACTAAATCATACCAGTTTGGACCAAACCAAACCAGACCAGCTCATACCAAACCATGCCAGCTCATACCAGAACATACCAGCTCAGACCACACCAAACCAACTTAGAACAAATCAAACCAGCTCAGACCAGAAAATACAAGCTCAGACCAAACACAACCAGCTCAGACTAAACCATTCCAGTTTGGATGAAACCAAACAAAGCTCAGACCAAACAAATACCAGCTTAGACCAAATAAACCAGCTCAGAGCAGAACAAACTAGCTCGGACCAAACTTAACTAGACCAGCTCATACCAGAACATACCAGCTCAGACCACCCCAAACCAACTTAGTACAGATCAAACCAGCTTGGTACAAACCATACCAGCTCAGAACTGGAAAAAAACAGCACAGATCAGACCAAACCAAACCAGCTCACACCAGAACAAAGCAGCTCAAACTAAACTAAACCAAACTCTCTCTGACTAAACCAAACAAAACCAAAACAAACCAGCTCAGACCAGTGCAATCCGCTAGAGTTGTAAACATGTTACATTGCTACCTCTGCTGCTACTCTTACCATGTTCCTGACTTTATCAGACACAATGACTATCAAACACACAGTAGAACATGGCATTGCTAAACCAAACAACTATCTCTTTTTGGCTAAACAGCACTGCTCTCTGCTATGCTAGTTACATTATTGTTTTGTTTCTTTTTTTTTTTTGGCTCAGCGCACCATCTTTCCTCACAACCTCTCTTTCTTTTTTTAATAATGATAACATGATAAATACAGATAATGCTAGATATTTTTTTTGAAAAAGTCATTCTCAACATTTGATCTTTTTATTTCTGTTTGGTTTTTCTTATATATACAAGGACATATGCAAAGAAACTTTAGATTTTGTAATAGATATTTATGCCTTGTGTGTGTTTAAATAGTCGATTAATACCAAGGTACAGTGAAACTGTGATAATTTTAGACCTCAAACCCTAGTGAGCAGTGTATGTTTGAATTCGGTCAGTTTAAAGGGTTGATAATTTAGGGGGTTGGTCTAAATTCATTCGAAATTTCCTTTACATTTACTTAACATTTTTAATATTATGCTTGGTAATACACATTTTGTTTCTGTTCAGCAAGTATTTTAGTTACTTTCTGCGCATCATTTCGAAATCCCAGCACTCTTCCAGGTTCATTGTAGTATCATGATATGGAGTCCAAGTTTTTTTTTTTTTTTTTTTCCCTCATATGTAAAAGGCCATGGCAGTGAAGATGGAATTGACCTGGGCTCAGTAGCTCGTTGCTATGAACAGTCATCCGTTATACGAGGAGCCATTTTAAAGATGAGCATGGTTTCCTCCCCATATTGAGGCATATTGTGGATTGCCTTTGTGATCACTCCCAGGCCAAATGGAAGAGTGCAATGATGCTTACAGTAGTGCTCTCCTGTGGTGGAGTTCTGCAGACAAAGACTGTGAGTGTATGCATACACACACATACACATTTGTTATTTACCTAACGTTTCATGTCAGCTGAGAGGAAAGTACTGGTGCCTGGTTTCCTCAGTCTATAATACAAAATAGCTGTTCTACCAGGCCATGTTTAATCTGTAGCATCTCTCTCCTTGTGGTTTCCATATATGATTTTTCAGCCTGAATGGTGATTTCTGCTTCTTTATTTGTAAACACTTGTGTTAAAGATAGTGTTCATAGTGTTACACAAAACCTACATAAGTTCCTACTGACATAAACCTACATAAACCATTATAAAAGCTGATTAAAACTGCTTCAGCTGTAATAAGGACTGCTGTCAGTATCGATGTCTACCTACTGTGCAGTGACATTTTTCAGGCTCACTTATGGTAAAATTTTGACAACCGTCTCTCATATAAATAAAGAATAAAACACTCTGACATGCTGTTATAGGAAAATAATCAACAACAGGGTGGTGTGATGAAGCAGAGTTATTTTTGCCACCCCAGACCTGCCATTCTTTATGTATTTTTGTGGAGGAATTCCACATTTTAACACCAAAGTACGATGATTAAAGTTATCACTGTAATATTAACTGGTCCACTAAAAACCCAATCCCCTTCTCCCCATCTCACATTGGTAATCTCTCGTCTATTCTTGTTTTTTTTTTTGTTTTTTTTTTTTGGCTTGTTAGATGACAGTGACTTTGCTTTCTGTATAAATAAATGAAGAATGAAATAAAATCAGTGTATGTTTGACTTAACTAACATTAGACAAGTATATAGTTACTGTCAGTAAACTATTTATTAGGGATGTCAGAGAAAAATCTCATTCTAAAATAGTCAAAAAGCTGCACTTTTTTAAGCTAAAAGAGATAAAAATGGCAGCTGGCACTTGTTGAAATAACCCTTTGTAATAAAAAACAAATTTATTTTAATCACATTGTAAAATTTATTTTATTATTTTTTCCTATTTGGAGGTACGTTGCTTTCAAACTTGATGATATGTAAATTTAAAATAGAAATTTAAAAAATAGAAAAATAAAATGAAAATATAGAAATTTATAAAATAAAATAGAAATTTAAAAACAATCCAGATATAATTACACAGTTATTGCTCAAGGGTCCATCAGTCGTTCTCTGGCGTCCCTAGAATTTGAACCTCATTGTCCTGATATCCCATAATGCCACCAAAAGGATGTAGCCTAGCACGTTGCAGTTTGTAGGGACGATGGATTAGAGCTCCATTTCCGATGCACAGACAGTCTTTGGATTACCAGCTCTGAACTTTGACCTCTGTGCTACAGCTGTTTATCCTCTGATAATGCTCGCTTGTAGAAACAGCTGCTGTAGAATTTGCAATAATAATATGATTAGTGCTAATACTGTGTCCAGTCTTTGGCTTAGTATTCAGCCTGGGACTCTCTCTGATAAGCGCTGAAATGTGGTGTGATCAGACAGGGTGTGTTATCAGGCCTGAACTGGACTTCTACACTCAGCATTGCAACACTTGCCTTTTTCCTTTCATAACTCATCACTCTCTCCTCCTCTATTTCTTTTCTCTTTCCATCTGGCCAGGTAATCACTGGGATGCTTTCTTTCTCTCTATCTGTCTCTCTGTGCAGTGTGCACCTGTGTGGCTTGGTGATGCTATCTGCACTTGCTGACTGATTCATTTAATTAGAAATGTATCTGTAAAAGTGGGGGGGGGTCACTCTGTAACCCAGCTAGAGATTGGCTCCATAAATCTTTTCCAAAACCGGCTACTGGATGTTCACAGTCCAGTCCCGCCCACCCCTTACACAAACCCGCCAACTTCATCATTTCCACATGGACATTAGATTGGCCTAGTCTTCTACTGCTCTATGCTTTTAGCGCTATATATTTATATGTTAACATTTCCAGTTACAGTTTTTCCCCAAATCCAATCCTAATCTTGGCCATTTGTTACAGGATCTGATATTCGATATATTTCACCACCAGCTGGTGTGTTTTTTAAAAGTTTAAACAATATTGTGACTATAAATCTGTGATGCTTTATCTTAACATGAAAATTTAAAATTTTACTTGGGACATGTCCTTCATCCCACTTAAACCCAAGAGCAGTTCAGCATCTGGAGCTCCTGAGCTTGTGTAGATATTGAGAGAGGGCAAATTGTCATGGTTTGGCTTTTTCCATGAGCGTGTTTTAAGAGATGATTGAGAACGTCATGCAACGGCAGCTAAAGTTCCCATGGAAGTGCTGACACGGACCCGGCGTCATTGCCTCACTAATGAAGCTGACCTTTTTAATCCCTCTGTATTCACTCTCTCAATCTCAGTCAGTCACACACACAAACATGAAGATAAACTAATGAGACTGACCTTTCCTTCTCTGCCTAGGCATGTGTTGCTTGGCTGATGTGTATATTTCTGTGTGTGTGAGTTGGAGGCACCTGCTGATTGGCTCCCAACAGGCGCAGCTCCATTAGGAGTGAGTCGCTCAATTGTGGCACAAATACACAGCGTGGGCCTTTATTAACGAGCACCGAGACAGCCAATCACAGAACAATGTGGCCTGAAGGAACATTGTCTCCCCTCTGATTAGGGCAGTGGCACTCCAGCTACTGTCATGACTTCAGGAACACACACAGCTAAACACACAATCTGTCTGGAAGCAGCCCACACTTTTAAAATACCTCACACTCTTCTCTCACTGATCTGTTCTAACTGTGCATTCTGGAAAATTCAGTTAGCACAAGAAAACAAAAAGTTGTCCTGTTTAGTTATATGAAGTTACGTTTGACTCACTATTTTGTCTGTTTCTGTGCTTTGGGATACAGCATCAGTGTTTGTTTGTCATTTATTCAATGCTGTAAGTATTCAGACACAACAAATTAACATCATTTGTACTGCAAAGCTGTTACAAAGCTGGCAATTACAGCTTCAAAACATCTACAGTGAGAAGTAATTAGCTTTTTGCAGCATTATGATTTTGGCCCATTCCTCTTGGCAAACCATCTTCAAATTTTCCCAAGGTTACAATGGTCTCACCAGTGGACTTGCAAATTCAAAATCCTTCATAAATTTTCAACGGGATTCAAGTCAGGAGATTGCTTCGGCCATGCAAGGCCTTCTCGAGTTACTTTGGCTGTGTATTTCTGGTCGTTGTCTTGTTGAAGCGTCCATCCTCCCCCCAGATTGAGTTTCTAGGTTGATGAGATTAACTACTCCTGTAATCCATCCCAGTACATCGCTCCATTCATGTTTCCTTTTGATGACGTGTAATGCCCCTGTACCATTTGCAGAGAAGCAGCTCCATATCATGATGCTCCCACCTCCGTGCTGCATCGAATTATTGCCAAAGATTTCTATTTTTGTTTCATCTGACCAGAGTATATTGTTCCAATTGAGTTCTGATTTGTTTAAATGCTTTCAGACGTGCATCTCTGTGCGTCTTTTTTTTTTTTTTTAGCTGAGGTGTAGGAAAAGAGATGATTGTGCTGCAGGTCATTGCTTGTTGTTCTATGTGTAACTGTTGTTCCTGCTGCTTTCAGGTTGTCCTGCAACTCTTTTCGAGTGACTGCTGGATTCTCTCTTACCTTTCTATCGTTAGTCTGAGAGAACGCTGTTAAAACTTGCATGGCACAGACAATTAGTTGTGGCTCCACAAACGTTCCTCTTGCATATTATCGAACCAATTGTGCTGACAGAGACAGTTACGTCTTTGCTATGGCTCTGTAGCATTTTCCATTTCAGTGATGTTTTAATAATTTTGTATGTAAGAACCTTAGGAAGCTCCATCACCTCCACCATGCTTGCTACTTGTTGCGTGAAATCTTCCAACCAAAGGTAACGTCTCTTATAATGACACCAGAGCGTTTTTTTTTTGTTTTTTTTTTGCAGCATTTATATCTAGAACTTGAGGCAATATTTCTAAGTTTTATGTAGAGTTAGTATATTATAAAATTAGCTGTAGTCTAATCCTGACTCACACACACACATACACACAGAAGTCCTGTCCTGAAGCTTCCCTCTTGTACCTGTGCCTTCTAAGCTTCAGCACTGGTCTTTCTGTCTAATCTATCTGCAGCAGCACTGCTGTGACGCTCGAGGTGTGAGCACCACGTTTCTTTCAGGTAACCTGTCAGCTGAAAAGGGTCCTCTTGGAACGAGATAGAGGGAGATGGGGAAAAAGCTAATCTGTGCCTGCGGAGAGGAAAATGAGAGAATGTCACAAAAGTGTTGGGAGAGTGGAGTGCCGCAGAACAGAGCGAGGGATAAAGGTGTGTTGGAGCACAGCCCGTGCTGAACGCTCGTGCTGGGATGGGATTAGTGATTAACACGGCGTTGTTTTGATGAAGTTATTTAGGATATGAGTCGAGTAAATTAACGCGTGCATCATTGCCTTGTGTTTGTTCCTTTCTCTACACCATTAACCCCATATGGACCTCTTTATGGAGTGTGTGTGTGGTTATATATGCGGCTCCATTTCATTAGGTCACGTAACAGCAATAGTGCTGAGGTTCCAGAGCTGGGAGGACTAAGTGATGGAGTCTGGAGGTGGAGTTAGGTGTAGATCTCGCTGCCTGTGAACCCATCTGTTAAAAAAGAGAGACCCGGGTACGACTCTGATTACTCAGCTCTAAAAACACACCCACACACACCCACACAGAGGCATTAATTCTGCTGATGATGCTTCATTTGCACATCACATAGCTCTCACACCTGGCTCTTCAGTGTCATGCACATGAGGATGTGATGGATGTAGGGGCTCATTTGCATTCGTTCAGTAATCGTCCGGCCAGCAGAGATGGCGCTGAAATGGAGTCGAGCGTTCTTTTATTGAAATTACACCCATTAGGACATGAGTAATCCCGCTCTACAGGGATTTGCATGCACCAGAGACGGGATTCGCACCTCAGGTGTTTCCAGGGAAGAGGTTCACACATACACACACCAAACACACACACATGGAGTGTATTACTGCAGCTAAATAATGCTCTATTTCCACTCTTTAGGGTTCATTTGTACTTCGCCAAAAATGAAAAGTTTTTTTTTTTTTTTTGGGGTGGAGGGGATGGGAATACGTTGCTTCACACGAGTCTTTGTTCTGATTGGTCGAGCTTTGAAACCAGAACTAGCACAAAAGTACATTAGACAAGGTGTGACCTTATAAGCTCTTATACCCCATTGCTGTTGAATTCTCAATTCTTATTAATAAGAAGGTGTTGATTAGTTTTCTCTAACAGCAGCTCTGACGGTAGTGCAGCTGCAAATCACAGGTTTATATTAATGCACTCGTTCTAATACATTGTTGTTTCTATAGTAACAGCTTACTCAGGGGCTTGTACAGCAGACTCTCCACATAAACATGTATAATTGTTGATATGATGAAGTTTTCTCTAAGGAGACATTTATTTAACATTTATGGAAGGAGTCTCCAGTGTCTCCAGAGCTTTGTAACAGTCAGCGGTAAAGCTGTACACTGTAAAGTCTTCAGGACGGAGCAGTTTACTTTTAGTGGTTTCTCAGTAACTTGAATAATTTCAGTAGAGGGAAAAAAGAAAGGCTTGTGAGGGAACATCTGTTTATAGCTGCTGTAACATAAGTGAGAACAGGAACTAACTTGTTTTGCATAAGATTGTTAGCATTGGCAAATTGCTGTGGTGTAAGAGGAATAAAGCACGTTGTTTTACATGTGGTTACTGGAAAATAAAAAAAATTCAGGGTAAAAACCTAATACATACACACATCTGTTATTAAGTCATATTTCCATTTGTGTATTACTGAAGCTAAGCAATGTTAAACCTAACTGTAATGTTTCATCATAGGGATCAGACAAATGTCTACACACACACACACACACACACACACACACACAGGCACACATGCTGTGGTGATTATGTTGCAGGAATGTTGCAGCTGAAACGTGGGGTCTTGTCACACACACACACGGGCACACATGCTGTGAGGGTGATGTTGCAGGCATGTTGCAGCTGAAATGTTGGGTCTTGTCACACACACACACACACACACACACACACACACACACACACACACATTGCCTTCATGCTGGGTTACAGGGTCTCAGAGGCACACAGTGGCTCTGACAATGATGAATGGACCATCATGATGCCATTCTCCGTGTGCGTCACACTCCTTTACCCCGGTGAGACGGGTGTGGGAGTGTGTTGTGCTTCACTGGTTTGAGCGGACGTGTGTGTGTGTCGGTCGGCGTGAGTGAGCAGCACATTTGGGTTAAATACTCTGAACTCTCCAAGCTCCAGGGTCAGGGCTGGATTAATGGGAAAAGCCCCTGACCCATTACAGAGGACAACCACACACACACACACACACACACACTCACACCCTACTTTTCTCTTTGCCTTACTGACTTTTCTGAGACCATGTGCCACTCTGCTCTGTGTTCACTGACATCTCTGTTACAAAAGGACGAGTCCTGACCTGAATCTGTCATCTGTAAGATGAACAGCTGGTTTGTTCCAGAAGAAACGTGACGGCACCAATCCGGGGGGATAGAAGTGGGTATTTAAAGTCCCTGCGAAGTAAGGAATAAAACACCCCAGAACATGCAGAGGAAAATAATCAGTGATGTTACCATTACCATCCTGATTATTTTGTTGATTATTTTCCAATAACAGCATGTTCTGAAGGGTTTTATTCCTCTAATTTGCCAGTGATCACAATTTTTATTTATTAAGGACCAAATGTCATACTTTTTTTTTTTTTATCAGTTTATAGTTACATTCACTGGCTATGGAAGTCTGCAAACTAAGTTAGTTCCTGTTATCACTAACTTTATAGCAGCTATAAACAGTCGTCGTTCCCCCACCAGCCTCTTTTTTTCTCTGTATTGATATAAAGACCACAAAACCACACAACGTAAACCCCTCTGTTCTGATGTTTCAGAAAACTTCAAGTTAAAGCTTTACTTCTCTCTGACTGTTACAAAGGACTGACACTGGAGACTCCTTCCATAAATCTTAAATAAACATCTACTTACAGAATACTTCACCATATCAACATTTACACACGTTTTTAAAAATCTGTTTACGTGGAGTGTCCGCTGTACAAGTCCCTTTGAATGAGCTGTTACTATAGAAACGATAATGCTTTACGAATTACTGTCCAAAGCATATTGTAATAGAAAATGAATCAACACCTTCTGACCAATCAGAGTCAAGAATTCAAGTAGCACTGTGGTATAAAGGACACGCACTATTCATGGGAAAAACAAAACTGGTACACTCACACCAGCGTAGCAGACATTGCCGGTGGTTCTGGGGTGACAATTTTATAGCAGCGATACAGTAGGTTTGCATGATTGGTTTCATAATTGACTGGTTTGTTTGCATGTCACATCACAACCCCTCAAGCGGCAAGGTCAAAGGGACGAAGCGAGAAATACACGCCGCATGCAGTCATTTGATGTAGTATAAAGGGAGTCCTATGGATCAGTTTTCTTAAAATACTCATCTTGGATTGTGTGTCCTAATGAATAAATTTACACAGATGGGAAAGCTGAAAAGCCTTATTACATATAAGCTGAGAGCACAGCTGTGCATCCACGCGTAATCAATGCTAATGTCATTGTGAAGTTGCTTTAAGTGCTGTTTATGTGTGAAGATGTACATGATATGTCAGAAGAAAGAGAGGAGTGATGACAGCTAGCAAGAGCGCCTCTTTCTCTTCGGCATCTCTCATCTGACGTCCCAGCGTGGCATTTTAAATACGATGGAAATATTTTCTCTGCCGCAGGACAAATAGGCCGGTGATGGTTTGCTTTCTCTCCACCGGCAGTCTGTTGCTTTGCCTCTTTACTTCTTAGGCTCTTCCCTCTTCTGTCTTCTCTCTGCGGCTTGATTAGTTTTTAATGATTTCCTGAGCTAAGACGAATGGCTGTGTTAAATGAGCAGAATTAGACAAGTGGCGCAGAGCACCAAAGCATTTGTTACTGGAATAATTGCGCTTCGGGCTTTCATTCGCTCCAAAAAGAGAGAGATATATTAAACGATGCTGGTCAAGCTGACCAAGCGCTCTTCTTGATTATTTCAGGTTAAGATATCTGCCGAGTTTAGCTATTCCACAAACACACACACGTGCACACGTCCACACACCCTTTGCAGTACTGTGTGGAGATGATGGAGTTGTTCCAGCAAGGCCACGGAGTTGCCTGTCAGTAGTCCCCTGCTGTCACAGGCTGACACAAAACCCCGTGTTCAGCTGCAGTCACGGATCATTACCCCCCTCGCTGTACTCCTCAGCGCTGCTAGCAGAGCACATTGATATGTAGAACAGATTGGAGATGAAGTATTGTCTTACTAAGGACACTGCTTCCCCCTGCTGGTTGGGGGGGTTATAGTGTCTCAGCATGGAGGCCTGAACCCCAACTCAAATTCTCCAACTGTTCTCTGGTTTTGGACACCACTTCTACTTCTGGCAGCATATCTTTAATTCCTAATGTCGTTCACACTACAGGCAGAGCTAACAACATGGCGTGTGTGTCATCCCTCCACAT
This sequence comes from Pangasianodon gigas, assembly GCA_022758105.1. Classification (NCBI taxonomy): domain Eukaryota; kingdom Metazoa; phylum Chordata; class Actinopteri; order Siluriformes; family Pangasiidae; genus Pangasianodon; species Pangasianodon gigas. Next base: position 6,148,052 of record CM040471.1, on the reverse strand, counting down.
TTGATGCCTCTCCTTTTGGCTGTGATCCATTACACTGTGCCAAAATGGCACTTGATGCTCCAGCAGCGAGGATATGTCAGGGACAAGAGACAGAAAGGTTGGACATAGAATGGACCTGATGAGACAGATAGAAGGATAGATGGATGGATGGATGGATGGATCCGCCATGCTGCGTTTTGTCCATTAGTTCCAACACAGTGGCTAATCTGTAACGGCAGCCATCTTTGTCCTCGTGTGCTCATGCATTGCCGTTTTATGTCGACTTTCCACCATCATGCACACGCATGCATGCGTATCAATGACAGGCACTCCAGTGACGGCATCAGGCTCTGGCAGGTGAATGCGAGGCCTGATTGTGTTCCATTTATAGAGCGCTTGAAGCGTTTGCACATTGAGTATGCGGTGACTGACAGGCAACCCCATCTATGGAAAATGACTGAGCTGTCATTCGCAGTGCTTCCATTTTGAGCAGCTGAAAATGATACAGCCAGCTTGGTTTAGTCAATGGCTTCTGCTGCTACTTCGCAGACAATACCAATCATAATCACTACCTCCTCGCAGTTTGGAGAAAATTGCATTTAAAATGTTTGAAGAGTAGAATTTATCAAGTTTTCTCATGTCTGTGATATGATGGTTGTACGTGGATACCATGTATAGTGATCCTCACTTCCCAAAAACATTTATTTTCCAAGTCTCAACCTTACCTCAGTGGATAATCTTACCTGGATCCTGTACCTAAGAAATGCTGCTGGAATCATAAAGAATGTCCTGTGTTCATGCCAGAACTCTTTTTTACAATCTGCTCATACTGAAGAGCCGTGCAACACACACAGTACTGTTTGTTTTTACTCTTCTCCACCTGGATACTGTAATGATTTATAATCCCACTATCCAGTGTTACCCACAAGAGTATGGATTCCTTTTGAATCTGGTTCCTCTCAAGATTTCTTCCTCAGAGTTTTTCTGTGTCACTCTCGCATCTGGATGGTTTGTTTGTTAGGAATCTAAGTATACGTGCAGATTTCTATAAATCTGATTTGTATCAATGGCTATAGGTAAGTGCTAGGTAAGTGCTATGTACGTGCGATAGGTCCATGCTTTGCTCATCAGCCCAAACCAAATAAAACAAAATGTTTCCTGCATTTATCCATGAGACAGTGTGACCCAAAATGGCTTGGTAACTAATCCAAACCCAGCACTATTCATATCCAGGTCTAGTGCCTGGTGAAAGTAGGAGGAGTTTCTCTGGAGGTTGTGTGAAATTTGCCAAACGGCTCCTGCACAGGGTGAGCTATTAAAACACACTGAGCTTGTTTAAAGGTGGGAAGCAACTCAAACAAAGCCAATGGATGCCAATACTTTGATCATAGTGAAATATGAGTTTATGTGCAAACAATGTTGGATGATATTTGATGAAACTGCATTTTTTTTTCCCCCACGTAGTACATCATTATGCTATACACTATGTAGGGAACAAACCCAGAGCACAAGAAGCCATATGCAGCCCTGTGCAACATGAAGATGGTGGATTTTATGTAGATCATGTGTAAGAGCGTAAAATTGATAACAAATTAACGTTACAGTAAATAATATAAATTGTGATAAAATGTTGATTTTGCCTCCTAAACAGTTGACAACAGTTGATTTTGTTTGAGCAGTCAATGGTCTGCACTCTTTGTAGCTCCACCCCCCTGTCTTGGCTTCTCAGTTCTGGTACCTGGGCAAGAAGGGGAACCAGATTCAGCCCTGGTACTGCGGTATGGCACGGTTCAGTCGGCAGTGGAAACAATAACAACATGCAGGATGAGGTTTAATTTGTTTTGCTGTGCTGCACCGTCCAGTGGAAAAAATGCTCTCTGTCCTTTCTAGGAAACATAGCTAACTATGTGTGTGTGTGTGTGTGTGTGTGTGTGTGTGTTTCCGTGTTTCCAGAGCACTGTGATTGTAGAGAAGTCCATCCAGGATCTGATGAGTCTCATGCAGGACCTGAGTGCTTACTCTAACCAGTTCCTGGAGATGGTCTGTGACAAGCTAAAAGAGTACAAGGAGATCTGCAACACTGCCTACAGGTAATACATTAATAATACACAGTAATACACAATTATTCTGATTTATTAGCATCTCAATCTTCATCCTACAGTGCAGCTAAGAATTGTGGGTCGCTACCTGCTGTTTAAATGTTGAAGCACATGTCCACATTTCCTATCAAACTTCATTATTCCCAGAGTCTGTCAGACTATTCTTCGTGCACTACCTTAATTACTCTAAGCTAAGCTGTGACCATTTCAATGTAGTATCAAAGGCGAACGTGCATGCAGTCAGCGCTTTGAGCTTTTTAATCGCACTGCTTGTGTTGTGTTTAAAATGATTTCCATGTCAGGTAAACATCATCCAAATGTAATTATTGAACATACAGTGAGAATAAGAGTTTATGAGGGCAGTAAAGATGCCCAGCACTTCATATTTACCTGATATTCAGGAACATGGATGCTCATGTTGTTGAAAATAACATATACACAAAAAAAATAAAATAAAATATACGCAATCGCAATCGTATTATATACTTATAAATCTTCTAATGTGAGCAGTATTGAGAGCCATTGCCTGGGACTAGTTGCACAAGCTTCCCCTCCTCCTTTTATATCGAGTGAAAGTGCTGTGTCCTTGCTAAATGTCCAGCAAATCTATCAAACACTGAGCCAACTTTACTCATCCTTCACCTGCCTCAGAATATTAGTTTGATGCCCATCCCACCACCCATCCAGTAATTCAGTAAATACATTACAAGCTGAAAAGTATTTTCTGTCCAGAACATATGCACAAATGGTGAACATAATCAGACACAAATATTTCCATGACTGTTATTCTTCTCTTAAAGGATTATTAAACAGATTTGGATTGGCCTCAGTCTGTTTACTCTATTCCAGTTGATGTTTTTCTGACTGACCTATCAGTCGGATTATTAATGGATTATTAGGCCTCATGTAAATTTAGCTACTGATGCATTATCTTTTCCTGATAATAAGGTACAATATAATTATTTCCCTGATCATTAGGACTCGTGCTGGTTGGTTAATTTTGTAGGAATGTTCCAGGGCTGTGTTTCAGGGCCGTATAAATTTAAATTGTTTTAACTGTAATTTTTTTTATTGTATTATTGCTCAACTCATTTAGGTTCATTTCATGTTTGCACTATGAATCGAGACACAATTCTTCATTTTCTTTTTCATGTTTGTCCTAAAAGTAGTATTTATTTTTCAAAATGTATCAAGTTATTTGCACTAACTTTATTCTTATAGTTATTTTTTTTATAAATTTATGTTATATTTGTTTTCAGCAGTCAAAAGTCCATGAAGTTGTCATGACAGCTGATAAAACCACCAGTTGTTTTTTCCTAACAGACTCTAATACTTATGTTAATCTCATTCTTATATTAATCAGTTAAAAAAAAACAACACTGAAATATATAACGTGACATTCACAATTCACAAGTGTCTTTGCTGCATATGATTCTGTGTGTAGCTTTGTTACTGATGTACTGTACCTGTACTGAGTGTGTAATCAGTGTGTGTGTTGCAGGAGTATAGTGCAGTGTGAGGAAAAGCTGATCATCAGTGCCTCTTGGGCTAAAGACGAGGACATCAGCCGCCTGCTGCAGTCACTGCCCAACTGGGCCAACATGACTCAACCCAGACAGCTGCGCCAGAAAAGAGAGGACGAGGAGGATTTTACACGGTGAGAACACACACACACACACACACACACACATGCGCACACACACACGCACTCTGACACCTGTGGATTGTTGTACTGTTTAGTGTGTGTCACAAATGAAAATGTATGTACAGTTCAAAAATGTCAAATCCTTGGAGAAAAATAATATTGGGTTACCGTAATTATCCATTTATCTATGTATATCTGTCTATACACTGCAAAAATGACATCTTAGCAAGTGAAAATATTTTGAATATAGTCAAATTTATCTGGTATTTCCTATTATAAGATTGCCGTGAACCCAGAATAAGATTTTTTTTTTTTTAAACTTACTTCGAGTCTGAAATAGTCTTGTTCTATTGGCAGATAATTTTGCTAATTTCAAGCATTTATTTCTACAAAGAAGCAAAATAATCTGCCAATAGAATAAGAAAATATAAAGTATAAATTGAGTAAAAATGTCTGGAAATAGGTTTAATAATCCTATATTTGGTTTATGGTAATCTTATAATAGGAAATACTAGATAAATCTGACTATATTCAAGATATTTTCACTTGGTAAGATGTCAGTTTTTGCAGTGTGTAAATAAGTCACACATCCTAGCATCAGTGAGAGACCAAATGTAACATTTAACAGTCCTGAGATACCAAACGGATAAGATTTATTTTATAATGAAATTCTCAGATGACTATTTTTAGTGTAAACTTCTTTCCTCAACATTTTGGTCTGTTTTCACATCGTTTAAGGGTTTACTACATGACCCACAATGCCATTCGACTACCTGCTGGTAGAGGTGCAGTGGGATTTAGCCCTTGCTTTCTCTACCTAAAGAGAGCGATGCAGTGCCCAGCTCTTTCCTTTCCTCATCTGTACATGCTGCTCAAACAGATTAGCTTCCAAAGCTTAAATTTCGTGCTAGTCATCTCACAGATTGCTAACTAGCCGAGCCGAGTGTCTGTTATAACTTGTATAGCACATTGCATTCTGGGACATTGAGTCCAGCGTTTGCACCAATATCTCAACAATGTCTGTGTTTAAACATATAGAGTATAGAATGTGTTTCAGGGTGTAGTTTCCTTTAACTACAGCTTGATGAAGTTTGATGAAAGACACTCTTGCTTGCAGCTTACTCTGTATTTCAGGTATTATATAGTGTATTCATTTTGATCAGTACTTAAATCAATATATCTCTCGCTTGCCGTCTCTGTAATCACCGACACTGAAGGGAAAGTGAACGCTGAGGAAAGCAGATTTCCATTTTTATAATTAATATGTTCTCCATGTAACGAAAATCTTCATCTTGAATGTACTGTTTACAGAAATGATTTTCTTGGCTGTTAACTACACTGTCATCCTAACAAACTTCACTGCCCAACAGTGAAGCCTCCCAAGTCCACTTTAGCCTAAAGTTAAAAACCTTATAAAGGCCACGGAGTAAAATATACATGAGGGGAAAGCAGTGCTGTGCATACAGCACAAGGTGCTAGAACAACATATTGCATATTTCAATAATAAGCCCCTGAGATGTAAATCTATTCAAATACAGTAGCTACTCCTACATTAGCATAAACATATGCAGCCCACACAGGTGACATAAACAGTGGCGAGGTGACAGGCAGGCAGATTTCTGCATTTTTCAAACAGGAAATAATGGAAAACTGGGTGAATTTACATAATGAGTGCCTTGCTGTCTACACGGAGTTGTTATTATGAGAGGCTGAAAAGGTTTGTCTTGTCTGCTTTAAACTCCATCACGAGACAAGGCAATAGTCAAACACATCTTTCCTTCACTTCTTTGTTGCTTTGCCATAATTGCGGTGTTAGAATTCTCTTGAAATGTGAACGTTACAGTTCCTCCAAGTATATATACGCACTTCCTGTGTTGAATACATGATCACAATTATACAGCCCCTCCCGTTCTGACGGGTTAAATCACAGCGTTTCCGTTACGTATCAGACAGGATTCATACAGGAGTCGTGCTTTGATATACATCTTTTCACTCTTTCACTACTGACTGTACAACCTGCTGTTTGTGTTATTTTATTCTTCTGTTTATCACGCCTGTCTTATTGTCATGTATTCAGTTCCACCTGTTTAAATCCAAGGTGTTTGAATAAGTTTTAAGAATAGCTAGCTAGCCTACTAACTGATGTGAAAAAGCATAATTAATTAGTTAAATTTACTCCCGACAACTTTCACTGATTAATGCTGGTTTATACCACATCACAGTTCTTGAGTTCTGGAATCTGATTGGTCAGGAAGGTTATTACTGATTATTGATTATTGAATATTGATTATTGCTGATTCATTTTTCTATAATTTTCTATAACAGCAGCTCTGACAGTATTGCAGCTTCAAGTCACAGTATTAGTGTGCTCATTTCAAAATATTATTATTGTTATTTAACAAATTAAAATGTACAGTCATTGCTATGATGAAGTTTTCTGTGAGGAGACATTTATTTAACATCTTTGGATGGAGTCTCCAGCGTCAGTGCTTGGTAACAGTCAGAAAAAATGCTGTAGGTTTTCCAAAACGGGAAAGTCTTTAGGAGTTTAAGGAGAGTTTGCGCTTTGCGATTTCTCTGTATGACTGAATGGAGGAGGCATTAGGTTTTCGGGTTGTCCATCCTTCCATCCGAGATTCTCATTAGTGCGATATCTCAAGAACAATTGTGGTTGAATGTTTGTAGGATTTATGTGGAATTATCATCATAACCGGCAGATGAACTCATTAGATTTTGGAATTGAGGCAGACAGGGTCAATGTCACAGCAAGGTCAAATGTCCGAAACAGTTTTTATAAGAAAAATATTCTTAGCTCTTGATTAGTTTCTCGAAGTATTTCATTCGTTACTTTTCAGGCATGCTTTGTTTTTGTTTTTTTAAGAAACTTATTATAGAGGACAACTGAGCATTTCTGTGAGATGTCTGGGAAAAAATTGCATTGTGCAAATTACTATAACTTTTTAGTTTAGTACTAAACTAAAAATATAATTTTTAGCTTTGTAACTTGGCCTCTGACATTTGTGTTCTTCGGTTTGTGAATGATCTGATTTCAGCCACACCCCATTGAATACATGTTGCAGTCCATTGTACTTGGAACTCAGAAACCCGACCTCTGACAGGAAGAAGTGCAATGGAATGGCCATTTAACTCCAATTCAAATTCTATGTCGAATATAAACACACCTGACATAAACACACCTGACCTCAAAGCAGTACGGTGGCACACAGTCACAGTAAACAGATTGTATTAACGTGTTTAGACCATTGTGACAGTTTTTATGAGCAAGCATGAACAAGAGTAATTGACCTGTCTTACACGTCGTTTCTAATCAATAATCGCAGAAATAATTTACATAGATCTTATTTGTATGTCTATCGCATTCAGAGGCTAGCCACACAAATATGACCTTGCTTCGGACGTTCGTGTTTTTCCAAGTGGAAGCAGTGGAACGTGTTTAGTTCGGAACTTGGGAAAATCGACTTGGAAATTTCCAAGCAAAAAAAATTTGGATTGCGACAAAAAAAAAAAAAAAAACCACAAAACATTCTTGTGATAATTAACAGGGATTACTTTTAAATATGAAACCAAATAGAAAGTAAGTTTATTTTTTTTTACCTCCTTGCATCATGCAGCAATCATAAACTGTAAATATTGAATATTCAGAAATGATATTTTCTAAATTTTTTGTCTTCAACATTTATTACAGGCATACTGTTTCAGCTGTTTTTAATCATGGACAATCCATTTAATAATTTTTTTAAATATAAGTATTATTTAGACAGAATCAAAATTCTTATATCATGCAATTTAAGTAAATAAGAGAAAATATGAAAGGATCTGGATATGCATATAAATAATTTATGCATGATAGGGTTAAGTTAAAATATTGGGGGAAAATAACATACTGATGGATGGTAATGTCTGCAAGGTGGGTGACACTAGAATTTTTTTTTTTTCTAGGTACCCAGCTATCTGCTACAATGCCACTAATAGACTTGTTCGAATAGGATTAGATATAAATAACTACTGGTAAATGCTGTCTTGAGGGGTTTAATCTATATATTTGAGTCTTTTATCTGTAGAGTTAACCACTAAAAACTACAGGGAGATGGTGGGTTTAAACAGTGGTGTGTTTTGGAGGCTGCAAGTGCAAAACACTGTGTGTATCATAATTTTATTTATTTATTTATTTGTTTAAGTTGTGCACTTGATTTAGTCTGACATGGCCATGTGATACTCATATGATGAAATCATGATGTGTGTGCAAAGATGACTTTTTCATGCTCTCTTTCAGTTTGCGAGAAATCCTGATCCTACAGAAACATGAGGTGTAAATCTCAAATATAGATGAAATTGCAGTATCTAAGTATTGCAGTAATAGCTATATCGCATAACGTCCTGGGCTTTGAATCGTTTAGTCTCCAACCTGCACCTGCCTTTAATAAAGTGCTAATTTAGAGTCACATTGCAGTCTGAGATTTTGCCAGTTAATATGTCGTTAAATACAGAGATATGGGTCTTTGGTGGAACATTTGTATAATATTTAATTGCCCTTCTGCACCTTTTATTGTCTTGTCCCTGACACTAATGGAGATTAAACTGTAATAAAGCAGAAACTCCGCGTTCTCAAAAACTTCCACTGTCAGTACATAATGGCATTTAGAACCGAACCTGAAATAAAATGTAATTTTGACCAGGCAGTAATTGTTGTGAAAATCTTTGTAAGGAATCTTCTGGTGCATACAGAGGGGTGCTTCAGGTCTATTTTTCAATCAAAATTGCTTTAGACGTGCGTTCCCCTCCTGCAGGCCTGGAACCGTAAAGGCAATAATTGAACTGACTGTGTGGACAAAAAAAACAATCCGTCTCAGCTGTTGATGCTAAACACCGAGAGCGGGCAGAAGGGCTTTATTATTTAAACCCTTGTGACAGTTTCATCAGGAAAACGGAGACCAAGGCAGCGCTACTCAAAGCGATAAAGACCCCATTAATAAAGCTTTATTTAATACACGTAGATTGTTTTATTTACGGGGAAATTACCTCCTTCTCCTTTTATGCCATGTTGTTTTAGGTAAGACTAAGGCTAAAATCCATCTGCTCTTTTTCCCCCCTGCTTTTAGCTCATGTAGTGTCTTCCTTGACAAACTTTGTGCTTTGTCTGTCTGACATGCTCCATTTAAGAAGGTGAAACCAGCCATCTTGTGTTTAAAGGAGCGTGAGATTGTTATCACAATGTCCCCTCTCCTTTTCTTCTCTCCTCTCGTCCTTTTTCCTCTCCTTTCCGCTCCTGTCCTCTTCTGTTTCCTTTACTTTCTCTTCTGTTTCCTTTACTTTCTCTTCTGTTTCCTTTACTTTCTCCTCTCCACTCCTGTCCTCTTCTGTTTCCTTTACTTTCTCTTCTGTTTCCTTTACTTTCTCTTCTGTTTCCTTTACTTTCTCCTCTCCACTCCTGTCCTCTTCTGTTTCCTTTACT
>CM040471.1:6127644-6138756 GCA_022758105.1 Pangasianodon gigas | reverse complement strand
TCTGTTTCCTTTACTTTCTCCTCTTCTGTTTCCTTTACTCTCTCCTCTCCACTCCTGTCCTCTTCTGTTTCCTTTACTTTCTCCTCTTCTGTTTCCTTTACTCTCTCCTCTCCACTCCTGTCCTCTTCTGTTTCCTTTACTTTCTCCTCTTCTGTTTCCTTTACTCTCTCCTCTCCACTCCTGTCTTCTTATGTTTCCTTTATTGTTTCCCTCCTCTCACCTTCTGTGTCCTCTCCTATTTGCTTTGCTGTTTCCTCTATACTCCTGGGTTCTCTCCTTTTTCCATAACTTACCTTTACTGTTTCCTCTCATATTTCCTTGTTTCTCTCCTGTTTCCTCTCGTATACTCTCCTGTATCCTCCTCTCTTCTTTCGTGTTTCCTTTCTTCTCCAGTTTCATTTTCTCTCTTCTTTCCTTTCCTCCTCACTCTTGTTTCTTTTTCTCTTCATTCATTTCCCTTTCTCTTCACTCATTTAATTTCCTCTGCACTGATGTTTCCTCTCTTTCCTCTTTTTCTTTTTTCATGTTTCCTCTCTTCTGTCCTGTTTTTGTTCTTCTACTTTCCTCTTTCTCTGGTTTCCTCTCCTCTCCTTTTTCTCCTCGTCTGTTTTTTTTGTCATCTTGTGTGTCCTCTCCTGTTTCTTCTTCTCACCTGATTCTTATTATCTAATTTCCCCCCTTTGCTCTTTTCTTTTATCTCTTCTTCTGTCCTGTTTCTTCTCCTCTTCTGTTTACTGTGTTTGAGAATACTAATGGTCCATAACGAGATCCCTAACTTCAGACCTCACTTGATGTGTAATGTTGGATGTTCAGATGATATGAGAGGTCAAGGGAAAGCGTCTGTGTCAGATCATTCATCAGCTGTGCCATAATGTTATTGTAGACTGTCTCTAATCAACATGTTTTCTTTCTCTCTCTCTCTCTCTCTCTCTCTCTCTCTCTCTCTCTCTCTCTCTCTCTCAGAGCGGCTTTTGCTAAGGAGTCTGAGGTGCTGACAGGGAACCTGGGAGACAAGCTGATTCCTCAGAACGAGATTCTTCGGGATGTCAGTGACCTGAAGGCTCTGGCAAACCTCCAAGAGAGCATGGAGTGGCTGGCTCTTTGCCTCAAAGGCTTCTTCTTCTGCCCGCTCCAAAGCTCCAGTAAGTGTGTGTGTGTCTGTGAAAAGATAGTTGTTTTTACCAGTAGGTTAGATAGTTGTTATTTTTTCTCCAGTCTGCCGTGACAGTATTTACTGCCCTCGTGTGTGTGTGTGTGTGTGTGTGTGTGTAAGCGCATAGGGAAGTGTAATAATGATGGTCAACTTGACATATTTGACTATACAGTAATTACTATACTCCAAGTTGCACATTTCCCCTCAGAGATCACTCTGCTTCTACTCACATCTCCGTCTTCTACTGTCCCTGAAAATAGTAAATTAACTTTTTTTTTTTAAAATCTATTGTTATTTTCTCACTTTTTTGGGGTGGGGGAGGAGCAAATAGTGCTCCAGAGAGCCTTGCTCCAGAAGTAGATAAAAATTCAATAAGAGCAGCGTGGAGGACGTGGCATAATTATCATTAATTCTGCGCACTGCCAGTAATGGAGTGTTTTATCATGGCGGGACAGCCTCAGTATTGTTCATTATTTAGTGTTTGCCGAGCTGATGGGACCGTCGGCGACGGAAAAGCCCTTATCTTTCCCTTCCTAAAGCCCCCTTCCACACCCCTCCCACCCAACTGCACTCCCTACCCAAATTGGATTTTATATTACAGAGCCAGTCAGGTATGAACAAGTCATTTTCTCGCCTCCTTGTCTTGCAGCCTCATACACGCTCGCCAGTGTAATGTGGGTGAGATTAAGGAGCTTCTCCATGCTCACTTTGGAGTGCAGCGAATGGGAAAGACTCCTTTTCCTCTCAGGTGACCTTGAAGGAGGGAAAGATGGAATGAAACACAGAGAGATAGTCACAGAGCAGATCTTGCCAGAGAGAGATATTATTGGACCACCTGAGTGGCAGCATTCAGTCACCTGTAGCCTGCTCAGCTGTGTGTGTGTGTCTTGAAGAAGCTTTTTGTTCAGTAAGAACTGCAATTTTTTTCAGACAGTAGTCTGAGTGTTTCTGATGTTCGGTCTTGGAAATAAAGCCACAACTTCTCCATGACATTATCGCTCACATTCAAACCTGTTAATAAAGACAACGATTTGTTCATTACACTTTAACTCGTTGAATGGAAAAGGCCTTAACAAAAAATTTGTCATGCATCTACACAAAATAGCCTGCACTACTGAAACAGAGGGAAGATCAATATAGTTAGCACAAGGGGTGTAAACCTCAGGCTTCCACATGATACAATACGATTCAGATTCATAAGAAAATGATTCAATATTTTATGATACCACTGAATCTAATACTATATGGTATGATTCAGATTCAGAAAAAAACGATTGAATATTTTATGATAACACTCAGTCTGCTACGATATGATTTGATTCATAAGGCAACGATTCAATATTTGATGGTATCATTGAATCTGCTACAATACAATATGATTCAGAGTCAGAAGAAAGCGATTCGATATTTGATGATACCACTGAATCTGGTACGATGTGAAATGATTCAGAGTCATAAGGCAATAATTCAATATTAGACGATACCAGTGAATCATCTATGATACGATACAATTTTGGTTCATAAGGCAACGATTCCATATGTTACAATACCACTGAATCAGCTGCCTCCAATCAATATTTCTGTTTTGGAAGTATATAAATGATGGGGAAAAAATTAAAGAATGACCTATAACTTCTGTAAAGGGCCTTTAGGGCTACTTCACTTCAGATGACCTTAGAAATATTTTACCTGCCTAAAATGCTAATAGTGTTGACCGTGAATGACATTTAGAAGTCGAGTTAGCATCATGGAGATGAGTTAATGGTAGCTTTTGTATATATGTGTGTATGGGTGTGACACCGCCAGGCTTTTATTTCCCCTCCCTATTCACAGACTTTAATGGTCCTGAGCTTTAGGGATGCACCTTAATTAAGACTAGCTCGTGTTTTGTATGTGTCTCCGGAGACCCGTTTTTTAAGAGTAAACAAATGCAGCGCACTGCAGCTCTGTAGCCTTTGGTGCTGTGTAAAGAAATTGGAGGTCAAGTGATGTGCATCTTGTTCTGCTTTCAGTGCTACTATTAAGATAATGTATGCAGAAACACACACACAAACAGAGAGAGAGAGAGAGAGAGAGAGAGAGAGAGAGAAGAAGATGCACACTTTGTCTTAACCTTAAATGACTGCCTCATTCACTTTTCTCATTTTTTAAAAACTTTTTTCTTTCTTCCTGGTCGTCCCGAGGGCTGAGTTATAGCCGTGGAGGCACAGAGCGAAGGTCAGAGGTCACGAGCCAGCAGAGCTGTGCTCTCCTTATGCAGATGTTAGTGCTGTTACTGTAGATGAATAATCAACACTTTCAGACGAGCTCATGCATAATTCATGAGTCTCTCTCTCTCTCTCGATCTCTTGCTTTCTTTTGCTCTTGCTCTGGGATTAGCGCCAGTTCAGGCTGCAGAGGTCAGAATTCTTTTATGTTTGAGGGAACATTTTTCTGCTTTCACGATATAGGAAGAGTTAAAGAGTTGTCCTTAGGAGACTTGTACTTCTTAATCCTCTGGCTGCAGCTAAGGTCAGTTTCACATTTGCGGGTTTTTTTTTTTCCCCTGGACTCTTTGCCGTTTAACTGGAGAGTTCAGTACATTTGGTGGAGTGTGAAAGTTATTTTTGAGCCCAGGAGTGGACCATAGAACTGATCTCTGTTCCTCTTGAAAATGGTGGTCTGGTCATCAGCGAACTCCACAAGCTGAACACTTGGACGGTGTGGTCCACAAGCTGAACGCTCTCAGCGCTGCGGGCCAAGTAACGTGATTGGTTCAACTTGTCACATTACTTCCTGTTTCAAGCTTCTCGATGGTCAGCAAAGGAGATGGAACACCTTACTGGTATATAAAGCCAGACTTTCATAAGACTAGAGCTCTGTAATTAGTTCACCTTTGTCATGTGAGTGCTTGTATTTCACGGGTTCACGGGTATTCCTGTATGATGCCATGCCATGTGTCCAAAAAGTGCTGTTCTTCTCCACTTGAGTATTGGTACTAAAGGAAAATAATTTAAAAAAAAAACACCAAATGGATTAACCTAGTGCCTAACATTTTGCAAACCTGCGTATGGAACCGCGAAATCGTTCGACGATTCAGAACGAATTCTACTATGGGAAAACAAACCTGTGATTATAAACCCCGCCCCCAAACAAGCCCAGAATCAGTCCTGAGTGCAGTCTTGAGTATTCTGACCAAGTGTGAAAAAGTTTCTCTCGTTCTCTGTATGAGAAGCCTGTAAGCAGTCTGAACACCCGCTTGTCTAATGTTCAGGACATGAGCTTGACTGAGTGCCAACGCTGCAGTGGAAGTAATTAGTGCAGAAAATGCTTTAAGATTCAAATAAACTCTAAGATGAGTGATTGGTACTCCTCCAAATTATAACACTAGCTATAAACAAACAAAAAAAAGATAAAAGTTTCAGTGCCAACATTTAAACAGATCCTCATCAACCTTTCGGAAGGCAGAAAGATATTTATAAACAGGTTATATCCCATCACAGAGAATTTCAGAAAGCACTTTTGTCACTTCTTTAACACTCTCCTACTCTTTTTACGAGGGTCTTCCTTCCCACAGATGGCACCGACAGACGCTCCGGCAGGATACGATTTCAGAACAAATGAATAAACTCATAACAGACAGAAAAAGTGACACGCAAAAAGCACTGAACTCAAAGAGGAGGGAAAAAGAGTGACGCTTACGTGCCAGTCTGGAGGGAGATGGTGGTGTGTTCGCTACTCCAAATTGGCGGCTCCATGCGGTGCAGGCTTGATCGCATCATCAAAGTGGGACGGACTTTGAGGGAGAAAAAGGGTGGTTCCCTTGCTCTGTGATCTCGCAGCAGGAGGCACACACACACACACACACACACACACACACATACACACAGACAGGGTTTCAGCAGAGCAAATATGTCCACACACACGTGTTAACACACATGACTGTATCAGAACATGATGATGATGGATCAGAGAATGTTTTTCATGCCAGGATTTGAGATACAAGCTGCTTGCTAGCCAAACACACACACACACACAAAAGAAGCTGCAGCCTCATGCACGTGTTCACACTTCCAAACTTAAACCATGTAACCCATGTTTCAGGGTTAATTGCCGATTGCGTTTGCATCCAATTAGTGTTTTTGCTTAAGACGGTGTGTACGTGGCTGCAGTCCAGAACTGTAAACTATAAGAACCAGAACAGAGACACGGCCATCTTCGCTATGCTCGTCGGTTTCTCAGTCTAATTACAGTTTATTTTTTTTCTTTCTGTTCTCTTTCTGTATAAAAATGCACACGTTTTACTTTCCTGTTTTAAATCAGAAATATACCTCAGGTCATAAAATGTGTAAATGTACATTTTAACTGATTTTTACTCTGAAATCTTGCCTATTTTATATTATTTTCAGGTTTTTGTAGAATTGCCTTTCTCTGTCTCTCCAACTCATAGTCTGTTTTCACTGAGACCACCCACTAGTCACCAATATTCATAAGCAGACCTCCAATACTGATTTTCTATAACAGCAGCTCTGACAGTAATACAACTACAAATCACAGGGTTATGTCAATGCTCTTGTACTAATACGTTATCGTTTCTATAGTAACAACTTTGGTTTAAGGTTTATGGAAGGAGTCTCCAGTGTCAGTGCTTTGTAACAGTCAGGTAAAGCTGTAACTTTAAGTAATTCAAAGTTTTCCAACATGTGTTCAGGACAGGGTTTACTCTTTGTGGTTTTTCAGCAACATGGCAAACTGCAATTTTTTATGTTATTAACTTCAAGAATGAGAAAAGAAAAGAGGTGAATGAGGGAATGAATGTTTAGCTGCTATAATGTAAATGATAACAGGATCTAACTTGTTTCATTTGATTAAATGTAAATATAAATGGACAAAAAGTATGATGCTATGTAGTTCTGATGAAATATTGTATTATAATACTATATATATATATATATATATATATATATAGAAATATTTATTATAATATATTATTATAATTATAATCGTTATAATCATAATAATTCTAATCATTGGTAAATTGTTACGGTAGAAGAGTAATAAAACACTACATGATGTGCTGTTATAGGAAAATAATCAACTTCAGGGTGGCAGCAGCAAGTCTGCTTCATCACACCACTCCGTTGTGGATTATTTTCCTATTACAGCACACAGCATAGTGAATTATTCCTTATTTAGTCATTTGTAATGTTGTTGTTTCAAACTCAAAAGGAAGTTCAATCATTTGCCTGCAGTCACATGTGTGTGTGTGTGTGTGTGTGTGTGTGTGTGTGTGTGTGAGCTAGGAGACCAGGTGGAGGATCATGGGAAACAAACTTTACACAGATTACGGAGCTTTTTCCCCCCACTTGTCATTATGAATTTATTTAATTAATCCCTCCCTCAAATTAGAGAGGTGTGTGTATCCTTCCAAACTGCATACTAGTGCACTAAATAGTATGTAAAAAAAAAAAAAAAAAAGAGAGAAAGAAAGTGCACCAGTAGTATGTAACTCAGGACGTAGTCTGTGTGCCGATTGTGCTGTGCGTTCATTTTAGCTGTTTTAGCTGCTATTTTTTTCCTTTTTTTTTTTAAATTGAATCTTTTATGTGATGTAGATGAAGCCAGAGATTTCACAAGTCAAGTTTTTTTTTTTTTACAATATTTCTTTATTGCATATTATATATTATAAGTATTCAGCATTAATGCTCACAGGAATGGGAATGTCTACTATGTAAACATAATACAGTTAAGGAAAAGCGTTCGTTAATGAAAAGCTTGACAGCAAGTTGATTTATAGTAAAAGGTTTTTCGCCCGTTACAGCCTGAGCGTCCCTGAAAACAAAAGGATGCTACAGCAGGGTTATTAACAGACTCTGATAAAGCCTGCTGTCTGTTCAGGACTCAGAGGTTGCTCTCCTATGAGCGAGGATGAGCGATATATTTAATCACAGTCACCCATATGATATTTGCTTTTCATCACTCGTGTCTTTAATCCCACACGTCAAATACAGCCTTATCTGTCTTCAGTTTGCTTAAAGAGGAGCTCCTTAATTAACTTAGCGAAGGAGCAAACACACAAAGTCGAACTTCTGTGCATGCCCATAGTGATGAGAAAACTGTTGTAGTGAAGACATTTCCTATGGAAAATGAATTTTTTTTAGACATAAAATAAGTTCTAATAATATCAAAATTAGTATCAGTAATGCTGGGGAAACCCCACACACTCCTGCAGCTAATTCCATTCAGACCCGCCCATAATATTTTCTAACACACTCAGTTTGTTTGTTATATTTATATTGAGGCATTTATACACTGTTAAGTATTTTATCATGAGTTTAATAAACACCAGAAACAGAGCAACTCATGACTGAAGCAATGTTTTATTGTGATAATTAAAGAGGAAAAAAAATACATTTTTAGTAGCTTGTGCCTAGCTAGCTAAAACTAGCATGCTCCAACAAGTAACTTAAGGAGCTGCAAAACGTTCATTTAACAAACACGCATCAGAGAAGAAGAAAGGATTTGGTAAGACTGTAATGGCAATGTGCATTTGTAAAACAATCTGTTGTTTTTACAGCCTGTGCCACTTGTTGGTGGGTGGACACTTTGTTTTCAGCTTGTCATGTGTCTGTCTGTCCACATCCGCCCCCATTTCCACCCATGTACACAAAGCTCCGCCCCCAAAACTTAGTGGTTCAACTAGATTTAAGACTTAGACGAAGCCAGTCAAAATACAAACAAATATTCTGGATCGGAAGGTAGGTTTCCAAACTGTTTTTTTTTTTAAATCATTTTTACATAATTTTCCACATTATTTCCACCTCACATGAGTGAGCTATGGGTACAACCACTGAGTTTAAAACCCTAATGTAGACTTCCTGGTCCTAGTTTGTGTTGTAGCAGTCTTCTCGCTCAGTGCATCAACTGCTTCATTCGTGCAAATAAATGTGTATCTGCTAAATGTGCTGTGGCTTGTGTGTGTGTGTGTGTGTGTGTATGTGTGTGTGTGTGTGTGTGAGAGAGAGAGAGAGACCTTCAAAAGGCCGGAGAGAGACGCTGCAAAAAGTTTCAGCTAGTCAATAGTTCCAGCTAGCCCATCACCGTGCCTTCTGTCTCATTGATCTATTACACACACACACACACACACACACACACGTCTGTTAGTCTATCTATTAGTAGTCACCCTGCATCCCTGTGACTCATTGACTAAAATGGTTCTTAGGTGAGCTGTGGTGCCAAAATCGCTCTACTTCTGATCTGCTGTAGTGTAATTTATGGCCATCGATTTACACAAACACACACACACACACACACACACACATATACACACACATTGTGGTGCAGAATGCCCCATTATCCATCCCTGTCACACCAAGGCTGTCTGGCACTTTTTTTAAAGAAAAGGAATCAATTTCTGAAATGTATGCAGTATGTGAAGCCTAGAGTGAGTCTGAGTGTGTGAGTCTGAGTGTGTGAGTCTGAGTGTGTGAGTCTGAGTGTGTGAGTCTGAGTGTGTGTGTCTGAGTGTGTGTCTGAGTGTGTGTCTGAGTGTGTGTCTGAGTGTGTGTCTGAGTGTGTGTCTGTGTGTGTGTCTGTGTGTGTGTGAGTGTGTGTGTATTGTCATGTGATATAAACCCTGTACACTTCTGTTTAGTCTGTTTTGAGTTTCTGGTTAAGTCATAATGTTTTTGTATGTGTGTGTGTAGGTGCATCCCCAGGCTCGGACACGCAGACAAGCAGTGAGAGCGCACGCAATCGGGAGCACATCCTGCAGACTCTTTCAGACCTCGCCAGATCTTTCCAGGACATCGCTGACCGCTGCCTGCTCGTGCTGCACCTGGAGGTCAGGTAGGTTAAACCAACAGGGATCAGCCAGTCACGTCACATAACGTCAACAGCATCGCCATCTTGGAGCCAGGTTCCAGGTTGACTTGAATTGAATGTAGGTTGTTAATTAAGGATTCTCTCCTAAAAATCCAGCACAGTGTGCCGCATGGAGACGTAAGACTCGCCCAAAACAATAAAGAATATATTTCACAGGTGAAAGAACATCTGAGACGCTGCTAGTATTTTTCTCTTAAAGGTTGTCTCGTGTCCATTTACATTGCTTAAAGGAAGACTCCACCCTGAAACACATCAAATATGTTTATATTGAAATATTTGTGATGTGTTTAGCGATTCTGGTATTAATTTGTTTTTTAATACGATATTTTCATCATTTCTGTGAGAAACTAGCGGTTGTGTGTCACACTGATGCTAGCACAGTTACAATGGCATTTAAAAAGGGAAAATAATTTCCAAGATCTCAAACATTAGTGATAAAGCTCGAGTTTCACAGTTAGCTCCTAAAAACACAAAAAAGCAATAGCTTCTTTTGTTACTCTCCATTTTCTAGCAATGTTTATCATCAAGTTAATGAGGAATCCGGTGTAGAAATAGTGGATATGTTGGTGCAAATGTTGAACTCAAAGTTTTAGAAGGCATTGCAGCCATACGGCGTTACGGCAGACTTTCATTCGGCTCGGCTAGTTATCGATCTTCAAAATGACGAGCGGCAGTATTAGCATGAAAGTTGACGCTTTAGAAGCTGATCTGTTTGCGCACAGTGTACAGATGAGGAGGTGAGACAGCTGGACAGACTAAAAGACTAAAGCGCCGCTGCATCGCTCTCTTTAGGTAGATGAAGCACAGGCTCCACTATCAGCACGGCATTGTGTGGGATGGAGGAAACCGTTTAACCAAAGCAAAAATAGACCAATAAGATATAATGGCAGCTATTAAATTTCACACCCCACTGTATATCCGGATTTCTATAACCATGCTGTTTTGTGACAGTGTATTGTATTGTTAAAATCACTTTACACATAAAATTTAATTGAATCATGCTATCCAACCACTGCTAGCTAGCTTCTGCATTTTTTTAAAAAACGAAACGTTCCTTTTGATGCACATTAACACCCAACTCTGCTGCACTCCCCCAAGTCCTGATAATGATTAGCTTATGCACTTCTATTTGATGGTTCGGAAACAATAACTCTCATGTCACACGTTATTGACTTTTCCTATCAAGCAAATTTCCCTTGACAGTGCTCAGGAGTAAATTAAGCCAGGGGAGGAGAAGATGGAGGCTTCACGGTTTGGTGGCAGGGTGGCGGCACTCATAGCTTTTTAATGGTGGCGGAGACTCGGGGTGTTTTGTGTGAGGCTGACGAAGGTGTAGCCGAGGCCAGTCATTACGGACATATCTTCATCTCGATCTGGACAACACCAGTTGAGCGGGAAAAGCACACACTCTCACGTTCTCATCTTATAGGTTGTTTTGCTAGAGATTAATCAGATGCTGTATAGTTGTAAAATTGTAGTAATTGTAATTATAGTTGTAAAATAGTTGTAAAAAAAGTCTGCAGCAAATGAATCTAAATGTGGCCATCCTTCTCTGTTCTACGTATCCCATAATCCTGTGTATCAGCAGCATGGTGGAAAACTGGGAGCAGTTTGTGCACAAATGAAATATTTGTTAATCAGATTGGCCATTGCCTTGATATCTTGCTGTGATGTCTTATAGGTCTGTTTCTTAAAACGCAACGCTTCAAGAGCTATCGAGGTTCCTGTAAGAGAAACAGTTTGAGAATATGTAACGATATTTTTAACATATCAGCGTGTAGATGTTCCACTTTATCTACTCGGACAGGACTTGTTGTATTACGTGCAGTACAGAATATATTTATAAACATGATGATTCTGCGTCTCTGTCTGTAGGGTGCACTGCTTCCACTATCTCATCCCCCTGGCCAAGCAGGGCAACTACGCCATCGTGGCCAACGCCGCCAGCATGGACTACGACCCCCTGGTGGTCAAGCTGAATAAAGACATCAGCGCCATTGAGGAGGTGATGGGAGCCGCGCTGCAGCAGCACAAGTTCCAGTACATCTTCGAGGGTGAGTGTGTGAGCTTTGTTTTTTTTTTTTTTTTTTTTTTTT
>CM040471.1:6107353-6127544 GCA_022758105.1 Pangasianodon gigas | reverse complement strand
GGCACTTAAGAATTGATTTTTAGACGTGATGGGTTTTATAACGAATGTTTTCAGGCTCATACAGTGCCTTTTCCGCATTTTGTAGTGTTACAACCTGGAACTAAAATGGACTTAATTGGGATTATTTATCATGAATGTACACAAAAGAGCCCATAATATATTGTTGTGATTGCACAAGTGTTCACCCACACTGCTGTGAATCCTCTTAATTAGTTTATTTTTTGTAGCACTCAGCATTTAAGCATTTGAGTACAGTAGCTCACTCAAAAATAGGCAGAAAGAGAAGTCTTCTTTTTTTTTCCTCTCCAAACAAAGCCAATCGACACATGAATCTGGAATGACTGACAGTTGCGTATATATATGTGTTTTGAGCTCTCTGATATTGTCTGGCGCTCTCTAGAAGCCCCGCCCCTTTATTTACAAAACCTCTGCATGATTGTCATCTCTTTGTAAACACACACGGAGTCGTCTCTCGCACTCATGATGAACTCGTCTTAACACATCTGCTGTTATCCGTATAATTGCATGTCCATCGCAACCTTGCAACAGCTTCCTGATCCAGGCATGAGACTGATTTCAATACGTTCTTCTTTTATCAAAGGCATTCTTAAAGGTTATCTGAAAAAATATATATATAATATACACAAATTATGAAAAAGTTTGGAAGACATTTTGCTAAAAAGTGTTAATTTCCCCTATGTATGGAGACTTTTGGGATCCCTGTAGTTAACATCAGTCGAATATATTTATCAGGGATGGCACAGAAAATTCTAGGCCAAAAAAATGGCACTTTTTTTGGTCTGAAAGAGAAAAGAAAGAAGAAAAATAGATTGAATAGTCTTACAACGAGGTGTTAAATTTAACAGTTTACGAATAAACAGTGATTAAAAATGCTGCTTGCTCTCCTGCACTACTTGTGGTAGAAACTGGTGTCTGTGTGTCTGTCTGTGTCTGTGTGTCTGTGTCTGTGTCTCTCTGTGTGTGTGTGTGTCTGTGTCTGTCTGTCTGTCTGTGTCTGTCTGTGTGTCTGTGTGTCTCTCTGTGTGTCTGTGTCTGTCTGTGTGTCTCTCTGTGTGTCTGTCTCTCTCTCTGTGTGTCTGTCTCTCTCTGTGTGTCTCTGTGTGTGTCTGTGTGTGTCTGTGTGTCTCTCTGTGTGTCTGTGTCTGTCTGTCTGTGTGTCTGTCTGTGTGTCTGTGTGTCTGTCTGTGTGTCTGTCTGTGTGTCTGTCTGTGTGTCTGTCTGTGTCTGTCTGTGTGTGTCTGTGTGCCTCTCTGTCTGTCTGTGTGTGTGTCTGTGTGTGTGTCTGTGTGTGTGTCTGTGCGTGTGTCTCTCTGTGTGTGTGTGCGTGTCTCTGTGTGTGTCTCTGCGTGTGTCTGCGCGCGCATGTCTGTGCGCATGTGTGTGTCTGTGTGTGTCTGTGTGTGTCTGTGTGTGTCTGTGTGTGTCTGTGTGTGTCTGCGTGTGTCTGCGTGTGTGTGGTTTTATGGTAAACACCAGGCACTTGAAGAGGAGCTCCAGGAGGTCTGTTTTAGTTGCACACTTTAAGTTAAGTTCACACACTTTATTAATTACTGTACATAACATCTGTTTTCCTACAATTTCAAGAAAAGAAAGTAAACATTTCTACTTTCCTGCATGTAAACTTTTCTAGTATTTTGTGACTTTTTTTTAAAAGAGACTATATAAAAATGTACTGCGTTCCAGGCTGTAACACTACAAAACATGGAAAGGTTATAATTAAAATATTTTCCCCTGCATTATACCCCTTTTAAATTTTCATTTTAAGCCACAGCTTGTTACAAATAACTCTGTGTAACTGATGGCTCCTGTGCTTTTAGCCCAAATCCCAAGAAAATCCAGCTTAATAACAGAAGATCAACCAAACATCACAACTGTAACCAGGAGTGAGAGAAAGCTAGTGTGTCATGATGTTCCCTCTTTTGGTGTGCTGTACAGGTCTGGGCCACCTGATCTCCTGCATTCTGATCAACGGAGCTCAGTACTTCAAGCGCATCAGCGAGTCTGGAATTAAGAAGATGTGCAGGAACATATTTGTGCTCCAGCAGAACCTCACCAACATCACCATGTCACGCGAGGCCGATCTGGACTTTGCTAGGTAACACACACTTTACATCTGATCATTCAGTTCCTTTGCCCTGTGAGCAAGACGCATACTACATCATCACTCATTATACCATAGCACTGATTCTGATTTGTCAAAAGGTGTTGATTAATTTTCTATAACAGCAGCTGAAAGTCACAGGTTTATATTAATGTGCTCATTCTATTATGGTATTGTTTCTTTAGTAACAACTTACACGGGGACTTATACAGCGTACATAGCGTATACAGCATTGGTGTTTTCTATAAGGAGACGTTTATTTAACTTTTATGGAAGGAGTCTCCAGTTTCAGAGCTTTGTAACAGTCAGAGGTAAAGCTGTAACAGAACAGTTTAATGCTTTGCAGTTTCCTGGTAACATGACATCTTATTAACCTCAAAACAGATTAAAAAAGAGAGAGGCTGGTGAGTGAACGACCGTTTATAGCTGCTATAACCTAAGAGATTTACATTTACATTTATGGCATTTGGCAGACGCCCTTATCCAGAGCGACTTCCAAAAGTGATAACAGGAACTAACTTCCATCACTTTACATGATAACGGTAAATGGATCAAAAGTATGACTAGCATTTGTTTTATAAATAAAAAAAAATAGTGTTGGCAAATTGCTGTGATATAAGAGGAATAAAACACTTACAGGATGTGCTCTTATTGGAAAATAATCAACTTTGGGAATGTAACTGTAACTCATTACTCCTGCTCGTTGCTGATTATTTTCCTAGAGCAGCGTCAGAACAGTGTTGTGTTGCGATGTTGTGTCTCTCTCTCTCTCTCTCTCTCTGTGTGTGTGTGTGTGTGTGTGTGTGTCTCCAGGGGCTTGCATGTGGGAGGTGCAGATGTTGATCTAAATTATATGCTACAGTGTTTACACACAGCTGGCATCTGTGTTGTTTCACCAGACACATCACATTTTAGTTCACTACCTTAATCTATGTATTTATACGTATTCATTTATGAGCACTTTTGTTTGGTGTTTGTGCCTCGGGCTCACATCATTTAGTGGCACGCACACACACACACACACACATGAAAAAGCAAGAGTAAATTGGTCATTACTTTGCAGCTATTACCACCATAATATTTGCAGATGTACAGCTGTTGTTCTTGTACTTAATTTAAATATTTAAATGCTACACAATACCTGTACACCTTGTGTGCCTTTATTAATCCATTTCCATCTTTTATACTTTATTATTGTAAGGGATGCACAGATAGCTTTTTTTTCCAGACTGAATATGAGTAGATGTTTTATGAT
This sequence comes from Pangasianodon gigas, assembly GCA_022758105.1. Lineage (NCBI taxonomy): Eukaryota > Metazoa > Chordata > Actinopteri > Siluriformes > Pangasiidae > Pangasianodon > Pangasianodon gigas. The sequence continues at coordinate 6,124,167 of CM040471.1, read as the reverse complement.
ATTTGTTGATAATGATACTGAAATGAGTGACGTATTTGGTATTAATCGATCATTGAATGTTTTATTTCTCACTGTTTATGTTTAAATAGCAGCCATGAAAAGCGCACATGGTGTGTCGTTCTTTATACCGTTAGCAAGCTGATTTGAAGTGCATTAGCTAGCTAGTTACTTTGGATCGAGTGAAGAGCAGGTTTTGTTTCACTCTTGTACAGCTGTATATAAAGTACACTTTTGTTTTACTTTCTTTCGTGTCTAAATCCCTTGTTGTGAATAACCGATAGAAGCTGATCATCAAGAACAACATACTGGGTAAGAGCTGTTATTTTCACTCTCCTAGCTCCTGTCTGTAGATGTTATTCTCCTCGTGCTTAGTTTTATGTTTAAGATGTTTTATCGGTGAATTGTATGGTAAGAGGATGTTGTAGTTCCTCTTGATATTTTCACGGTTTGCAGTCTGCTTTGCTCGTCATCGTTAATCGTGAGATACGTCCAGATCTCTATGATTTGTTCATTAGAGCAACATTGTGCACTAGGCTTACGTCACATAGTGTCACCTGGTATCGGATATTGGTATTAGAGCATTTTTATGAGTAAACAAGGATTTAATAAATCATTAGACACCAATAGGAATAAGGGCATGACTGAAAGAGGGTCTGCTCCCTGTATGCGTTCTCTCCAGTAACATATTTTCACAGTTTGTTCTCAAGACTCAGCGTCTCATCAGACATTTTTTTTTTCTCATTTGCTAGTCATTTTTCACTCTTAATGTGTGAATGTGAGAGTTTGTGCAGTAAGACGGTTGTAAATAGCAGATCTGTGGATGGCGGGAGGCAGAGAGAAACAGAGACACCCCTCAGGAAGAAGGGAATTGTTGGCCTGGCTCCCATCTGAACTCCTGCTTTGGGCAACTGGGCCAAGGACACAGTAATAACCATCGATTGGAGCTCGCACACAGAAAGAGGAGTGTGTAGCAGTGGAACAGTGACGCCCAGCAGCTCTGACACGGCGTGAACGCTTTGGAAACAGTGACATCTATCGGTGTGAAGAAAAAAAAAAAAAAACGCTGTATGTATGAGAGGCTGCAGATGATTCATTCAGAGAGTCGGTGTGAGGATGTGAGTGTGTAATTGTGTGCAGACAGCCGAGTGTGTACGACTCTGATTGTGTGGCGAGGGATTCATGTTGTTAATCTGGTGGTAAGGATCTGATGTGTCTTAAAATCTTGAATTGACCTTGGAGAGGGTGCGGAGAGAACAAGAGGCAAAGTGGAAACTATTATTACACACACACACACACACACACACACACACACACTTGTATTACTATACTTGTGAGGACTATGCATTGATATAATTGCTGTGCTACACCTAAACCTAACCCTAACCTTAACCTGAGTAACCAAAAGGAACTATTTTTTTAAAGAATTTTATTTATTATTATTATTTTATTTTATTTTTTTTAAATAAAAGCAGCCAAATGTCCCCGCGAGGTAAAAACTGTCAGATATTCATATTCATGTGAGGGCATTTGGTCCCCATCAAGATATAAAAACATACACATTTATGTACACACACACCATCTGCTCTGAGCCTAATAGAGTGCTGTTGGTGTTTCTGTAATGTCAATTCACCATCACCTGGATCAGATGAGAGGCCGCACGTGTGTGTGTGTGTGTGTGTGTGTGTGCACACGTATTGGTGTGCATGTTTTGGTCTTGGTGGGCACAGGGTCCCCACAAGGATAGGAATATCCGACAGTTTTGACCTTGTGGGGCCATTTGGGGCCATTTGTGTGTGTGTGTGTGTGTGAGTGTGTGCTTCCTGTTTTTTTCTCCGCTCTGCTGCGTCTAATTTCCAAAACTGCAGGTGGACGAGAGCTAGGATGGCTAGATCAAAGATAAAGAGAGAGGGAGAATCGATGGAATGAACTGTGTCACCTCATTTTGTCCAGCTCTCAGAAGCTCTGTGGTGCATTTATAACCTCACACACACACACACACACACACACACACACACACTTCTCACAGCATTGTAGCTCACTCTTGACTCCTGACTGAAGGCGACTGGAAGGCCAGAGTAGCATGATATGGGGGGAAAAACAGCGTCTCTCCTCAGCTCTCCTCACGTGTGGATCGATGAGGAAGAGGAGAGTCCTTCCTCGGGCGAGGCGCTCTGTCTGAAGCCTCCATGCCGCATTATCAGCTCTCCACTCTCGCCACACTACATTACCATTCTGTTGGTAGCAGCACTTTCCTTTTTTTTTTTTTTTTATTCCCCTGCAGACTTGCCCCTGCAGTGTGAGGAAAGAGAGAGAGAGTGAGAGAGAGTTGCGCTGTGTTTGCTGCCTGGGGGCTGCAGGCTTTATCGGGTTGCTTTGTGGGTTTCTTTCCGGAGGATGCGCAGCTCCAGCGTGAGGCTGCACATGTGGCTCTCTGGGGATCTGAGGAGTGTGAGAAAATGCGATCACAGCACTGGGCTAACTGAGGATACGTGTGTTGAGCTCAGATTGGCAACTATAGAAACCAAAAAAGCTACCAGACTGCACTGTGTCGGGAATAAAACACTTGTGTTTGTGTTTGAGGAATGTGCTGTTATAGGAAAATAATCAAGGACCAGGGTGGTGGTGCGATACGGCTCGACCCAAAGCTGATCCTTTTCCTATAACAGTATGCATTTTATTCCTCTTATTCCACATGGATTTGCCAATGATTACAGTTTTTAATTTATTAATGAACGACACGTCATACTTTTTAACCATTTATAGTTACATTTCATTTTGTGCTTTGTTAAATAACAGCATGTTTTTTAATCAGTTTATTATTAGGCTTAGATTATAGAACGTCTGCTAACAAGTCGCAAACAAATCCCGAATGAGCTGTTACTATAGAAGCGATAACCATGACCAATCAGATTTGAGAATTTAACAGCACTGTAGTATAAGACACATTAAACAAATGAAAGGCTACTTAAAGGAAGAGTTTTTCAACATGAATATTAGCCGTGTCATATTAATTCCATGTAAATAATAGAAAACCTGTTTACACGAAGTTAGTTCTAAAAATTAAACTCTTATGGTAGTTGTTAGAGCAATAAATAGATTTCTATTTGAAATGCATTATTCAATACAGTTGGGTGTAAAAGTTAGTGCACTCTCAGGACCAAATAAAGAAAATAAAGTAATTTTATGTAGTTCAGTTTCTCAAACTTTTTGCAGCCACAGGCTCCTTTAACTGTAAAATAAATTCTTCCACAAATTCACTCATGAATTCAGTCCTGTTAATAAGGTAAAGATATTCGTCTAAGGAAAGTCTTCGAGACTAGTTTCTCAGTAACAACATACTTTTTTTTAGTTTATTAAATTAAGAGAGAAAAAAAAGAGGCTGGTGCGGAAATGACTGTAGCTGCTATGAGTAGGAACAGGATCTAACTTGTTTTGCGGACATGAAATGTAACTATAAAGGGATAAAACATACAACATGTCATTCTTTACAAACAAAACATTGTTAGCGTAGGCAAACAGCTGTGGCATAGAGAGGAATAAAACACTTAAGGACATGCTGTTATAGGAAAATAAACAACTTTGGCTATTTAATAGAGCCATGGAGCTTTTTATTCCTGAACTTTCCACTAACACTTTAGGTCATAGCTGACGTTATTTATACACCTCGTTGTGTATAAACCTCAGTTTGAGTTACTGAGGTTTGGGTTAAACCTGTTCAATTCATGTAACCAATCAGCAGGCTACCAACTACAAGAATCCAATAATAAATGTGAAATCTTTGAGTTGTGATGTATACAGCTTTAACAAAATAAATAATCACACACCTGCTGCTATGCTTTACAGACCCCGCTTTTGAGAACCACTGATTTACTGTGTTAAGACATTAACAGATTTAAACATTTGCATCTCCCTTTCTGAAGAAATATTGCTATAAATTAAATAAAATCAAATAAACTTTGCCTGGTGTTTGACTTTATACCTAAAATCAGTGTCCTTCTTAGCCACTGAACAACTTTTTTTTTTTTTTTTTTTTTTCCCCACCTTTCTCACCTTCATGCTTCCTGACGTTTCTGCTTGGACAGTTTTAGTCCAATCTTCTTGACATATGATTTAAAACTCTCCCGGATTTCATACACTGCCTGTTTCAGATCAGGTCTGGAGACTGAGCTCTCACTGCAAAACTCTTGCACTGTTTTGCTGTTGATTATGCTTTGTATTTTGGATAGTTTTTATTATTATTATTATTATTATTATTGTTGCTGGATAAACCTACATTTTAATTTTGTTAACATTTTATTTTACAGGTTCATTTTCCTTTCTTTCATCCAGCCATTGTGTGGGGGGTGTAAACTTTTGCACTCACTTTAGGAACTGTTTTATAATGTACTTCTCCATTGTTGGAAAATTAGATTTACAAGAAGCTTTGTAAGACGTGAAGAAAACTTTCGCGTCCTCAGAGATTTATTGTTAGTGTAATGGCGCTAGTTCGCCTTGTGTAGTTGCGTATTTCAGATGTTTATTAGCGAAGGTTAATGGCTGATTTTAAACTTCTGTTATAAGTCAGTTTGGTGTAAACAGTTTGGTGATTTTCTGTTGTTTTCTTTGAGCAGGGAAATGTCATGAGTATTTTTTTTTTCTGTAGTAATCACACATATGATGAGGTATATGAAAAACACCGGTTGTGTGTTGCATGTCTCTGCCTGTAAATATGTTTCAGTTTTCGGCAGTAGTTATGTTTATCCCAGCTATGACATCATTTTTGGGACTGGCAGGCAAAAAAAAAAAAAAACAAAACTGTATTTATTTGCCTTGTCAGGATGATGGCCCAGTGTGTTTACACACCACCGCTCCTCAGCACGTCCTGATAACCACAAGAACGAAACAGCAGCTGTGTCTGACAGCACTGTGGAGTGTGTGTGTGTGTGTGTGTGTTTCAGGCAAGGTCCTTATGCCTGTGTATTTTCTCCTTGTCTTCTTCACTGCAGTGATGCTGACTCTCTCTCTCTCTCACACACACTCACTAGCTCTCATTTCTTTTGTCTTTTCCTCAGGACACACCAGCATGTTCATGTTCATCCGTCCTCCATCTTTAAAAATAAACGAGCCGTTCGGTCAGATTCATTTAAATCTTAAAACCCAGATCTCTCAGTGAAAAAGTGTCACTCTGATAAAAGCAAAGCTCTCCTTCCAAATGTTTTCCCATTAACAGGAAGGCAGACCCCAAGCCGAGGGAGGCAGCATGAAGGGAAACACGCATTCGCATTTGTTACCGCGGTGACAGTCGTGTGCGTTGTGCTTGATGGAGATGATCACTCAGATCCTCTGTCTCTGCCTCGCTTTTTTCCCCTGTCATCCCTCCTCCTGTACGGTTAACTAATGTGTTGTTGAGAATGCGCTGACGGAGCCACGAACCCCTTAATGGGTTTAATATAGTGCATGCTGGGAATTAGAGGAAATGAATTGTGCTGATTCCGGTCCTTTCCGTTCTTCCCATCTCCACACGTCCTGCATCATAAATTTGCCTAACACTCCTCTCCTGTATACAGGACACAGAAACACGGGCTAATTAAAACTTAATGGTACACAGAGAGCACGCGCGCAGGTGTCAGCCCGGTGGAGGACAAAGTGTGTTCGCTTGTGAGAGAGTGTGTGTGTGTGAGAGAGTGAGTGTGTGAGAGAGAGAGTGAGAGTGTGTGAGAGTGTGTGTGTGTGTGTGTAGTGCTGGTTGTTCATTATCATTATTATCTGCTCCTAATGGGAAGCGGGGTGGATGGGAAAGTGCAGGGGGTTAAAAAGCCACGGAGATCGAATCTGCTTAACAACTCACTGCTGCTCTGGTAAATGATTTTAAAGTAGTTGGTAAATGAAGTGCATTAGCGCTGGCGGAGAACCCCACCAACACCGCGGTGCACGTGTAACAACACTATCACACACGCACACACACTTAACCTAAGTTTTAACCTTCTAAATATGAATATTGCATCAGGTGTATTCTGCCTTCTACAGTTATTATACAATTATACCACTAGTGAGTGTGAGAGAGACTCTGTGTGTGTGTGTGTGAGTGTATGTGAGTGAGTGTGTGAGTATGGGTGGGGGTTACAGAATTACTAGTCTGTCCACTCAGAACAACTTTAGTGAATAGATTTTTTAGACGTATTTGAGTGTGTGTGTGTGTGTGTGTGTGAGAGAGAGAGAGAGTGAGCGAGAGTGTGTGTTTGTGTGGGTGTGCGTGTGTGCGTGGGTGGGTGTGTGTGTGTGGGTGTAAAATGCAGGTGACTGTGTGTTCTTTAAGCATTGTGCTTTAGTCATGGTGTTCTTCTACTTTCTGTAGAACATAACCTCGCTAGTTGAGGATTCAGCATCACAGCCCTGAGAATAAACTCCAGTGAAGCGTAATTGTCTTTCTCTCTCCTCGCTGTGAGATCCGTGTTCAGCGTGAACAAAAGAGGCGTTTATTATTATGAAAGGAAGTGCGCTCTGATAAAGGGGGGAATTTGCGCTATGCTAATTCTTTATACCCAAGGACATTTTTTTGTGGGGAGAGACAACAGACAGGCATCATGGATCTGTGTGTGAAAATCCACAATAACACACGTCTGATTTACTGCAGGCTTTCTTCCTTTTTTCTGTAGCATCCCTAATAAATATTGAAAACTGACGTTAAATACACACATCTAACGTTTGCTAGGTCAAACATACGCTGTTAGATTTTATTTCACCTTAATGAACTCAAAACATTCTCCTTTTACCTCGACTGTTGTTTTTAAAGCATGAAAATCAAGACGAGAAACTAATTTTTTTAGTGATAAGTCAGAGTGATACAAGCGTACTATGATGTTAAATTGCAGAGCTTCTACACAAAATGCGTAAAGGGCAGCAGGTCTAGTTTGGGGTAAACATCAGTGGATATCGTGGCAGCGTAATATCATGAAGAGACGATCTGATGACATCTGTTTCTAAATATCATCAGGTCTCCTGTCAAGCCTTGTTTTACTTTATTAGATGTATCTAACCCTCTCGCAGCGTTACTGCAATTTTAAAATCTCCAATTTGGTGTGCGAAGTGCCCAACATGCCATTTTTGGCTAACTCGCAGGTCCAGCGTCGGCCTCCTGCCTGGACTTTGAAGGTCAACTTGGCTACATGGGGAAGAAAGTCTGGATTAAGGAAGCTGAGGAGAGAGGTGGTGTTAAAACCTACTTGGCAGCTCATTGAGAGTGCAGTCACAACGCTGAATACCTGAGAGAGAGCGTGTGTGTGTGTGTGTGTGTGTGTGTGTGTGTGAGATAGAGGTTAGAGAGGCAGAGATTCCTGCTGGCTCAGTGTTTTTTCTCTGGGCTTTGCTGGTCCTTGGTGAGCAGCAGCATTCTGAGCTACGGAGGAAAAAGAGAGATGAAGGAGAGAGCCGACACTCGGTGCTCTGATGAGCTCAGGGACGTCCTCGGTGTTTGAGCTCTTATCGCACTAGTTGTGATTGTGCTACCACTGCAGAAATACAAGTAAAGTGTGTGTGTGTATGGTGAGTGCTTACCTTGACTTTACGAGGTTATGAATGTATTTGCTTTTCCCCTGCTGGCTGAAGTCACATGTTGCATCATTATCTGCAATAGATTATGCTGTTTTGTCCCCAAAAAGTCCAAGGAAGATTAATATAATTCAAATGTGTGTGTGTGTGTGTGTGAGTGTGTGTGTGTCGTCTACCTAGCAACTGATGCAAGGAGGGAAGTAAAGTGTGTTTTTATCCTTCAGTAGAGGTGTTCTGCAGCACTTCTGCCCCCTAACTGCAGAACAGTGCTACTACACCTCTCAGAATAACAGCTAACTTAATAAACATTATTTGTTAGACATTAAATCTAAAATTAAAGCCCATACAAAGTAATAAATATAAACTGATAATGCATGTGAGGTAAAAAAAAAAATTTATATCAACATGTAGGTGAACTGAAAGTGAGTGTTTCTCTGTTTGTCTTTCTCTCTCTCTCTCGGCTCTGTCTGTCTTCCTCTCTCTCTCTCTCTCTGTTTGTGTCTGTCTCTCTATATATGTTTCTCTGTCTCCCCTCTCTCTGTCTGACTCTCTCTCACTCTCCTTCTCTCTGTCTTTCTTTCTGTCTCTCTCTGTGTCTGTCCGTCTGTTTTCTCCTTCTCTCACTCCTCTCTCTCTCTCTTTACAGGCAGTACTATGAGATGCTGTACAACACAGCAGATGAGTTGTTGAACCTGGTGGTGGATCAGGGCGTGCGTTACAGCGAGCTGGAGTACATCAACGCTCTGAGCCTCCTGCACCGCAGCCAGACGGGCGTGGGAGACCTGAGCGTCCAGAACACACGCCTGCAGCGCCTCAAAGAGATCATCTGCGAGCAGGCCGCCATCAAACAGGCCACCAAGGATAAGAAGATCACTACCGTCTGAACACGCGCACACAAAACACATACCTGTAAAAACCTGTATATGTCAGTTCGCTTTTTCACTTAATGGCCAACACTAGAAGATGAAAGAAAGCATTGCACACATACTGTTCATACACACACACACACACACACACTCACACACACACACAATTAGGTTTTAATGAAATAATCCCTCGGAGCATGTCTCACCAACCGCGGCTTCACCTCGTGGAATAAGCAGATGGAATCTGGACGCGTGACTCGAGGACACTATCATCTCATTTTCCTGTAATATAAAATCACTGCTCTCGGTTATATGGCACCTCACACACACACACACACACACACATGCCAGGTTGTGTCCACAATCACACATGGCAGATTAGAGCACTGGAGTTATTATCTGAGGCTCCATGCGATGTGTTTTGTTCTCTTAGGAGGAGAAAGGCATTCTTTTATTCTACATTTCTTTGCGTTTCTTCAAAACACTGCCATTTATTTCGAAAGAAGGATGATTGATTGTATATCGTGTCTTTAGAACTCAGGCTCAGTGAGGTGTGTGTGTGTGTGTGTGTGAGAGAGAGAGAGAGAGAGAGAGAGAGAGAGAGAGAGAGAGAGAGAGATCTCCAGCCTCCAACTGCAGCTATTAAACCTTTAATTCGCTTCTTTTTTTTTTTCCTTAAGTCTTACTCACTTAGTCTGTCTCTCGCTCACTCACTCACACGCTCGCTCTCGCGTTCACACACATGCACACGGAGAGCCACAAATCATTCATTCTTTCTGCCCCATGGTGTTTTTAGTTCATTAACTCGGAAGAAAAGTGCTTAACAAGAGAGGGAGAAAGAAAGCCCTGTCGATACAGAAACACGGGCACCAGGCAACGGCGCTCCCTGAAGCCAGCGCAGCGATACATCATTATGACTCGGTGGCAGGAATCAATAACGGCCTACGGGGGCTGCTGAACGTATTAACGTGGAGAAAACATCCTTAATATTCCGACTTCATTTGAATGATCGCGTGCATATGGAGAGGAAGCAACGGGGAGGTTGCACAAATATCACAGGAGTGAAGCTCTATGGAGTGAAGCTGTTTTTCTGAGAGCTAGTTAAACCTGATGCATTTGACCTTAACCTCGTAGTTTCAGGCTGGGTTTTTTTTTTTTTTTTTTTAAGTTAATCACCAGTCCTCAGCAGAATGCCCAGAAACTCCAAACTATTTTATGTTTTTTAGAAATCACGTTTTATTCGTTCTGTGGGTTTTCACTGTTCTAAGGGTTGATGTTTTGCACACAGCTGTGTAAGATTATTAGTTACTGATTTCTCTTGCTTTGAATGTATTATGCGTCCACTATATTACAATTCAACATACTGAAAATTTAATGAAATCTCCCTCATTTTCATTTCAATTCAGTACAATAACATCAAAATGGAAATAAATAAAATGAACTCCTTTGTCTTTGTGTTATTTCATTATGGTTCAAATACCACAATGTTTTTTTATATTCAGGTTAAAGGCTTTTTAGATTTTCTCTAGGGACCTCGAGGATGGTGCTAAAGGTGTAAGAAGAATACGCAATAACTCAGCTCCTGTGCTGACTTAAAAAGATGAATATAAGTGCAGTTATGTTCCATTAATACGTATGATTTATTGAACTTGCCTACCTTGTTGGTGCACTTTGTAGATATTTAGTTAGAGAATCTAAAGCTCATCTTTTTCCATATAGAGTGTGTGTTAATTGTCCTCTTCTCTTTATCAGTGTCGGGTGTAGGCTGGATAATTTTAGTTTTTACCACAGCTATGACAAGGAGGTGTTTAAAAGCTTAATACACTCATACCAGTGGCACACACACTACCAAGTCAGGGTCACTGATAATGGACCACCATTCCAATAATGCCCAGTTACACAGTATGTGTGCAGATTGTTAGGTAAAGAAGAGGTACAGCAGGTTATGGGTAAGGCAATAAATAGAATGACAAAAAAGCATAAAGTGCATTAAGATAAAAAGATATAGATAGAAGGTTAAAAGAACAGCGATGCTCTCTGAGAGCCAAAACCAGTGTCTTAAACCTAACAAATAGGCAGGTTTTCAGTCTCAACTTCAAAATGTCTAGGTTCTCTGAGAGTTTGTTCCATCCAAGAGCAGTTTAAAAGTTAAATTCTGCTTCTCCATGTACTTGGCACGATTAACTAACGCGTTACTAATGACCTGAGAGTCCTGCTCAGCTTTTATTGCTTAAGCATTTCAGACAGATACGCTGGCCCTAAACCATGATACAATTTATAGACTAGTATCTAGAAGTCAATTCTATAACATACTGGGAGCCATTTAAGAATCAGGATGATGTGATCCATTTTTTGGGTAGTAGTTTATTCCTTAGCAAGGCAGTATTGTATGTGTAGTTGATCAGAATGGCCCATGAGTGTATACAGTACTGCCAAACAGTTTCATTTAAGACCAGTTTGAGGGAAGTAAAATGAGAAAAAAAAGTGCTATAATGAAATACTGATCTTGATAAGACTGTAGTATATATATTACAGCTTTGTGTTTCTTACTGATCAGAAAAGCACAATATAAGACCAGGATTCAACATGCAGTCAGACTTGCATGGGGTACTGGGGTATTCATTGTGCCCGAGGAGGTAGGTTGCTTATCAGACAATGCGTGTTTGCATTAAATACTGTTATAATTTTAAAGAGCAAAATGCATTCTACTGTACTCTATTGATGCTACATTTACCACCACAACAAAGTATAAAAACTTTATTTGATACACTACATGGCCAAAGGTTTATGGACAATTGATCATCACACCCGTATGTGCTTGTGGAACATCCCATTCCAGATTTAGTCTTTACTGTTATAATAAGCTCCACTCTTCTGCGAAGGCTTTCCACTAGATGTTGGAGCGTGGCTGTGGGGATTTGTGTTCATTCAGCTACAAGAGCATTAGTGAGATCAGGCACTGATGTTGGGTGAGGAGGTCTGGGGTTCAGTCGTGTTCCAGTTCATCCCAAAGGTGTTCAGTGGGGTTGAGGTCAGGGCTCTGTGCAGGACACTCGAGTTCTTCCACTCCAACCTTAACACACCATGTCTTCATGGAGCTCGCTTTGTGTACAGGAGCATTGTCATGCTGGAACAGGTTTGAGCCTCTTAGTTCCAGTGAAGGGAAATTATAATGCTACAGCAAACAAACACATTCTATACAATTGTGTGCTTCCAACTTTGTGGCAACAGTTTGGGTTAGAACCACATATGGATGTGATGGTCAGGTGTTCATCCATTTTGTTTGGAGGTATCATAAAGCGGGAGAAGCTGGAGATGATCCAGAGGGTCCTGTACACTCATAAATAAAGATATCAAACTGTACTTTTCCTTGTAGCTGAGATAGTACCATCAAGGCTACATGTTTTGTACCTTTACTATTTATATTTTACCTGAAAATGTAAATATATTGTGCCTTTAAAAATAATTTAAGGTACATATTTGTACCTTAAGGACCTCAGATGTACATTAAAACTAAACCACATGCATGGGTCTTGGGTAAAAGATACACAATAAAGGTGCCTTTATTTCTAAGAGTGTATAGGATGAAATATGCACATGGCTGAGTGCATTAACTTGTAAGGAGCTTTAGGTATGTGGCGCCATTATTATTATTATTATTTTTTGTGTATTAAGAAACAGTTAAAAACATCATTTCTGGTTGCCACAAATGGACAGCATCCAGTTTAAAAGCCTCTACTGCAATTTCTTCCTCTCAATAAAGCAAACAAGTAACTCGCATACCTGCTGTTGAGACATGAAAATGCTTAAAGACATGGACTGGGCACAACACATTTCACAGACCAGATCCAGATTCCTGTCATGATTAGATAGCCCTTCTGGAGATGTACGAGGTTGTAAGACAGTGTAATGACTGAACAATCAGGCTTCCAGTTAACCCCGAATTCGCAACGGACACATCACAGAAGAGAAATGGCTGTCAGTAAATAAGGAAAGAAAGAAAGAAAGAAAATAATAACACACAAATGGATGGGCAGAGCCAAAGTTATACAGGGCCAGCTGTAATTACAACACAGCTCAATAAAGCATGACATGATAGATAAACAGCTTATTCTTATTTTCTGGTTATCTGGATGACATTGTGTCATTTCTGTGGCTTTCTCTTTAGGTTATGCGTCACTCATGCGCATGAGTGGGGAAAAAAAATACACTCCAAAGATAACTGACGCCAGTAACGTGGACTGATGTGTACACACAGGATCCAGATGTAAAGCACATCGGCAGGAGATCCAGAGGAAGGTAAGTGAGTGAAATGTGTCAGACAGATGCCCAGCCTGATGTGAAGGATCTCGAGAATTTTCTTGGTGCATATTAGAAGCAATGAGACCATCACGGAGTGTGAGCCTAGTGATGCTGTAATGGGAAACCAAGCTAAATCCTGTGGGATATAGATCCAGTGATTAGCTCTGCAGCTAATGAAGACAAATCCCAGCCAGAATGCACATTAGCTCAGTATAACTAGATTGTCTTGGTACTTTGCTGGGAAAACAACAAGAGTCAGATCCAGCAGAATGCTCAAGACTGAGAATGAACCAACTGTCAAACTCGTTATGATCCCCAAAATGCCTGAATGTACAGCAGAAAAGCTTGTAGAAACTGCTGAAATAATCAAACTGTGTCACGTAAAAGCAGTCAGCAGCTTAGCTATTATGTAACCCTGCTTATAAGATCTCCATCTGCCATCTCCATCTGCCATCTCCATCTATTTGAGCATAATTTAAGAGAAATGGTTTCTAATTTCTGGAAATAGGTTATTAATTAAGTTAATTATGTGTATACATACACTCATTGAGCACTTTATTAGGAACACTATACTAATACTGGATAGGGCATCCTGTTGTTCTCAAAACAGTCTCAATTCTTCATGCCATGGATTCCACAAGATGTTGGAAACATTCCTTTGAGATTCTGGTCCATGTTGACAGTGATGATTGCATCATGCAATTCCTGCAGATTTTTCAGGTGCTCTTTCATGCTGTGAATCTCCCGTTCTACCACATCCCAAAGGAGTTCTACTGGATTCAGAGCCAGTGACTGAGAAGGCCACTGAAGAACTCTGAACTCATTGTTGTGTTCATGAAACCAGATTGAGACAAAATGTACTTTGTGACATGGTGCATTATCATGCTGGATATAGACATTAGAAGATGGTAAATGGAGGCCATGAAGGGATGCACATGGTCAGCAACAATACTCAAATACACTGTAGCATTCAAACAATGATTGATTGGTATTAACCAAGAAAACATTCCCCACACCATTACACTACCTCCACCAGCCTGGACCGTTGATACAAGGCAGGTTGGGTTCATGGATTCATGGAGATTCATCAGACCAGGCTACGTTTTTCCAGTCTTCAGCTGTCCAGTTGTGGTGAGCCTATGCCCACTGCAAGCCTCAGCTTTCTGTTCTTGGATGACAGAAGTGGAACCCGACGTAGTCTTCTGCTGTTGTAGCTCATCCGCCTCAAGGTTCGACATGTTGTGCTTTCTGAGATGCTTTTCTGCTCACCACAATTGTACAGTGTGGTTATCTGAGATACTGTAGCCTTTCTGTCAGCTTGAACCAGTCTGGCCATTCTCCACTGACCTCTCTCATCAATAAGGCATTTCCGCTGGAATATTTTTTTCTTTTTTTTGTTTGATGGTTGATGTGAACATTACCCGAAGCTGCTGAGCCTGTATCTGCATGATGTTATGCATTGCACTGCTGCCACACAATTGGCTGATTAGATAATTGCATGAATGAGTAGGTGTACAGGTGCTCCTAATAAAGTGTTCCATGAATGTATATAATTATAACATAATAACAAATGTCGATCCATATTTTGAATGTAATTCTTAAAACTATTATTCATAAATACAAATTTAAATTTAGTAAGTGTCAACCTGCTGAATGTTGGAAACCTTTTTGCAATTAAATAGTATTTCCAGTAGAGTCATTACATTAGACTACATAATTTATCATTCTGTAATAATAATAATAATAATAAGAAGAAGAAGAAGAAGAAGAAGAAGAAGTAAGTCTGCAGTACTTTCTTATGAAAATGTATTTAATATCTGCTCAGTCTATATCACAATTTATTCTTCTATCATTCATTTCATGTTGATTTTGATAAAGGATAATAATTTTGCTATTAAATTCAAATTCTTCTAAATTTCTTATTATGATTGTTGTACATTTACAGTAATATGAATAAAAGGAGGACATAGACTGTGTTCTGTGAGCAGGTAGATGAGGGTTGTTCAGTGTGCTTAGCACCACCTCTGGCAATCTGTTGCTTAGGAATAAATCACCACCTCATTAGGCTCAATGTTAAAATCACTACACTAAATCACCACTTTATTTGACGTATTTGGCTGAGAGGCTGGGTCTCTAATGACCTAAATGTGATCACACTCCTAAAGTCAGCTAAATTTGGCTTTATGGGGGTTTTTATAAAGTGCTTAATAAGTGTGTTTTATGTTTTTTTAATTTAGAAGTTTTCATACATAAGAGTCACAATCTCTGACACTCGACAGTTTCTGTGGAGACCTCTGAAGTCTGGCTTACGTTTTTATTGGGGACCAGATATAGCAAGATGAAAAGGAAAAGAAGCTCAAAATAATACAAAATATAATATATAATCCTTCATCAGCTGTTCTTCTGAAGCTGTGAGAGGTGAAACCCAGGAACTACAGCCTCAGATGCACTTTGCCCGCACAGCTGATGAAGGACTATTGTCAGAAATGTCTGTTTTTCTGGAAACTTTGTGTTTTATGCTTAAGTTTTACTACATCTCCTATTATTACTGAAATACTTCACCCTGAAAAATGGGAATATGTGGTCGGTATATATATATATTCGATCCTGAGCTCAGGTTCCTGAATGTGTGGAGTTTCACGTTTCCTCTGGGTTCTCTGGTTTCCTCCTAATTCCCAAAAACATGTCAGAAGGTGGATTAGTTATCCTAAATTTCTCTTTTGTGTGAATGTGTGTATGGTATCCTGCAGTGGACTAGTTTCCCATCCAGGGTGTATTCCTGCCTCATTCCCAGTGTTCCGGGATAAACACCGGATCCACCTCAACCCTGATCAGGATAACGTGGTTACTGGAGAAGAATGAATGAATGAATATATAAAGGGAAATAAAGAGAAAGTGATGAAGTGAATACAGAACTAAATACAGAGAAGTTGCCTATATTAATAAACGATGTGACGTATGTAACATGGTGAATAAATGAGTAGATAAATACAGAAATAATGACCAAAAATATATACACAAACTATCTGTGTTTTCTTATTTATCTTGTTGGTTGTGTTATTTTGTTTATTTATGTTTTATTTTCATCAAACTGCTGCTCTAGACTTTCTGACCTTTAAACCTAATAGCCTACACACACACACACACACACACACACACTAAAACCCCTCTGGAGTGTGTCAAGATTTGAATTCAAACTGAGTTTGAGGTTTAAGTTAATAAATAATAGAATCAAATTCACTATTTAACCATGTTTTATTTAAACAAATAGTAAATGTTTAAAAAATATGACAGATTTTGTGTGTGTGTGTTTATGTACAGCTCTCAGCACGGTTACTAGGCAACGGCTTCGCGTGCTACCCTGAGGCGCTTTCTCGATTAGCATTAGCACTAGCGTCCAAAAATGCGCTTTAGTGGTGAAAAAACAATTTTTTTTTTTGAAGAAATAAACTAAGTTTAATAAACAACATGCCTGTTTGTGTTCAGCAGGCGTCTAAGGCTGGTTCCACCTGCCAAACAGCAGGAAATCCCCCTGAGTCGTGGGACCAAGACGACAGAAGCACAACATTAGATGCAGAAAGTGCAGAAAGTGCTCAGGCTGAGGAGGAGGAGAAGGAAGAGGAGCAGAAAGACATGGAGGTACAAAGTTTTACTGAATTTTACTTTCACTATGATTTGTTTGCAATATTTGCGCCGTTTGTTTTTTAGTTTTAGGTATTAAATTACCTCAAAAATCATTTAGGGTAAGGTTAATGCAGCTTTCCACTAATTACTGAATTCTTACTACACTTGATAAGTAGGTAAATATTTACTGCTTATTATTGATTGATTGATTTAAATGTTATTATAATAATAATAATAATAATAATAATAATAATAATAATAATAATAATTATTATTATTATTATTAGTAGTAGTAGTAGTAGTGTTTTTCTACTATCACCACCTCTACTACCCTCACCTCTACTACCACCACTACTACCACTACCACCACTACTACTACTACCACTACTACCACTACTACCCACACCACCATCACCACCTCTACTACTACCACCACTACTACTACCTCTACCACCACCACTACTACCACTATTACTACTACTACTACTACTACCC
>CM040471.1:5972577-6107253 GCA_022758105.1 Pangasianodon gigas | reverse complement strand
ACACACACACACACACACACACACACACACACACACACACACACACACACACACACAATAATAAAGCATAAAACTTTAAACATGTTTAAAGTTTAGAAATAAACAAGCCCTGTGAATGGATTGCAGATTAAGCTTTAGCTCGGATTATGTCATATCAAGGTTTATCTTTTAATCAACTTTAAATCTTTTAAAGTAATCAAGACTTTATTTAAACCATTATCTAATCCTAGATTAAGGTCATTGAAATTTCAGTTAGTGATTCATAGAGAAGTTGAAATATGGAAGCTGAAATTCAGCACAGTTGATGTCTTGAATCAGATTGGTCAGAAGGTTTCTGTATAACAGCACGGCATGGACATTAGCTCCAGCTGTAACATGAATAATAGCTTTATATTAATGCGCTCATTCTAGTACGTTATCGTTTCTATAATAACAGCCCATGCAGACAGTCCTCATGATCTACGACTAATGATAAAAGGATAAAGTAATAATAAAAGGCTAAAAATAAAAGGATAAAAATAACAAAGTAAAACGTATAATCACTGATGAGACATTTATTTAACATTTATGGAAGGAGTCTCGGTTGTAAGCGCTTTGCGAAGTTTATCAGCATATGAAAGTCTTCAGGACAGAGGAGTTTACACTCTCCGGTTTGAGAGAGAGAGAGAGAGAGAGAGAGAGCAAGAGCGAGAGAGAGAGAGAGTGGGGAAGAGGCTGGTGAGGGAACGACTGTGAGAACAGGAACTAACTTCCACACCATTAAATCTAACTATAAACCATTAAAATGTGTGAAGTGTCGTTTATTAATAAATTAAACATTGTAATGTAACAATGTAAACAACAGAATAACACTCTAGACTGTGCTGTTATACAAGAATAATGCACTTCAGTGTGGTATAGTGTGTATCTATATCTATCTATCTATCTATCTATATATATATATATATATATATATATATATATATATGTATAGAGGTGAAAATGAGATTAGGAAAAAGTATTTGTCTTCACATAACCCTGCTGTTTTTTCTTTTTGAAATTTCTTTGTGAATTCCTTTGTTTTTTAGAGGAAAAGCTTGAAAAATGTGTCCATTTTGTCCAATTACATCCATCTTCAAAAACTTGAACTCCCCAACAACAAAATAAAAGGTAAAAATCTTTTTTTTTTTTTTTTTTTTTTTTAATAATCTGTTTATCTTAGAATCACTGATGATAAAAATGTAACTTTGTACACTTTTATTCATCTTTTGTCGGGTATGTGCTTTATATCCTCCGGATAAATGTCCTTGCCCTTGCAAACCTAAAAAAAAAGAAAGAAAAAAAAAAGAAAAACGCCAATGTGCAGTCATTGTTAATCCATCCCTCTCCTGTGCTTTCTGTGTTTAATGTTTCGTGACTGGAAGATTTATCCTGCGTGAGCCACATGCCATACCTTATCGTACTTGATGTTTCCCACAACGAAATCTCCGACTTCTTTGGATTCCAGCCACCAAAAAATCTCAAGGTGAGATCTTACATTGGACAGGAGAAGAGAATTTTTTTGAGAAATGTCTTAGTTCTTCTATGAGTTCAAGGTTGATGTGTCATATAGACTGCCAGTCAAACATTTTTGAATGTGTAGAGTTTCTTATGTTTTAATACAGTTTTATTGGCAATTAAATAAGGAACAAATTTAGGACTTAATTCTCACTGTGCTCACTGAAGCCCCAGATTCCTGTTCTTGGCTGACAGGAGTGGAAACCGACGTGATCTTCTAAATCTACTTCATGGTTTAACATGTTGTGCATTCTGAAATGCTTTTCTGCTTACCACCATTGTAAAGAGTGGTTATATAAGTAACCACAGCCTTCCTGTCAGCTCAAACCAGTCTGGTCATTCTCCTCTGACCCTCTCTCATCAACAAGGCGTTTCCGTTCACAGGACTGGATGTTTTTTGTTTTTCGCACCATTCAGGTTAAACTCTAGAGACTGTTGTGTGTGAAAATCCCAGGAGATCAGCAGTTTTTGAAATATTCAAACTGGCACCAGCAGCCAAGCTACAGCCAAAGATCACATTTCTCTGACATTTCATTTGATGTGAACATGAAATGAGCACACTGCACTTTGCACTTTGTATTGTTACTACACGTTACATACTGCATGTTTTGTACATCTGTTTTTGGACATCCTGTACATATTTCATATCCTGTACATATATTTCATATTTCTCATTTCTTATCTTATTACTTATTATTTCTTATTCATTCCTGATTTTTAAATTTTAACTTTTAATTTAGTTTTTAATGCACAGTCTAAAGAGGAGTAGACCACGTTTCCATTTCACTGCAAGTGTATATAATTGTGTATGTGACAAAAAAAGCTTGAATCTTGAATCATTAACTGAAGCTCTTGTCCTGTATCTGCATGACTGTATGCATTTCACTGCTCCCACATGATTGATTGATTAGATAATTGCACAAATGTGCAGGTGTACAGGTGTTCCTAATTAAGTGAACGGTGAGTGTATACGTATGTTTTTGTGCTACCTGTCCCTCAATAGAGTGATCCATATTGTAATTTCATCTAGATTTTTTCTTATTAAGAAATAAGAAGAATGTCAATTCACTTAGACCTATGACTTACTTAGCTTTTTTTTTGCTCTAGAGGATTTAACATTTAACTTGAACTCGTTTCTTGTAGTTTAACCAAAAATACAATGTTAATACAGCGTGTTCAGAAACCTTTGACTGGCATTTGCACCAATGTCAGGTGTGAAATGGTGGTATTCAGTTACATAAAACGATATTTATTACAAATTGCAGTTATTTTTCTCTACTGTCATAATAACCACATCTTCAATCCTTTCTGCAGGAAGTGGATTTCTCTCACAACCACATTTCTTCAATGAAGGATTTGTCAGCCTATACTTGTCTTCGCAAGCTAATTCTAGACTGTATCCTTTTATATTTCGTCTCAGGTGCATCTCCATTTCTTCTCACCTCCATGTCACTGCATCATAACTGTCTCTCGAATGTGAGCTATCTCATGTCAGTGCAAGTATACGACCGTTAAGTAAGGAATAAAACATGATGGGGTGGTGTGATACGGTACCACTCTGAAGAATTGTCCTCATGCCAGTGACAGCTGTACTACCAAATGCTCTTCATTATGCTCTAAACAAGCCTGTATCACAGCTAAAGCACTCTTTTTATGTTATTCTTTATATTCTTAATATTCTTTATATTGGGTTACACACCTGGGTTTTTCAGTATCATCAAGACCACCACTGCCCAGGGCTTGAAGGATAAGCTGACCCAGCACTCATCTGCTACGTTTATGACTCACTTTATGTTAAGAGACAAATACTATTAAAGAGACTATAATATAAATTAATTAATAGTGTAATATTTTTGTATTTAATACATAAATGCCATTTCAGGGTTTTTTTTGTTTATTTTAAGCCCAAAACATACAGCATTTCAGCATGACATATTTTAGTTACATCACGCTGTCAGACTGGACTTAACGCTGCTCCTCACCTGAGGCGATTTCACACAATAAAAATGCACTTAAATCCAAGTACAGAATCATGTGTAACTGAGACACAACTATGGGCCCGTGCACAGCTGGCATTAACACGCATCCTGGGTGATCTGATAGTAAGTGGACAGCACTAAGTACAGGTGTGAATGGAGTCCAGTGTGTCTCAGAGACGCATTGTAATCCAAGCACTCAAACCACCTTTGAAGGTGGTCTGGGATGCATATGACCACTTAACATTTGTAGTGTGAATGCAAAAGCATCCCGATGAGGCAGCGTAGGACCATCTAATCGACTGCGTTAGTGCCCTAGCCGGAAAATAAATAATCATTCTGAGGCTGTTCGGAAATCACACTGAGTGGTAGGGTTCTCCACTGCTAGGCTAAAGGAGTTGCCTGCAGCTTCTTATGATGTCTCATCTCTCATTTATCATTCAAGTTTCTTATTTAAGATCAAGTGGGAGACAGCCCATACAGGTACATGAGATAGGATTCGCCAGACATTTCTGCCTGAAAACAAATGCAGCAGAAGAGTGACATAATAAATGTGTGCGACAGCCGTCCTCCAGCGGAAATGATGTATGAACTCTGATCACAAGTGTCCACTGGAAAAGCCAAATGTTAACAGCTGTGCGTTTCGGGTGTCCACTTGAGATCGCATTAATACCAGGTGTGAACCTGGCCTCTGTTTTCGACAAACTGCTGCTCACGTAACTACTGAAAAGTCCGTAAATAGGTCTGACGTAAATCCTCACTGCGCACACTTATCTCAACTCTGAACACAGCCCGAGGTGGATATGATTCTACAAGGAGATATTTTAGTGTGTCACAACTGTTAAAATGATTAACCCATGAACACTGTCATCTCTCAGTATAAATAATTTTCTCCAGTTGTTACCTTGACCAGGTTCCTCACTGGCTAGATAACTCCATCAGCGAAATCCGGGGGCTGGAGAAGTGCAGCAGCCTGACTCACCTCAGCATGGAGCACAACAAGATTTTGCGTATCAGCGGCCTCAGAAATCTGCCACTCAGACAGCTCTACTTGGTAATGTCTGTTCTCTCAACAGGTCCCTGATCCAAGCTTAAAGAGCCCAGACTCTGTCTGGCTGCAGTGGGAGTTGGTATGGGCCTGTGAAAAGATTATCTAGAAAATAGCAATGTGAATAGAAAATTAATGTGGTATTTGTGGGACACAGTAATTTTTAACTTGAGATTCACACCACAGTAGTTGGATGTGCTCACAGTTGGTGACAGAGATGGTGGGGTTTTTCAATATCAACAATTTGTTCGTCAGCGTGGTCATCTGCAAGGTCACGTAAACAAACTAGGCAGTTAATTTTGGCAAATAAATCGGCAAATAAAGCTGTGCAGTAAGCACATGATCATGGATGACCATGGAGAAATGGGATTATAATTATATAATGGTTCGCATTTCTCATTTCAGTAATTCTAACTATTTCACTGTGTGTAGTTTAGTGGAAATGAAAGGCCAGTATTTGTAGCCCATGAAAAACATTTTTAAATTGGCAGCATTTCAGATTTTGAATAGCTTATTGCTATGCAGTTGAGCACAATGAGTTAGAAATGAAATGCCAGGCTGAGAGCAGTAAATAATATCTTGCCAAGCCTATGTGGTTATTTGACTCGCTGTGTGAAATATAGTATATGCAGTTTCCTCAGAAAGTGAGAGCTTATACTGTGCTAAAGTGATGATATTGCCTGGGAATAGCCAAATTTATATCACCGTATACCTTAAAATGATCACAGTATTGGTTTATATCATGGTATAATGTGATTTCCATTATATTTTACAGCAACCATATTCACCCATCAGCCATAACAGTAAAACCACCGTGTAGGTCCCCCTTGTGCCACCAAAACAGCTCTGACTGGTCGAGGCATGGACTCCACAAGACCTCTGAAGGTGTGCTGTGGTATCTGGCACCAAGACGTTAGCAGCAGATCCTTTAAGTCCTGTAAGTTGCGAGGTGGGGCCTCCATGGATCAGACTTGTTTGTCCAGCACATCCCATAGAAGCGCGATTGGATTGAGATTTGGGGAATTTGGAGGCCAAGTCAACACCGTAAACTCTTTGTCATGTTCCTCGAACCATTCCTGAACAATTTGTGCAGTGTGGCAGGGAGCATTATCCTGCTGAAAGAGGCCACTGAAGGGGTGTACTTGGTGTGCAACAATGTTCAGGTAGGTGGTACGTGTCAAAGTAACATCCACATGAATGCCAGGACCCAAGGTTTCCCAGCAGAACATTGCCCAGAGCATCACACTGCCTCCGCCGGCTTGCCTTCTTCCCATAGTGCATCCTGGTTCCATCTCTTGCCGAGGTAAGTGATGCACACGCACCCAGCTGTCCACATGATGTAAAAGAAAACATGATTCTTCAGACCAGGCCACCTTCTTCCATTGCTCCATGGTCAAGTTCTGATGCTCACCTGCCCATTGTAGGCGCGTTTGGTAGTGGACAGGGGTCAGCATAACCAGTCTGCGGCTACGCAGCAAGCTGTGATGCGCTGTGTGTTCTGACACCTTTCTCTTGCCCATTTTTCCTGCTTTCAACACATCGACTTTGAGAACTGACTGTTCTCTTGCTGCCTAATATATCCCATCCCTTGACAGGTGCCATTGTAATGAGATAATCAGTCTTATTCACTTCACCTGTCAGTGGTTTTAATGTTATGGCTGATTGGTGTGTATGAATTGTTTTCCATTCTTTGGTTTCCTGCTGGACTAATAATCACAAATGGAACTATGTATAAATTGATATTGTACTTTAAATTTAATTTACATTTGCTGTTTAGCAAACCATTCCTACATTGAATGAACACTGCTTCATCATTATTGGTTATAAAAATGGAATAAAATTTAAAGTTGTATTGTTTGCAATAGATGGAATGGTTTCAACATGACACAGTTTCATTTTTAATTATGAAAGACCAAAACACAAGCCAGTCACAACATAGTGGACAGCGCTGTACATTTTCTTATTTCTAGATGAAAATGAGCATCTTTGCTAAACACAGTGTTTATAATATAGTATTTATAAAATATCTTTCTGGATATAATATAAATAATATAATATAAATAATTCTAATAACTGGCACTCAGCTTGATAATTTATGCTAATAATCCTACTCTTTATAGTTTCCCTGACAGTTTATACCTAAGAGAGTAATATTACCATGACCAGTAATTGCACTGATAGCTTTTATAATGTTTAATGCCATGAGACCTTATGTCACATGCTAATTGTACTCTAGTAAGAGTAAGTTTTATGACAGATGTCATGAGACATACTTAAATAAATCCTAGTACAGCATGTTTGTACCTCGACCAAAGAAAATACAAATGTTTCTACACCTCTGATGTAAAATAATTCAGTTGTAACTAGTTCTATTTTAGTACACTTTGCAGCCATGTTGGACTGTAACCATAACAACAAGCTTGACTAATGGATTTCCACTGAAAGGTAGGATTTATTTTGAGTGGAAGTGATTTAATAAAAAGTGACAACAACGTAACCATAACAACAAGTATCTAAGCTAGCCTACTACACCATAACAACAAGTGTCTAAGCTAGGCTACTGATATTTTGTGGGCTGTTTTGCAAGCTGGACACATACTCCTGGGCAAGCCCAAAATGGCAAAATATTAAGCTTTTAAAAGTCTTATCAACAAATCAATGGTCAGGAAATTAGCAAGAATTAAACAAATAGATAAAGGAACTTAGTATGGGATAGCTATTCCCTTTGATTTCTTTAAATGTTTAAGCCTTTTGGCCCTTGATGAGCTGCATCAGGTATGGCAGATAACCAAATAATGACTAATCTTTTATGAAAAAATGAAACATCCCAGAGGATATTTTTGAAAAATTTTGTACATCCAGACGTGTTAGTTTGAATTTTACGTCAAACATTTTAATCATTATCATGATTTTACCTTTCCATACAAAAACATTATATATGTGAATTTCCCTGTTTCTAGCTTTTCCCCAAACAGTTCAATCAGCAAAAGTAAATGAGCAAATCATATCAGAGGAGTGCATTTGTTTAATTCTTGCTAATTTTTTGACCAATGCTTTGTTGTTAAGACCATTAAAAGCTTAATATTTGCCATTTACGGCTTGGCCCGTTTTTTGCTCAGGAGTGTACAGTATAGCTTCTGTCTGAGAGTCTGCTGCTTTTTTGTTACTAAACATAGCCATACTTTCACAGGAAGAGGCCATGTGACTGATATTTCAGATGGCTCACTGCGTCACACTGTTCAAAATTTCATTTTCCCACCAGGAACCGGAGACCTTCTTCTATGCTTCTTATTTGTTCTGAGCTCACTTCGCTGTCTCTGTGTCCATTGTTTCAGAAAGGTTATCCCACCCGTTGTATTTCAGTTCATAGCACAGCTCTCCTCCCCTTATCACTTTTGATACAGTTGACAGCAGTGTTGTATTTTGGGACTTTTTTATGTTGAAAAGTGAGAAAATGGAGCCTTGTTTGAAGCCCACCATATGGCATACCAATATGCCCTCGGACCCTTAGCCACTTCTCTGAAGGGTGTTTGCAGCGTCCTTAATCAAAGTGATCCTTCATCGTTGTGCTCTCTGCCGTTCGTTTCCCCTTTGGGGCACAGCTGCTAGTGTGAGTGAGTCTGGACTGAATTCAATAGCACACACACACAGACATGTACACTCATGCACACAAACACACACACAGTGACACGTTGAACCTGCCGGCCTCTGTGCTAGCATGAAACACTGAGCAGTGTGCTCCTGTCAGGTACCTTCTCTCTCACCTCATCACACCCTGGCACCGGAGCATCCGGGCTGCCTTGTGGTCAGTGTCTACCCCGCTATCTGCACTTCTCTGCCAGGCAGGGCTTATGAAGGGTAGGGCATAAGGGCTGCGTTCGGCAAAATGGCTCAGAGCTGCAATAGGAGGGCTGGGGAGTGGGATGACAGGAGGAGAGAGGGTCAGTGAGAGGTTTGGAAAGCCCCTGAATTATTAGCATGTTGTACCAGCTGTTGCATGGATATGATACAGGAAATGCTAGCAGTGCACCCTGGCATTGTCTGAGAAGAACTGGGAGAACCTAACTGAAGGGCAGTGCGCAGGCGGGTACACGGCACCTGTATAAGCCCTTCATGAGAACTGACATAAACCTACATAAACATTTATAAATGTTTATTACAACAGGTGCCAACTGTCACACCACCATCATCATCATCATCATCATTCTGACACCAAAAAATATGCCGAGCTAAGAAGTCACTCGTCAGATTTGCTTTTGTGTCATTTCACCCAAGACAGTGTCATAACACAAACTAACGTCTCCAAAAGTCATTTGACATAGGTGTTATGTTAGCGTTACATCAAAGTTGACAAAAGCTGCTTTTATGATAATTGAAGCCTGTTAGAATAAGTGTTTATAAAATGTTTACGTAGGGTTATGTCAGCTGTTATAGAGTGCTGTGTCATTTCAACCCAGATAGTGTCATAGTGTCACAACCACATTTCACCAAAAATTCTGTCACTTAACATAAATGTTACTTGACTTCTAAGTTGACAGAAGCAGCTTGAATGACAATTGATAACTGTTGGAATAAGCATTCATAAACTTTTGTGTAGGTTTATGTCAGTTGTCATAACATACTATTCCATTTCACCCCAGACATCATGACACAAACTATTTATACCAAAAGTCTGTCACCTGACATAAGTTTTATGTTAGCTTTACATCAAGGTTGACAAAAGCAGCTTTTATTACAATTGATGCCTGTTAGAATAAGTGTTTATGAATGCTCATGTAGGTTTGTGTCAGTTGTCATAAAGCCTTTGTCATTTCACCCCAGATAGTGTCATAACACCACATAATGTCACCAAAACTCTGCCACCTTACATGGATGCCATGTCAACTTGACGTCAAAGTTGACAAAAGGAGCCTTTATACCAACACCTATGTCAACTGACAGATTTCTGGTGACATTAGGTTGTGCCATGACAATGCCTGGCGTCAAATGTCATAGCACACAAACGACAACTGACATAAACCTACATAAACATTTATAAACGCTTATTCCTAGAGACTTTAGCTGTCATACTGTATGATCATCATTATGTCCCTCTGACACAAAAATTCTGCAGAGCTACAAAGTCAGTTGTCATAAAGTGCTATGACATTTCACCCTCGTCAGCGTCATGACACAACCTAATATCACCAAAAAACTGTACTTGACAGCTTTTTGTCTGTCAGCTTAACATCAAAGTTGACAAAAGCATCCTATAAGCATTTGTAAATGTTTATGTAAAGTACAGTACATTTGTCAGTTGTCATGAAGGGCTTATGTAGGTGTTATGTAGCCTTCTGAAGACCGCCCTTCATTAAAGTGTTGTAGAAGAACTTGTGTGCAGAATGAGCAATTAAAAATGTCATTGTATATAAAATGTATACAATGATGTATAAAATATGTTTGAAATATATATATAATAATATTACATATGTTTATGTACCTTACTTAGACTTTGTCTTATTGTTATATACTAATTTTCAAAAGTTTGTATACCCTTAGGACATGATGAAATAGACGTTTAGTGTTTTAGGTTCCTTTTTGGTTATCACAAGGTATAGTATACAATATATTACTGTTTTTTGGTTGATTGTGCCTTGGATTGTTTTCATGTTACATGATGCACCCACCTCTATCTGCACCAAACTAGCATACATATCATGATATTTTTATTTCCTGATAGTTTCTAGTCCTTACCCTGATTTGAGGTGATCCTTTTTATGTACAGAAGGGGAATCTGATAAAGAGGACTGAGAATTTACAAACACTCCGGACTCTGCAGATCCTGGACTTGTCCTCAAACAGAATTCAAAGCCTGTCTGGTCTTCAGGACCTCCACCTCCTGGCAAATATCAATCTTGAAAGCAATATGGTAATTAGATTTTAAATGAAAATGACCTTCTAATTGCTTATGTGAGCCTGTCAATAACCTGATAAAAAAGAGCTTCTTTCATATGGTTTTTAACTAAATGTTAGGTTGGTGAGATCAAAGAATGTACGCATTTGCAATACCTTCTGCTACTGAGAGACCTGAATCTCAAGAGAAACCCAGTACAAGTAAGTAATACAAATTTGCACAACTGCAATCCTGCCTAGAGGAGGTCGTCCACAAAAAGTCCATGGCCTGGTGAAAAGGGGATTAGTCAGAGAAGCAACCAGGTCCCCAAAGGTGATGCTTAACATGATGCTACCACCACCATGCTTCTCTGTGGTGATGATGGTGTTATAAGGGTGATGAGCAGAGTTGTGTTTCCACCAAATGCAGTTCTTTGTGCCAAAGTCAAAATAATGTTTTCTGAATCTTGAACATGTCTCTTGGCAAACTCCAAATGGTGTTACACAGCTTTGTGGAGGGTCCGAGCTATGGTTGTCACGTGAACAGCTTCTCTCATCTGAGCAGTGGAGACCTTTGGTCTCTTGGTTGCTTCTCTGACTAAGCCCCCTCTTTATCCAGTCACTGAATTTTGTTGAGTTGTCTCCTTTAAGTGGAGTCGCAGTTTGCCAGTTTCTTTTAAATAATGGAATTAATGATGCTTTGCAGGATGTTCAAAGTTTGTGATCGTTTTTATAACCACTGCCTCAGCCATCAATGGAAAATACGTATCATAAAACCACTGATAGTACAGCAGTGACACTGTCATGAGATGAAACTGTGTATAAATATATCAGGCACAATGATGTTGCTGAAGTTTTATGTACTGTGTTTTCATACTTGCTGCTTTATTTGACACACCTACTTTGTTGGGCTTTATAATTGTACAGTTTATATTTAGATTATAGCAATTATTTGTTTCCAAAATTGTCCTCTAGTCCTTCATCAGTTTTAGATTTATTGGTCATTTTAATACTCAGTTTAATTCTTATCTGCTGAAGGAACAACCTGACTACAGACTGGCTGTGATCTTCATTCTTAATCACCTTACTGTTATGGATGAGAAGCCTGTGACTGTTGAGGAAAAGGTAATTCTAGTAATGTTTGTGTTCTTCGATTGATCATATTGGTAAGGTATCTAATACTGACAGTTCATCAATTGGTTTAAAATGCCTTATCGAAATACGATTTTATAATTTTCAAGTTTAATATTGTGCTTATAGACCCCTGAGTGATGTCACTATGAAGTCAACTGTGCCTCCTGGTTGCAAAAGCGTAGCAGGAGCCTATGGTGATTTTTAAGAGCAGAGCCAGAATTTGTTTTCTAAAATGTTCTATTATGCTGTTGGGTGTCAGAATCGATAAAATGTTCATAAACACATTGACTTTTACCGCATACTTTAAAATCAGACCGTTTTCCAAGCCAACAAAAGATGCTTGTGCTTACAGGCAATTAGGAGGGATAATTGGTCCGAGGAGCTCCGTCTTTGCAGCGATCTTTTCATCTCAGCAAAGTAGCTAACGATCATATAGGTGAAGATGGTAATTTAACAGGCTTAGCTTGCTAGTTAGCTAACATGCCTAGATACGTCGCTCACCTAAAATCTACATCAACAAACTAGCTATCTAATGCTAGATACCTAGGTCACGTTCTTACTGAGGAGTTGCCTATAATAGACACGTTTAGCTAGCTAACTTTGTTCAGCTAACAATTGAGTTTATGTCATATTTATATTTATGTATATTCATATTTTTATATATTCTTATATATATGGCGTATACATATCCGGGCGTTGTAGGCTAGGCCATAACTTAGCATCATTTAGCCACTGACAGGATGCCAGGCCATAAGAATCTTTTAGAGTTACATCATTTGAAAGCGTTAGTTTAGCCAAATAAGCACTCCCTGTCTTTTAGTGCTATTACATAATAATAAGTGGATAACATTTTAGCTAATGTCAAGCCAATTTCTAAATAACATTCTTGATAGATTCTTCAATCAGATTATAAGAAATTAGCATCAGGTTGCTAGGCTACTTGGGTCTTTTTGCAACCAAGTTGTGCGCACATTTGTTTTTGTTTACAAACTCCAAACGGTCTATAAGGTTTGTTTATACCTTAAAATCTATAATAAATAATGAACAGGGATGTCTGTAAGTGATTATGGATTGTTTTGCTTGGCTCTTGGCTTTTGGTTAGTCTCTATTTCTTGATTTTAGGTTTTGGCTGTCAACAAGTACGATCCGTCTCTAGAGGTGGTGGCAGCCAGAGATCACATGACCCACATGATGTACCAGCACATGCAGCCGCAAGGCATCTTTGACAGGTGTTATTGGCTGAATTAATATTAAAATCACCCTATTCTGCTTCTTGGTATTGGCCTGCTGTTTGTAATTTGACAAAAAGTGAAATAAGGTTTTTGCATTTTACAAGATACAAGATTTAATTCAGACTGACTAGAAAATTTGCATCCCTTACTGGGCCAGTCTGGCATTAAATTGCCCCATAAAAAAGATAAAGATGTTGTTATTAGTATGTTTTGGTAAGTCCTGGTCCACCTCGATTGATACTGTTTGGTCTATATTAAGTTTGACAGCTTGTATATGACAACAGTAGGCATTTTCTATGGCTTCAAAAAGACTCAACATACTTTGATTCAACAAAATATTTCATTACGGTTGGAAAAGAGTCTATTTCCTACATCTTTATGCTCACTGGGATAGTATTTACATTTGACATTTTGCAAGATATCCTTAAAAGATTTAAAACGGTTACAGCTTCACCACTGCAGTTATAAAACAGAGCACTATCTGTGTGGTATTTATTAGGGCAAATCCAAAAAAACTTAACCAGAATTCATTATAGGGGTCAAGCCACAGGTAAACAGGGTTAAATAAGGATAATTCGTGTTTATAGATGAATAAAGCAGCCATGGATCAAAACCAGAAACTAGGAACAACAAGGGACTAGAGAAATACGGCTCAGAATTGAGACTAACAAACAACAAGGCTTTGAAACGAGACACACCAGGGTATAAGTAGGGAAACTAATTGCGGACTAAACACAGAATAGGTGCGCACATTTGGGAAATAAACTGATGACAGGATGAGCGGAGGAGACAGGACCAAAACAGAAACCAAAACAAACCTGTTGCCATGGGAACCGGGACACTGGGAGGCATCTGTGACTACTATGGGACAACACTATACTGAACCCTTGTATGTGGGAAATTGTGTGAAATAGATTTTGTTTACAAATGTTTAAAATGAAGAAGGCCTACTTTAAACTTTTACTTGATTTTGTACTGAATGTTTACATTTTTTTTCTACCTGTTTAACGTCCAGCACCCTGCCCAGTCTGGACACTCCATACCCCATGCTGGTCCTGACAGGGCCACAGGCTTGTGGAAAGCGGGAGCTGGCCCATAAGCTGTGCCATGAATATAGTGACTACTTTGGTTATGGGTAAGTGCTTGTTGTCTCTCAGTGTTTTATATCTTCATATTTATGAATGGATGTGCTGTTGTTCCACAAGCATCTCCTGCCTGCTGTGGAAAATATTTCACACAGCTGATGATAAATTGTCTTGCAAATAGGAACAGTACATGCTGTGTCTGTTTTAGGGCTTGCCACACCACCAGGGGGCCCTACTTCGGGGAGGAAGATGGCTGTGACTACCACTTCGTCCAGGATGAAGAATTTCAAAACATGATTCGTATGGTGCGTCTCAAATTTGGAGGATAATTCTGTCCTTTAGGGCACTGATGTTTATTAAATATTACCCTAAATCTGCCCACTGCATCACTATCCAAACTGAATTAATGTTTAGGTAATTACGAAAAATATCAGAATAACATAATCGAGTGGGAACCTTTTCAAAATATTTAGGGAGATGTCAGTGAAAGTTAGTTTGGCACAAAATGCTTGAATCAAAATATTTCAGACAGCTAGCATACTGTCCTTATTAAATATAATAATTATAACAGACCTGCTTTCCATAATAAGCTCAGTATAGGGATGTATTGATAACAATACTGGTACAGGTGATAATCCCATAGCATTCGTAGCATCTACTAAATCTAGTGGACTGATGAACAGACGGCACAAAATAACTGCGATCTGGACGTATTTCACGATTAACTACAGAGATCAAAGCAAAGCACTCTGCAAACTGTGCAATGTGAAAATATCACGAGGACGAACTACAGCATCTTCCTACAATACAAGTAACTTGATCATACATTTAAAACATAAAACTCAGAATGAGGAGTTTGCTACTCGCAGCACACACTGGCTAGGATAAAAAAAATGCCTACAGGTGATGCTAGGTGAGTGAAAATAACAACTCTTACCCAGGTTGTTGTTCTTGACGATCAGCTCCTATCTGTCATTGATAGTAACAAGAGATTCAGATGCACTGAAGACAAAAAATGTACTTTACTTACAGATGTAGAGAAGCATTTTTCCACTGCAGTCCTTCTCGATCCAAGGTTAATAAGGGAGCTAGCCAGTGGATATCAGCTAGCTAGTGTTATGAAGAATGGGCCTAGTAGATTATAAGCATGTAAACACGTGTGCATGCTTTTCTGAAGTGAAACAAAACCACTGAAACCCTATTGGATCCAAGGTAACCAAGGTAGCTAGGTAATACATATCAGCTATATACAAATATATATGTACTGTATATATATATATATATATATATATATATATATATATATATATATATATATATATATATATATATATATAGAGAGAGAGAGAGAGAGAGAGAGAGAGAGAGGGCTAAATAATATGTTCTGTGATGTCCCTGTAGAATACTAAACTACATGTACTCATATTCAGTCTGAGAAATTATATTGATGCATCTCTAGTTCAAAATATTGATCTTTGACCTTCAACTGTAATTCTTGTTGCGATGTCTAGAAAATATAGTTCATCGACTATCCTGGCATGACATTGTGTGTGGGTCCAACAGACCAACGAGACGGCGGCGTTCACTTTGAACTTGCGTTGTAAAAGTGCTGACTTGCTAAACGTTTGAAAGAGATGACGGGCAGAACGTCGTACATGATCTGTTTCTCCGGCCCTCCGGTATCTTAAAGCTTTGCCTGTTAGAGTTTCCTTTTTTAAAGTCCAATGGGTTTGATAAATAGAGGTTGCAGGTTGATTTAGTGCTGAACTCCTTTGATGCGTGATTGTAAGCATATGTAACAAGGACAGAGGAGAAAATCTCAGGTGAGTATTACAGACCAGCCTGACCTCATATCACTCAGGCGCAGATGTAGTCGCCCTCGCAGCCAGCTGGCATTCAGCAAATTAATCTCATTCGGTAGCTCTCCTGAGCTCAGCTAATGCTCATTTCAGGGTCTGTTAATGTGAAATAATAAAAAGGATTAGCATATGGTTGTAATCTGTATTTGTGTTTTAATGCCAACTCATCCAGAGAACGACAATGAACCTTTGAGCATTGTCCTCTCATCATCTCGTGCAAGATAGAGAAAAAGCTTCACAGTCAAATTTTTAACCAGATCCAGATGCTAGTCGACAGGGTCAAAGGTTAGTGGTGTGAAAATGTGAGCAGGGCTTTTTCCCGTTTAAAGATTTGAGAGCACTGACATGTGGAACATCCAAGACAGGATCTGTTTAGCAGATGAATTTGAGGCATAAAGCGTGCTTACACTACAGCATGGACTGCTCTTTATCTGTTTTTGAGTCTGACCCCTTTTCTCTTTCAGGGTAGCTTTGTGCAGACGATGCAGTATGGAGGACATTGGTACGGGCTGTCTCGAGAGGCCATCGAGAGCGTGGCCAGAGAGGGCCTTGCCTGCTGTGTTCATATGGAGCTGGAGGTACAATATGGGTTAGACAGCAGAATGGCATTTCATTCATTTTGTTGGTCTTTCTGTTAAAGACTGCTTCTGCTTAGGAAAACATACAACCGTTCCCATGGTAGAAGCAAATCTGTGAGAAAGACAAACCATGAAGACAAGAACAAGATGTTTTTTGTTATTCTCATTAATTTATCAACCTTTTTTTTTTTTGGGAACACGTTCCATGAAGCCTCTGAAGTTTGTGTGAAGTCGGTAACGTTTCCTTGTAAGCATTTTTATCATCATAAAGCCTAATAAAGCTCTATAATATTCTATAATTTAATCTACTGTAAGTAAGATATGAAACAAGATGTGGTGTGGTTTCACTGTGTATAAATATGGGTTACCAACCTGAAGTGGATTACTTTCCTATAACACCATGTCCAGAATTGTTTTATTCCTCTCATACCACAGCGATTTCCCAACAATTACAATTTTTTTATTTATTAATGAACAGCAAATCATACTTTTTACCCATTTATAGTTACATTTAATTTTGTGGAGACAAGTTCCTGTTCCTGTTACATTACAGTAGCTATAAACAGTCATTCTCTCTTTTCTCTCTCTCAAAGTTCTTAAGGCAAAAAAAAAAAATCACAACTTGTCATGTTACGGAGAAACCATGAAGTGCAAAATTCCTCCTTCTTAAAGACCGGGGTAGAAAACAGCCATTTGTTAAACAAATGTCTCCTAACAGAAAGCTTCCCCATATCAACCATTAAACACATTTTTTTTTAATCCTTTTATTACTAGTCTTAGGTTATGTGGTTATAAGTCCCCTGTGAATGAGTTGGTACTGTTGAAATGATAACATATTAGAATGAACTTCTGTTATAGGAAATTAAACAACACCTTCTGACCAATCAGATTCAAGAATTCAAAAGTGCTGTGGGATAATTTAATGTAATTCCTTCATAACTATTCATTATAATACCATGCAGTGTAATGCACAACTTATATAAATATGAACAATTATAAAGCAACTGTAATATTTATTAATCATTATAAAAACATTATAAATGTTTGAAAATGCATCATTGAGTGTATCAAATATTTAAAAAAATATTCACTTCAAGTATTTATTCTTTATTACAGGTAGGTTGTAAGACAGTATTATAGCCCCATTAAGTTATATGCACTTATTTCTTCTCTTTAATTCCAATTATCATGACAAGTTTTGAACTCAACTTTATAAGTTTTCAAAAAATAAACTTCAAGGAATCAACTGTCTTGACTTTGAGTTGAAACAAAGGTTATCTTCAAGTTGAGTTTACTCATGTTTTTAAGGTAGCAGGTGAACTTTTGTTTCTACGTTTAACCAACTTGAAATATCTTACAGTGAATAAATGCATCTTTTGTAAACTATTTGTATTTGTGTCCCTATTTCCTGTCCACAGGGTGTGTTCAGTCTGAAAACCTCATACTTTGAACCCAGATACATCTTGCTGATCCCGACTAGAATCGAAGACTACATTTCACACATGAAGGCCCGAGGCTTCTACACTAACGCTCAGATAGAGAAAGCCGTGTCACGGATCGACCTCTACACCAAAATCAACAGAGAGCGGCCTGGCTTCTTTGACAGCGTGATCATCTGTGGTGGGGATCTTTGATGTTTGATGAATTAAATGAAATTTAAATTGGTATTAGATTTATTAGGAATGTGTAGTCGCATAATTAAACTATGTGCAGCTGTACTGTGAGCTTGTGGTTCTCTTGAATTCTCACTGCCTCTGAACAAAAAGTTCTTCTCATACAAAGCAGCTTCTTTAACGTTACTTACTGCCTTCTAATGTAGCTGCTTATGTACGCGATATATAATATGTTTTTACACATGATATTTTTTGATAGGTTTAGGAACTAACCTTATAGCCATTGTCTTTTTTTAACTATTAGATGATCGCAACGAGGCATACAGCGCTCTGAGGCAGCTTATAAAGGAGTACCTGGGTCTGGAGGAGCAGGAGAAAGAAGGTAGACGGAGCACTGGAGTTACACCGCAAAATGCCACCACAGGTAAAACTCAGTCCGTTCTATCAGTTTTTGCTTTTATATTTACAATTTGTTTCTTGCAGTGGATATTGCTCCATACACAGTTGAAACAGAATCGTGAGTAGTAATTGTGATCTCAGCTCTAAGCCTAAAAAAAAAAGGATCACTATTTAATCGAGAATCGTGTCGCCCTACACAATACACACGACTCGCGACGGGTCATTGCCACCCCAAAGTGTGTTATTTTGATACAACAGCACATTCCGAAGCGCGTTATTATTGTGCTTATACAAACTACAAGTTTGAAATTTATTAACAAACAACATGCACTTTTTAGTATATAGTTTGATTTAACCTTGTGGAACGTCTATAAAATGAATATAAATTAATGCACACATTCTGACCAATCAGAATGGAGATTTCAACCGCGCTGTGGTATACATTTATTAAATTCTTACGTTACTTTAGCAGACACTATGGAAGCTACATTTTCCTGGTGAAGGTCCACAGCTGGTTTGCATTTTAGATTACTGATTTATTGGTACATATGAACTGCAATTTTAACAGCTGGTTAAATAATTAGTCGCAGTAATGATTCTACATAAAACTCACTCATAAGTCAGTTTTCCAGACGTTGTTTCTCCCCTTTTTTATTCTGTAGACTCACTGAGCCTCAAAGTGCTTTGTTTCATGTAATGGTTGCTGTTCTTCAAATGAATTAATGTTGCATTTTTTGTGGCATCACTTGAATATGGGTTTGTGTGTATGTGTGTGTGTGTGTACAAATACAGTAGCTGCAGTAATACACAAGCTAATAGAAATAATGATAGTCAAATACACGTGTGTGTGTTTCAGATGAGGGTGGTGAGTCTACAGCAGCCAAGAAGCTAGACGCCAACCCCACAGACACCTACAGCCAAAATTACTACAGCAAAGTCCAAACCAGGCTGCTGCCTCAGAAAACCTCAGCAGTGAGTCAGACAGAATGAACAAAAGTTAAAAAAAAAAAATGATGAATGAGTACATGGTGCAAAAAGACAAATGCTTTGGAAATCATGATCATGTTTGGATAAATTTCAGTGCTTGAAGGGATTGGCTGTCTGTGCTTGTGTTGTAGGAACTGGCGTCTATCCATAGGAGACAGCAGATGGTTCGAGATGCCCTGGTGGGTAAGATTCCCAGGGCTTACACACAGCTCTTTAAAAGGTACAGTAGTAGTACAGTAGAAAATATAAATATTGGCTAATAGTGCCATAACCTGGCGTTAACATCTTTAAGCACTGGTGGCTAAAGTTGGGGGCTGCGGACAACTGGGAAAAGACCTGTGATATTTCTGTGCATACAGGTGTGTGTGAGAGTGTGTGTGGTGCCATGCAACGGACCCGTGTCTTGTCCAGTGTTCCCAAGACACGCTCTGGATTCAAGGGATAAAGCACCTATGATAATAAATGAGCATTTAAAGACATTGTCTGTATTCTGTTTTCTTTTTTTTCCTAAAGTTATTTTATTGATGCAAATGTAGCCAGCATCATTACCATCTTTTCCGAGATTTATACAGTCAGATCCATAAGTATTTGGACTGTGACATAATTTTCATAATTTTGCCTCTGGACACCATGACAATGGATTTGAAATGAAGCAATCAAGATGTGATTGAAGTGTAGACTTTCAGCTTTAATTCAAGGGGATTAACAAAAATATTCCATTAACTATGTAGGAATTACATCAATTTTTGCCTTTTTTTTTTTTACATCTTCTCACACAAAGAAAAAATTTTCGCTGACATTTTTTATTTGTAGTCAGCATACATTTTTAGACTCTTCAATTTCCCTACAAAGTTTTTGATTGCTGACTTTGATTTCCGTGTGATTTCTGGATGCATACAGCCGTCCATGATCAATCACACAAATTGTGCTCCCAAGCGGCCCATGATGTCAAGTCAGGGGATTTTCTGTTTGTTTGTTTTTTATTATTATTTTTAATATTAAACATACACTATATGGCCAAAGGTCATATTTGTACATCCCATTCTAGATCTAATCTCCCTTTGCTGTTATAATAACCTCCACTCCTGGATCTCAGTCGTGTTCCAGTTCATCCTAAAGGTGTTCAGTGGGGT
The DNA here is from genome assembly GCA_022758105.1 of Pangasianodon gigas. Lineage (NCBI taxonomy): Eukaryota > Metazoa > Chordata > Actinopteri > Siluriformes > Pangasiidae > Pangasianodon > Pangasianodon gigas. Next base: position 6,086,802 of record CM040471.1, on the reverse strand, counting down.
TGAGGTCAGGGCTCTGTGCAGGACACTCGAGTTCTTCCACTCCAACCTTCACACACCATGTCTTCATGGAGCTCACTTTGTGCACAGGGGCATTGTCATGCTGGAACAGGTTTAAGCCTCTTAGTTCCAGTGAAGGGAAATTGTAATGCTACAGCATACAAAGACTTTCTATACAATTGTATGCTTCCAACTTTGTGGCAACAGTTTGGGGAAGAAGCACATATAGGTGTGATGGTCAGGTGTCCACATACTTTTGGCCATATATTGTGTTGTTATGAACCTGTTTGATTGGCCACTTGAATTAAATTGGTTTAAGCCAAACCTCAATAAATGAAAAACTTGATTAATAATGACAGTTTTCTGAAATGTGTCCTGTGATGGGAAAGTTCCAATAAATAGCCTTATAGCAATATTAAATATTATTGTATATATTTTGATTACGTTTGAAGAAAAATCGATGCATTACTCTTTCTGTTGAGAATGAGACAGTTTTCTCTTCTTAAACGTGAATACAGTTTCTTCTCATGAAACATTCATTGTTGATCAGGCTGAATGTATTTATGAATTAATCTTATAAAACATTAGTGAGGGGGATGGTATCAATCAAGACAGCATGAATAATTTAGTGTGCTCTAATCTGAGCAGTGTTAAATATCCCAGATTATTATTTATTTATGTGTGTGTGTGTGTGTGTGTGTTTGCATGTTTGTTGCAGATATGTTCATCCAGTTCCATCATTACTGACCCCTCAGTCTGCGGACCATAACGAGGACAGCAGGTACACAGCACACAGAATGACCTGTTGACCTCTAACCTCTGACCTGCACTCATCCTGTTGACCTCCAAACCTTTTGCACTTAGCATACATTTTTTTTAGATTTAAATGAGTCTTTTTTTAATTACTTACCCACATACATTATTTAATATTTTTTCTGCAATAAATCATAGCATTTGGCTGTAATTTTGCATGTTTTTATTCATCCAGTCGTAGAGTCGTAATCTGCAGGGTGGAGGTAACTTGCTAGCTCTCGCCACGGGCAGGGGGGTGGAGGGGGCATGAGATGGGGGTTGGGGTGATGATGGGATGTGTCTGAAATATACATAAATGCAAATTTATAGCTGTCAGTGTTTGTGCCGCTCTTCTGGGTCCGCTTGCAAAAACCGAGAATTCACAGCTACATGTGTGAAATATGCATAGCTCCAAGATATTTAAACATGTGCTAATTTAGTCTGTTAAGAATAGTCCTGGGAGTCGTAATGAGTTGCCAAAGACGCCTGCCCCAACTTTTGTTTCTTTACGTTTCTGGGCAAAAGTGTATATAACCCTGAAGCGCCGAGGCCACAGAGGGTTCCTTACACACTGCAGGGGGCGAAAACTTTCTCCTAAGGAACAAATGGAGACTTCTTAGTTAGTTAAGAGCAGATATATTATATCAAATTAATAGAAGTCTACATATGAGTATAGTATATTCTCATTTCCTTTTTCCTCCCTCTCTGTCTCAGCTCAGAGGAGTCCTGTGCCAGTTCCGGCCTGTCCATGAACAGCTCAGCAAGGGTACTCTCTGTGGGAAGCCCAGCTGATGGCTTGGATGCAGGGTCAGGGCCAAAGGTGGAGCCTCTGGATGTCTCCCTGTTGGGGCAAAACCTGGAAACACTCAAAGGCAAGGACCACACGTACCTCTCCATTTACCTCTCAGAATCAAAAGTTTTAAATTTAGTACCAGTGACATTTGGTTATTTTTATAGGCACAGAGCAATTAAATGAGCTTCCTGACAGTGTTTATGCTCATCATCTTTTAAGAGAAAATGCTTGTTCCTGACATTCAGAGTACGGTTATAAATTCCACTACCAAGGGCTCTTTCTGTTTCATCACTTGTCAAAAATTTGTACTCAGTTGATATTTACTATGGAGGACCTCTTTCTGACCTAAACGTAATAGCAACCTTACTGAGTAAATGAGCTTTTCGGAGTAAGATGAAGTTGCTGGATGGAAAAAAAAATTGCGTAAGTTGTTTAAAAGTTATTGGGGGGAAAAGCAATAAATTGTAAAAATTATCATACATAATACGTAAGGTATCAGACATTTGGGGGTGTGCTGTTATATAAAAAAAAAAATAATTCCTGTTTCTATAATTATAAATAATAAAAAAATAAAATTTAAAAAATCCTGTTTCTAATTCCTGTTGACTATTTTACTATAACAGCACATATCAGAGTGTTTTATTTCTCTTTTACCACAGCAATTTGTCAACGATTACAATTTTTATTTATTAAAGAAAGACACATCGTATGTTTTATCATTTTATAGTTGTGCTTAATGTTGTGGAAAGTCCATGAAACAAGTTAGTTGCAAAGCAGCTATAAACATTCGTTCCCTCACCAGCCTCTCTCTCTCTCTCTCTCTCTCTCTCTGTCTCCCACACTGTCTCTCTCACTGTCTCTCTCTCTCTCTCTCACTGTCTCTCTCTCTCTCTCACTGTCTCTCGAAGTTAATGTTACTGGGAAACAGCAAAGCTTAAACTCCTCTGTCCTGAAAACTTCCCTGTGACTGAAAACTTACTTAGAGCTTTACACTGGAGACTCCTTCCGTAAATGATAAATAAACGTCTCCTCAAAGAAAACTTCACCATATCAGCAATTACAGACATTTTAAAATCTGTATACAGAGTGTCTGCCATACAAGTCTGTTACTGTAGAAATGATAGCGTATTAGAATGAGCGCATTAATGTAAACACATGATTTGAATTACATTCAGAACTACCGTCAGAGCTGCCATTATAGAAAATTAATCAACACCTTCTGACCAATCAGCCTTGCGAATTCAACAGTGCTCTGGTATAAACAATAAAAAAATATATATTAATAATCTAATGCTAAAAGTATTCACTTTGAGATTTGATCACTTTCTAAATGCGTGACATTTCTGATATTAATTTAAATGCTACATAGTACTGTACACCATTCTGTCTAATACCGATGACGCTGCAGAGTGCTAGCATCTGATTAGAACTGGTTTATTTTATATTATTGAAAAAAAAGAATGATCACAAACTTATCAAAGAGTACTGTATGCTTTATTTATACTTAGTCATGAAGAATGACATTGTTTAAAGAGCCATGTTTTCGGTTTTTTTTAAGTACACAGCGTTACTTTTGGACCATACTGTATAAGTGTTCTTTCCCTGCAGATCACATGGAGCCAGGTCTGAGCCCAGATTCCTCACGCTCAGCTCCCGAGCAAGCGTCCCCGACTGTGGTCTCCTCTCCAGGACGTCCAGGCTCCAACGCCAAACCCATTCTTCCCCCCATCCCGCTGGGACGCAAGGCCGCTGAATCCGGATCTGTGCAGCAGCTGACAGGGCAGGCAGGACAGGTGGATGAGGGATAGCCGAAAGAGAGAGGAGAGAGGAATAGGAATGGGTTTGTAGAAGGTAATAGAAGGTAAAATGTAATTCTAATAGAGTTAAGGACCTGTGCAGAACGTTTAGTTCACTGTAACGTCAGAGTTAAACCCCCGTGGTCATCTGTATGCAGATCATGATGAGAGTAGAGATGTAAAACCTAAAAGAAACATCTTCCCTATCTGATGTCCTGAAGAGCCCGAAGGCTAACTATAGATCTAAAAATGTTTCCATTTTAATATAATCTTAGAAATTCTAACCCTGAATAATACCAATGTGAAAATAAATGATTTTCGTATTAAGGTAATCATTTGAGCTCACTGCACACTGGCAATGTTTTTTTGATCCACAATGAAAATATATCCAAACACATGCCTAAATTCCCCAACATTTTCTTTTTATTTATTATTAAAGATAGCACAATACCACTTTTTCTTTTTTAATACAGATGCTAATACTGAAACCTTGAGTATCAGCTGAAATCAATACCTATCTAATATTTTTTTCTTTAAAATTTGTAAAAAGTTTTAGAAATGCAAGAAAAAATATGACAAAATCGCAGCTTTCACTGCAAATATAATAAATATATTCAATGTAAAGTATAAGTATAAAATATATATTAAAAAAATTTAAAAAATATAAATTCAATCCTAACAAAAACATATAATCCTTCCTCTTTATATGTAAAAAAATATATATATTTTCCAAATCTAATTCCAGTCTTTGTCATTTGTTACGAGTTCGGATCAGATTCATCCACCTTTTCTTTTATTATTATTATTTATTAATTTTTTTAATTTAACATTTATTTAACCAGGGTATTCAAAACAAAAATCTCTTATAACACACTTATAACAGCGCTGTGACACCATTAAATGCAATTTGATTATAAATAGCTTAAAATCTGATCATGAGATTAACTGCAGAACTTTCAGATGTTTTTGTAAGTCATTTTTGGTCCACAATGGAAATATATATATAAAAAAAAAGCCAAAATTCTCCAACATTTTCTTTGTATTTATTATTAAAGATAGCACAATACCACATTTTCTTTTTCAATACAGATGCTAATACTGAAACCTTGAGTATCAGCTGAAATCGATACCCATCTGATATTTTTTTCTTTAAAATTTGTAGTCAGCTTAAAATGTTTAAAATCAGGTCTCACTGATGAATGTGGTTATCAGGACGTAAACTGTATTGTATGATTTTTGTTTGCAACAATTCAGATAGCTACATCGCTGGAAATTGGTGATAGATTAAATGTGTTCTAGCTACACTATTCAGGGAGCTTGCTGTTTGACAGTCGTTCACTGGAATCTAGGTGCAGTGTTTGTGTTAGTATTTGTCTGTGTGTGAGCTTGCACACATTCACACACTTGGCCATCTGTCAGTGCCATAGCCTCAAACCAGCAGATGTTATAATGATCTTATAATTCAGAGGCAGTTTCAGACAAGACAGGCCAACAATGCAGGAGAATGCGGCTCGCAGGCATAACCTTCCTAACGCCAATCTTCACTCCTCGCTCGTATTAAACACCTCAGCAGGGGGCATTACAGGCCCCGTATTCCCACAAGAAGCCACAACAAAGCTTATGTGTGATGGGTAGCATTTAGTGTGAGATTATTGAAATAAAAATCCACCCTGAACGACGTAATCCTTTTAATAATGTTAAAAGTGGCATCCATGATTTATTTTTCACTTCCTACATTACCCATAATGCTGTTCGATTACCTGCTGATAGTGGTGCAGTGGCATTTACGCTGCATTTGACTTACCTCGGAATTGTGTCACTTTCAACGTCCTTTACAAAAAACCACGAATGCCTCCATGTTCATCTTTTGTTCTCAGCAAGCTAGCTGGATATCTGTGATGAGTTATATTTTACATATATTTTTAAGAAGAAGAAGAAGCAGCCTTTATTTGTCACATATACATCACAGCACAGTGAAATTCTTTTCTTCGCATATCCCAGCTTGTTAGGAAGTTGGGGTCAGCCATGATTCAGCGCCCCTGGAGCAGAGAGGGTTAAGAGCCTTGCTTAAGGGCCCAACAGTGGCAGCTTGGCAGTGCTGGGGTTTGAACCCCTAGTCTTCTGATCAATAACTCAGAGCCTTAACTATATATTCCTCCTCAAAACAATGACCTGTATAGTCAGTATTATAGACTTAACAAGCTAGTATGTCTGTACGTTGAGCAGCCATGTTGATTTGATGTCACTTGCTGAACTCTGGGGTGAGGAGACTGTCCTGACTTTGAGAGTAGGAATTTGAAGTTGAGGGTTTTGTTTTTCCTAGTCGGAGGTCAGAAATTACAAGTTACGACCTTTAGTCGAATGCAGCATTAGCTCTTGCTTCATCTCTATCAAGACTTTCATGCTAACACCACCGTCAACAACCATCTCGTTGATCGCTAGCGAGCTGAGGCGTAACTCTGCCATAACTCAGTGTAGCTGCATTGCATTCTGGGACTTTGAGTGGCTACTTCTATGTTGGATTTCTCATTAATAAGACTTTGAAGGTCCTTGGAAAATGGTGAGTGAGAAAAGAAGCTCTTGCTTTTTTGTTTTTAGGTGCTAACAGCAAAACTTGATTATTTTCCCTTATGTTTCAGGGCTTTGAAATTTTATCTGCTATTAAACAGCATTGTAACTGCGCTAGCTAGCAATGTCCCACTGTGATGTCAGCATGGCACACAACCGCTAGCTTCTCACAGGAATAATGAAATTACAGAGCCGAACAACAAATTAACACTTATGTTTAGATATATGGTTACAGCAGAATGCAAAAATCTATAAATCTAAAATGATACAGTGACGCATCAAACATAAATACGGCTGTTATTCACACACTCAAGCACTGTGATCTTTATTTCATCTATATCACGTCTGAGCCAGGCGGCTGTGTGTCTGAGAGCTTGCACACAGACGTCCGGCTTAAACTTGTTCACTTTCTGTACAAGTTTCCGAGAATTCATTATAGTGTTTAATTTTCTAAGAGTGCTCCGCTTGTATGAATACGTTGCCTTAAGCCAAATTATTTGCATAACATTTATTAAAACACTGAAGAGCTCTGAATCTCTAGAGTCTATAAATTAGATTCTATATTATGTATTGCCATAGTTTCTCAAAATAATATTTCTCCTCATTCATATTTCGTTTTGAGATGAAACTGGGAAAACCAGGAAACAGGTTTTTGATTTTATTTTTTGGATTTTTTTCCATAAAATTATTTTAAAAATCAAACCTTCATGAATTCAAATATGAAAAATTGGCCACTTGCAGCACTTAAAAAAAAAAAACAGTTTAGTGGTTCAGTAAATATGACAAAATGAAATGTGTGATTTTTAGACAAAAAAGAAAATTATTAGAATTACTTACTTGCTTTAAGTTCTGTACTAAATTAATATATATATGTATATATGTGTGTGTGTGTGTGAACTGTGAACCTGGCTTTACTGAGTAATTATTAAATATTATGCGTAGGTATAGTCATGAATTACACATATGTCTGTTTGGTTCATCTCCGTTCTTTGAGACAACACCGGAAAACCCAAAGTATCTCTCGTGATGAAGTACATCGAAATGAATTACCTGTCAGACTTGGCGGTGAATTACGTTTTTCTGTTTTTAATTCAGGAATGCCGTCTTTAAATTGTGTGGGTGTTGTGACTCGTTTAATTAAAAGTATCACTTTGAATAATGAAGCGTTAATGGAATGTAACTGCAGCGATTAATATACTGTACATGCTGAGCACTATCTCGTCTCCTCGTGATGCATTCTGCAGACAGAAACCTGCACATCACAGAAAACATTATACTCTTATACAATGACGAATAGCACAGAGAAAGTAAAGCACTCACATTAGTCAAGTTGAGTGAGTTTTTATTGTCATTCCTCTATAGAGCTTGTATACATTGGAACGAAATGTCGTTTCTCCAGGACCATGGTGTAACACAGAACAGCATACAGGACTACATAAAGTGCAAATACACAATGGTGTGAGACGAGTGCAGGACAATAAATACACAGAACATGGGCTGTAAACTATAAACTCTTTTGTAGTGTAGCAGCAATAAGTATAGCAGCAATATTTAAGTTCCATAATAAAAAGCGTCTGATGCAGCTTTGTAAAGTGCAGCTGTGCAGTGGTATACAGGGAAACACTTGGACATTCGCATACTGACGCATATTGTGTAGGCTGTGACTATTATTCACTTCACTTTGTTACATTTGTCTGAATCATTATTGCCAGTGTAATAATGAGCACATCCACATTGGCTATGGTTCATCTGATGCACTGATGGAATCTCTGTCAGTCTGATCCTTCCTTCTTTTTTTTCTTAATTCATTCCTTCTGTTTTCTCTTCAATAAAACTTGAAAGTGGTTATGATTTATAGTATTTGAAAATACATACATTTTGACCATGGGTGAAACGGTGGTGCAGGGTGTAGCTGTGCTGACTCCAGGGTCTTGTGCATGTTCTCCTCATGTCCACGTGGGTTTCTTCCACGTTCTCCAGTTTCTTCCCGCCTCCCAAAAACATGCCCGTAGGTGTGTCCCAAGATCCACTGATCCACCATCTTGCTCCAGATCCTCTATAACCCTGACCATATTTTAACAATACACGACTTAGGCCTGGTAGAGATACTGTATATAGTCCTTTAGAGGTATTTTCTTTGTTTTAATATTGGCCACTGAGATTTAGAGCATAAATTAAATTTTACTAAGCTTTCTAAAACATTGAAAGACACTTTTGTATTCTGTATTTATGCTTATGCTTATTTATGTTTTATTACTCCAAGTCTTGCCTCTAAATGTAAGAGCTAATGACTTAAAGACTTAAAATGCAGCCTGTTTGTTCAGGCTCCCTAGTGGCGTAGACAGTCTAACTATTGTGCAGTAACAAAAAAAAAAGAAAGAAAGAAAATAGCAATGATATCAACAAAAAGCTGCATGTAATTTTTCAAAGTTATAAGTTATCTATCCACATATGAAATTGTATGTCTCTTTGTTTTGGAGCACTCAATAACTGAACAGATGTGTCGCCTCAGGACTTGTTTACAGACTGCCAGAGCTCCCGACATAACGTGGCCAAGTATTTGGGACATCACAACCCAAATACTTTCACCATCAAAAAATCGTGTTCCAACAAGGCAAAATACAGCTGATGGTAGAAACAGCTGATTATGGTGTGTAGTACTTAAATTTTGGGAAAGTAAGACTTAAATTGGATTTGTAAAAAAAACAAAAAAAAAACCAAACAAACAAAAAACAGGAATAACTTACCTTATTTTGCCCTCTGAGCAAAGGGATATAACAAAAAAGATTAAGACATGATGTTTTAGGTCACACTTAAGTATAATAATTAGATGCCATAAGGAAAATGGCATGTCTGAATGGTACGATCTTTGCAGTAAGCTGTTCAGACGTTTTTTGTTACATTTAAAAAAAAAAAATATTTAGTCTCTTAGCAGACACTCTTTTCCAGACAAAAACGTTCAAACAGTTGAAGGTGAAGTGATACAAGGCACATTGCACATCTGCAAGGATCAATATCCTGAAAGAAGCGTCAGATGCTAGTTTGTTAGTGCGAGTGCTAATGGTAGTCTATGTGGTTACAAAATGGTCATTTTCAGCCTAAACGCATGTACAATTTAAAACACAATCAGTAACAAAAGGGACAATTTGTGCATAAGTAATAATACACATAATCCAGAACCAAGAAGTAATACAAATGATAGTCAATGCAGAGTAAGACACTGTCAAAAGAGGAAGGAGACATTTGTGGAAGGGTCGGTCAGAGTGATGTTGTAGGTTAATTTCATCACTAATTTCACCACAGGATACTGGTGGAGCATGATCTTGCATAACGAGCATGTTTAGACCTCAGAGAAGGACACGTCAGGACCCCTGAGGTTGAAGACCTGAGCTGGCTTGCCGGTGTGTGAAGCCTTTGATGCCTGGAATGCAAAGACAAGAGTTTTGGATTAGATTTTTGTTCCAACAGGAAGCAAGCGGAGTGACCTGACTAGGCGGGGTCACATGTGAGAACTGAACATGTGAGGACATCATGAACCAGTCGAGGAGCAGCATACATTCGATATGCATATTGAATTTTCTGTAGAGGAAATATCCAATAAGAAGGGACACCAAAAAAAGGAAAAAGTTGAAGTGCTCAATTCTGGAAATAACCAGAGCTTTTATAGGAGGTTGAGCAGAATTTTTAGTCAGAAATACTGTATGTTTATCTAATGATATGAAGAAGAAATCTTCAGGATCTGGGAGTTGATATGATATCACAGTGATAAGACAACCATGAGATATGATCACTGAGCTTATTGATTTAGTGTACAGGGAGAATAGAAGTGGACCAAGAACTGACCCCTGAGGGACTTTAGCCATAAGGATGTGAGGTGATGAACCTGAAGCTCTTCATGATGTGCAGTTAGTAGGATCAATCCCGTAGATATGATGAGAACCAGGTCAGAGCGCACAGTAGCTCCTAAACTCCAAGAGTGGAAATGAGGATCTGGTGAGTCATAGTGTCAAGGAGTACAAGGACAGAGTTCTCTCTGAATGAGTGCATATTGTATGGAATTATTTCAGAATATTTAAAAATAAATAAGGATTGTCAAAACATAAACTTTTGTTTGAATGTTACAGTTTTTTTAATATCAAAGGTATAAAAGATTAAATCTAAGTTTTTACAAGTTATCATAAATGAATGAATGAATGAATGAATGAATGAAATTAAAACACACACACACACACACACCAAACACTGCTGTTTTCCCAGCAGACTTTATTACATAGCTTCAGTAAATGCCGAATGGTTTTCTGTGAAATTAAACAGTTGTATTCACCTTCATTGTGATTATTCACCTAAATAATGGGGTTAGGTAAGTTCTGTTAGATTCCTACAGTGCTGCAGGTTTTATATCTAAAAATAAAATAACACTATCGATCCTAGATGGGAAATTTAAGCGTCACAGCAGCACACAAAATATAAAAAGATAGTATACTGAGCAAATATACTTAGGTACTTACCTAAATAACTGCTACTGCAACTGAAGTCAACTATGTTAATTAATATAAATTGGAAACATTGAACAAAAAGCTTTGCAGTATTGTACTGTAAAACAGTGCAGTGACAGTTCTTAGGTAAGTCCCCATCTGTTTATTTAAAAAAATCTCTTTGTGATGTGCCTATTTTATGTATGCCTGCATACATGTAAATATTAAAAAATATTTAGGATTTTCTGTGAACAGGACATTTAGGCTACATCCACATTAATCCGGATAAATTTGAAAACGCATCTTTTCTCTAAGTCGTGGCCTTCCGTCCACACTGAGACGGCGTTTTTGTCCAGTGAAAACTGAGCTTTTCGAAAACGCTCTTCCAAATAGCTAAATTCGAAAACGCCATTTTTGTGTTTTGAGATATTTTCAAAACAATGATGTGTCGTGTGACCCATTCAACTCAAAACAAACAACTTTATAGTCTTGGGATATCCGCAGCAACAACTCCACCTCTTCATCTCCGTGCTTTTCCTCGACATCGCCGCATCAATTCAAAGAGACGGAAAGTTAATAAACGCCTGACAGAAATGACACAGGCCAAAGCGTGTCTTACATTTTTACACATGCACAGTATAGGGCTGTAAGCGTTTTCAGACGTTTCAGTGTGGACCAGCAATTTTTGGAAACATTTGAAAACGCCGGTGTAGACGGAGAGCGTATTAAAATGAAAATGCAGTTTTCAGATCTATCCGGATTAATTGTAGATGTTGCTTTTAAAAAACCCAGATAAATGTGACACTACACAAATAAACCTGTCATGTCACGGCCACACAGCAAGCTGACACTGCTGCCATTTCTACATCTGGGTTTTTATCAGTGTTTCCCGGGGCATAGTGGTGGGGTTGATATTAAAAAATATATATAATGCATATTGAGTAGGCTGTGATATTAAAAAAAAAAAACCCTTCTGGGTTTGACCACGCCCACTTTGTGCTTAAATTCAAGTACAGATACAGATATGAATATTTGGATATAATACTCAGATATGAATATTTGGAGCACTAAACAGATGCAGATACTCTCCTGTCCAGCACTTAATCTGATTAACCCTCCTGATTTACCGCACTGACCCAAGTCTCTGATCACAGTGACCTCTTATCTCATCTCAGTATCTCTAATCTTCTACTTGCATTCCCCAGGGCCTTTTTTTTTTAAATCTCAACCCTTTTATTTGTTTCTATCCTTCAACACCTGGCTACATTGACACTCACATCACATGAGTTTAATCTTTTATCATGATCATCACTTACTCCTGATTTGTCAAGGTTAGACTTGTTTCCTGCCTGTCAACGTCCAGCTTGTCATTATGTGACATAAAAGGTGGAAAATGTACTAATTATTATCCTTTTATTTCTTTAACATTCGCTATAATGTCCCATGAGGCTGCTCTAGTTTTTTCTTTTCTTTTTTTTTTTTAAATCCTTCTTTTACTGGATCTTTGTCTCATTGTCTCACATTCCCCTGCAGGGACTGATGGCAGCCTTCCTAAAGCTCATACAGAGCTGTGCATATGAAATGAGGCCAAGAACGTATTTTGAAAGCCCTGCTAACTGAGAGGAATATTCTGCAGCTTCCAGGGTCTGTGGCAGGAATAAAACGAGCCGATATGGCAAGGTCGAAGGGGTGCTTGGCAATATGAACGCTTTTTGCAGGTGCAGTGTGAAACCATATGGAGATTGTGGCGTCCCCCGTGTTCAGGATTTTGCTGATTCCTACCTGCCCTCTTTGTTTTAATGGGAAAACACATTTACAAACCAGAGCTACTGTGTGTGTGTGTGTGTGTGTGTGTGTGTGTGTCTATATGTCTCTCTCTCTCTCTCTCTCTCTCTCTCTCTCTGTCTTTTTCTCTCTGTGTGTCTCTCTCTGCCTTTATCTCTCTCTCCCTCTCTCCCTCTCTGTCTCTCTCTCTCTCTCTCTCCATCTTTATCAGTTTTCATGTGCTTTATTTTCATGACAAATAATTGTACATTTGTATTGCCAAAGCAGGTACAAAGGAAGGGTAGAGAGAAAACAGGAAAACTAAAATAAAAAGACAAAGATGTGTTTATCTCTCTCTCTGTCTCTCTCTATATATCTCTCTGTCTTTCTCTCTCTCTTTCTTAATCTCTCTGCCTTGCCCTCTCTGACTCTCTGTCTCTCTCTCTCTCTCTCTCTCTCTCTCTAGCTGTATCTCTGTCTGTCTGTCTGTCTGTCTGTCTCTCTCTCTCTCTCTCTCTCTCTCTTGCTTTAGGGAAAGCTGGGACTTGTTCCTGCTTGTGGTCAGAGAATGAGCACACTGCATTCCTTCTCTAATCAAACTGCATATTCTTTTCATGTTTAATAAGCCATAAGTCATGAGAGTTCATATGCTTTTACACAAGCGAGTACAAGTTAATCAAAGCAACAGTCCGAGCATGTGTGTGTGTGTGTGTGTGTGTGTGTGTGTGTGAAAACAGCAGTATAGCGTTTATACATATAGTATAGCAAGTGTAGAGGCAGACAGAACAACAGCTGTAGTGTAGATGAGGTGATGTGTGGATGGATGTGTTTTACAGGTTGACATTCTCTCCTACACCTCTTTGGGCTCTGTCAGTCAAATCATATCTGGTCTCTTTTCTGACATTCCTTCAATTCAATAGCTTTTTTCCCCTCATGCTAAAAAAAAAACTTTCTAGGACATGACCAACTGTGGTGTGTTTCTTTATCTCTATTGTTTAAAAAACATCAATGATCACAGTTGAGTTGACATGTAGTATCATGTAGGGATGTAACCGAATATGAATTATTTTATATTATTCGGAATAAACAGATAATGTGTTGCACACATATAGAGATACAAATGTAAATAGGAGGTACACTATTGTTTTTGTTTTGTTTTTAATGAAAGCTTGCCAGAAAGGCTTATCTGGTTGAGTCTAGAGGTCTTCATATGGACTGGGATCCTGCGAGATTCACGCTGAAAAGAATGAACCACGCCTTGGTTCTTTAATAAACCATGGATAAAAAAATGTGTTTCATACTGAAAAAAACACAAAAAGAAAAAAAATCACCTGCAAAAAGTTGATGCAATTTTTTTGATCTAATGTTTGCTGTTTTTTTTCCGTTGTGGGCCCGCTGCCTGCTCAGAGTCACTGTGGTTTAAATAAAGCCACTAATTTCTTTATATTTTAGGAAATACAGGCACAAACAAAAATAATAACTCTGTGAGTCCCACCCATATCTCTAGTCAAGACCAATTACAAACTGGAATGATGTAGCTGAGGTTGAGGAACTGTCAGAGCCAGAGTATACACATGTATGTTGACATTTCTACATCTGGGTTTTCTACAGTGTTTTTGTGGAGACATAGCGGTAGGGTCTGTATTAAATCAAATTTATTTAATTTCCAGTTTAGGTCATGCCCACTTTAAATTTAGGTTTAAATCCGAATATAGATACAGATATTTGGAGCACTAAATAGATACCACTACAGATACACCTCTTTTATCATGCCATTATTCCCCACACCAAGTGATACATCTGTGATCCCTCTAAAGATTTGTGTACTCGTTTAAGTCATGTTAACAGTTATGTCACAAATATGTCATTTGGTGAGGGGTGCACGAACTTTTGCATACAGCTGTGTTTACTGAGTTGTGCTTCCAGGTCATCTGTGAATAAATGGATAATATGATTAAACGAGACTGTCGCAGTACCTCAGTGAAATGTAGGTAGTGTGGGTTTGCTCACGTGCACCTGCACATTTGGCAGTGTTGTTTCTGTGTGTGTGTGTGTGTGTGTGTGTGTGTGCTGATGTTCTTGGCTCAGTTTGGGCTTTTTGTTGAGGCTTGGCATGGCGACTGTGCCCTGGGCACTCACATGGCGATGGTGGATGTGTTTCAGAATCCAGATCTCCAGGGGCCACAGAGTACCAGAGAGAGACAATCTGCCAGGTGTGCCAGGGTAAAACACACACACACACACACACACACATAATAACAACGCTCACTTTCTAGTTCTCTGTATTGCTTGGTCCTGCACTCTATATGCAACATACAGTTTGAGTATAAACAATCTGAGATGTGTGTGATGTGTGAAATTATTCCGTTATGCTTTGTCATGCAAAAAAATTTATATGATTCAAATAAAACACTATCCCCTCACCCATACACACATACACACACACGTAAACAATTTATTTATATCCACTCAGCAAAGCAATAATACAGAACATAAATAATAGAGATGCAGAATACAGAAAAATATATCATCCTACAAGATTATCAAGGATATAAATAGCAGCGCCTTCTCAGTATATGACAGCTGCCAATGATAGCAGATACTGAACAGTATTTTGCTAGCTGTTTAGCTCTCCTTTTAGGCACTCCTACCAGCTATAAGGCCCTGATGCCCAGTCTGTGGGCGTGTTCTAGGCTTCTGTATATGAAGACCAAAAGTCCACACTTGTAGCCAAGCTCTGAGATGTTATTCAGGAGCAGTTGTTACTTGATAACCATAGTCATGAAGGCTTCCTCGAGGCTATAGTCAAAAAGCCTCTTAATGCATAATTCAATTCTGCATCTACAGCACTACATTAACAACAGGTGTGGTTGCCTGGATTGTAAAAAAGCAACAGGCTCACAGTTAAACAGCACACACACACATTAAACATTTATGTAACATCAAATTATACATTTTACCCAAGAGGCAACATGTATAGCTGCGTTATTTAAACACGGCATTACGAGCTCATTCAGGCCGAGCTGAAGAAGTGGAACTGGAGGCCAGAGTAATATCTTACTCATATCCGAAGTGGTAGGGCCAGCGGAGCAAAGAAAATGAATGTATAATTAAGAATGCTGTGTTACATTAAAACTACACATCATAAAATTAGATCGTTTTTTTTTCTCCAAGAAGTCAGAGAGTCGTGTTCTGAATGATTATGAACACAATCTCGCAAGCAGGATATTAACCTTTTCAAACCTACAATAAGGCGTTTCTGCTTTTGCATATCTTTGTAATTTGCATGGTTGTGTAACTAGGATAAAAGTAGTCGCTAACATAATGTACGGTGAGCTAGGTAGCTAGTTACATGCATTACGTGCCCTCAGTAAAAGTCATTAAGTCATTGAGCTATGGTTAGCATCTTTATTTTCTCTCTGTATGTTTAACCACGAGGTGACTGTGTGTACTAAGCCAGAGAGTGTTATGACATCTTTGCTTTTTCTTGTTTTAGTCAGTATTTCCACATACTTGTGTGTTCCTGATTGTGAAAAGATCGTCAATGCATTCTAATTAATTCTCCTAGTAAAGGTTAAACGTAAATTTAAATATAGCTACGTACCAAATGACAATGTTTACAACAGTTAATTACAATGGGATTTCTGAACAATATACTCTGCTGGGCTGTGGGTCAAACGTTCAAAGCCAAAATTCTCAAAAAAAGATAAGATGTTACCCAGAAAGATGGTTTATTATTGATATGAGATTATTATTATCCTCTAAATTCGCATGGCAGAATTAGCTAGTCAATAATTTTATAATCGTATCATTAACAGCTGCTTTTTTTTTTCTTTGAAAGATTATTCCTAAGTCCAACTTTAAGTGGATTTAGCTACCAATTATACTTAGCTCAATATTAAAAGTAAGAGGTGTTGAATTCTTGATTCTGATTGGTCAGAAGGTGTTGATTAATTTTCTATACCAGCAGCTCTGACAGTAGTGCAGCTGCAAATCACAGGTTTATATTAATGCTTTTGTTCGAATACGTTATCATTTCAGACAGTAACACCTTACACTGGGACGTGTATCCTTGATGCTTCATATGAACTGTTCCAAAAATGTGTATAATCGAAATGTTTATTTAACATTTATGGAAGGAGTCTCCAGTGTCAGCTGTAAAGCTGTAAGTTTTATGAGATCTTCTGGAGAGAGAAGTTTACTTTGTGGTTTCTCAGTAACATGAAAAGCTGCGTTGTTTTGTCTTTTAAACTTGAAGAGAGAAAAAAGAGTATAGTGTGGGAATGAGTGTTTACTGTGGTATGTAAGGAATAACACACAATAGACCGTGCTGTTATAAGAAAATAATAATGCACACCTAGGACGGAGTGATGCAGCACGATGTGCAGGCGGCTGTTCGTATAACAGCACGGTGTGGTGTGTGTTATTCCGCTTGTACCACAGCAATCTGCCAATGATCGCAATGTTTAATTTATTAATGAACGACACGTCACGCATTTTAATGGTTTATAGTTAGATTTAATGTTGTGGTAGTCATTCCCTCACCAGCCTCTCATTTCTCTCTCTCTCTCTCTCTCTCTCTCTCTCTCTCTCAAAACACAGCTTGTCATTTTACCAAGAAAAGGAGAGCGTAAACTCCTCTCTCCTGAAGACTTTCCTGAGCCGATAAACTTTTTTACAAAGCGCTTACAACCGAGACTCCTTCCATAAATGTTAAATAAATGTCTCCTAACAAAAAACTTCGAAACATCAATGATTATACACTTTACTTTGTTAAACATGTTTTTAAATCTGAACTACCTGTGCTGTTACAGGAAAATAATGCACACCTTCTGACCAATCAGATTCAAGCATTCAACCACGCTGTGGTAAAAAAGAGGAATAAAACACTTTGGGACGTGGTATTATAGGAAAATTATCAACTTTGGTGTGGTCACAGTAACACTGTTTCATCACACCACCCTGTTATTGATTATTTTCCTGTAAACAGCACGACATCAAGTGTTTTATTCCTTACACGGTCCACATTGCCGAACTGAAGCTCACCATTGGACTGATGTCATTAATATGCGCACTTATTCACACTTATTCACACTTATTCATGCTTAATGAGACTTTACATCCAGTGGATAAGAGCAATCGATGTGGCGATTCATAAACAGTACACTTGCTGAATTCTGTGTTCAGATTAAGTGCTGCGTAATTGCATGAAGAGGTGACTTCCTGCAAGCTTTTATTATTCATATGGGTCTATAAAGTAACAGACTAGTAAAAAATATCACCTGTGGAAGATGATATTAATGATATACTTTAATGAACTCAAGAGAACATTTGTACTGAAAAAGAAAAGAGTTTTTAGAGAGTAGAGAAGGTCATTGAGTATGAAAATAGTTAGAAAAGGAGTTGATGTATTATGGTGGAAAACAGTAAAAGGAGTCCAGGGCCAAACTACCTGTTAAAACAAGCCATTCATACCTTAAGATGGAAATGTCTACTATACTGCAGTTGTTTTTCTAACTCTGTAGCTTCCTTGCTTTTGAACAGCCTAATACATGGCAGATAAATCATTTTTGTATGTACAATATTTATAGAAGAGAGAGAGAGAGAGAGAAAGAGAAAGAGAGCTGTTTCCAGTCTTCCACTGCCCTTGCAAATGTGCTGATCCCAGTGTGCAAGATTTTTTTCCCTTCACATTAAACTTGAATTTAATCAAAGCACAATTTAACAACAGAATGGATGGCTTTGGGGACCCCAAGGCACTGAAAAGAGTAATTAGCGGGTGGTTTATAAGGGCATGCCCTATTCATATTCCCAGGATGATTAGTCATTATCAGCTTTACACCAGAGTTAGCTAGTCAATAATTTTATAATGGTGTCATTAACAGCTACTGTTTTTCTTTTCTTTTTTTTCCTTTTTGTGAAGGATTATACCTGAGCCCAGCATTAAGTAGGTTTAGCTGCTTATTGTATTCTGATCCTCTACAGTTCATCACTCAAAGTGCTGATCTTTTGTCCAAACTCAAAAATGTATAATTTACTACAATTTTTCACTTTACCACTCCCTCATTCTGAGTGATGATTTAAGTGTTTATACCAGTGGTATTCAACTAAAATTTGTATATAAAATTCCTCTCTTACAAAGATCCTGATAAGCAACTAAAATAACTGAATGGTGACAACAGTTACCTTCTCAATTCAATTCAATTCAGTTTTATTTGAGCTTTTAACAATGGACATGTCAAAAGCAGCTTTACAGAAATAAATATATTCAGGATATAAATTGCAAATTTATTATCCCTAATGAGCAAGCCAGAGGTGACGATGGCAAGGAAAAACTCCCTGAGACCTTTTCATGCTTAACTATTAGGGATTAGTCTATAGCAATAAATAAGACAATTTGATTGGATTTGGTTTTTTTTCCGATTTGATTTGATTTGTTTTGTAGTGGTGCTTAACATTAAGAGGTTTGACTTTGAACAGATGACTGTTTTGAATTTGATGCAGGGAGAACAAACATATACATCTTTATCAACTTTTTTTTTTTTTAAACAAGACATGTTGTCAGTTTGCTAATCAGACCAGAGAGAGTAAATAAAATGATAATTCTGAATACTGTCTGTGAAAATTCTCTTCTGACATAATGTCTCTAGCCTTGTAGCTAGTCTCAGGTCCAATGAGCTACAGTATTTTCTTTTCAAGAACTCAGTTTGGTCCTCTGAGATACTTTGCTGGACCCACAGTCAGACCATGGTCCTCCAATTGGCAACCCCTGGTCTACAGTATAGTACACTGGAATTGTAAACAAGTAAACTTTAACAAATAGAAAAATAGCTAACCTAAATGGATACATTAGATGCTCCAGCAGGATCTTGTGAGAAAGTCAAACAGATTTCGAACGGTGAGAGTAAAGTTGTTGGATTTCATTTAATTTCATAAGAACACAGTCATAGGAAGAAGTATGAACGCTAACCACACCTCTAACCCAAACCTTAACATTTGTATCCTTGTATACGATTCGTGCAAATAGTTACAAATCCGTCAGGGTCAAACCACGCTGCTTGGGTCTGAGTGTAGTCATTTGAGTATTGTTGCTTTAACATACCAAAACCAGACAGCCCTCTGCTCCAACACACATTTAAGACTCACCCCTAATACTTCTCCCAGCTGTATGTTGTGTTTCATCGTACAGCTGTTAGCAGTGGTTTGTTCTTCAGGAAAAAAAAGCTAATAAAAGTCAGCATGACAGTCTGAAATTAAATCTAATGCAGATTTCGGTCTTCAAAAGTCTCTGTGACGTTTTTATTTCCTTTTTACTTCATTTTGTAGATTTCTTCCTTGGCCATTTTTGCAGTTCTTCTTCTTCATTTTAGATGCACACTGCGACTTGTGGCAGATCTCTATGATTGGCCATTGCTTTAAAAAATGACAATTATGCTAAATGACACAAATTGAACTGCTTTCAACATGATTTTATTGCTTCAGGAGAGCATTAAAAAACAACAATGACAATTAAAACATGATATCCGGACGCACAGCCTGCAAACCGGACTGTCCGGGTGAAAACAGGATGGATGGCAACCCTAGTCTGTTCTAGACCTTACATCTCTGTGAATATTAAAAAGAAATGGAAAATATCTCTGGAGTTTCAAATCAGTACGAATCGTTGCAAAAGGAAGAAGAAAGCACAAAAGATTTCCCAACACACTTTGCCTCTATCAATGCCATGTCCTCCAGCTACACCGTGCACCGTTCCCAGAGATAAAGCCAACTTCCTGCCTATCTACAAACCACACATCCAGTAGGATTTACGACCTTTCTGGCACCCTGTGAATCTGCTAACCTAGAGGCCATGCAACATGAAAGAATGACTCTGCAATGCCTAGCAGGCTTGCACACACCTGTGGGCCAGTCTGATCTGTCTTCATCTTATAACCTTGCCAGCCATCCTCTCTCTATCTGACAGTTCACTCGTCTTTCACCTACACCATCCAACAGGCTTAAAATCGAACACAGCGTTCACTTTGTATTGCTAAACCCTGAGATGTTGTGTTTGAGTTTGTGAAAAACCATAATATGTGCTTTGGCTTGAATGTGGTTTGTTTCCAAAGACAGTGTTTGGAACACTGCATGCGTACAAAGGGACTTAGCTGCAACAGAGCGTTTTATCTTTTCTCCCACTCATCAGGGGATTTCACTTTTTATAGGGTTTGTACAGATGCTTGAATGTCTTTAAAATGATCGATTTCTACAGTTATGTTTTCAAAAAGCTGGAGCATGCTTGATTTTTCCATTGTATGTGGACTCAAGAACATTTGCTAGAAAACAAGAATTTTATAGTCTGCTAGTTTTACAGCTAGTCCATTTATTGTGGTTTTGCCAAGCCGGCAATAGCTAATAAGTTCTCTCAGTGGCTGTGATTACAATGTTAGCAGTTAGCTTCTTTTTATTTAGTTTTAGCACTACATTGAAAACAAATGTTCAGATAGCAGGTGGTTACTAGTATCAAAAATATTACCTTCTCACTAGCATTACAGATCGGCTTCCAGGTCAACATAAATTAGTTAGCAAACAAAACTTACAGCATGTTGTAGTGACGGCAATGACATGATGCATGTTGTGGTTACTTAGCAACATAACTGCAAGTTGTGGTTACAGCAATGACATGCTGCATGTTGTGGTTACTTAGCAACATAACTGCATGTTGTGGTTACAGCAGTGACATGCTGCATGTTGTGGTTACAGCAATGACATGCTGCATGTTGTGGTTACTTAGCAACATAACTGCAAGTTGTGGTTACAGCAATGACATGCTGCATGTTGTGGTTACAGCAATGACATGCTGCATGTTGTGGTTACAGCAGTGACATGCTGCATGTTGTGGTTACTTAGCAACATAACTGCAAGTTGTGGTTACAGCAATGACATGCTGCATGTTGTGGTTACTTAGCAACATAACTGCATGTTGTGGTTACAGCAATGACATGCTGCATGTTGTGGTTACAGCAGTGACATGCTGCCTGTTGTGGTTACTTAGCAACATAACTGCAAGTTGTGGTTACAACAATGACATGCTGCATGTTGTGGTTACATAGCAACATAACTGCATGTTGTGGTTACAGCACTGACATGCTGCATGTTGTGGTTACTTAGCAACATAACTGTAAGTTGTGGTTACAGCAGTGACATGCTGCCTGTTGTGGTTACTTAGCAACATAACTGCATGTTGTGGTTACAGCAATGACATGCTGCATGTTGTGGTTACTTAGCAACATAACTGCAAGTTGTGGTTACATAGCAACACACCTGCATGTTGTGGTTACAGCAATGACATGCTGCATGTTGTGGTTACATAGCAACATAACTGCATGTTGTGGTTACATAGCAACATAACTGCAAGTTGTGGTTACATAGCAACATAACTGCATGTTGTGGTTACAGCAGTGACATGCTGCCTGTTGTGGTTACTTAGCAACATAACTGCATGATGTGGATACAGCAATGACATGCTGCATGTTGTGGTGGCTTAGCAACATAACTGCATGATGTGGATACAGCAATGACATGCTGCATGTTGTGGTTGCATAGCAGCATACTGCATGTTGTGGTTACAGCAATGACATACCACTCATTTTGGTTACAGCATAGATGTACTGTACATCGTGTTTACAGCAATGACATACTGTACGCTGTGGTTACACAATGACATATGAAATTATGTGACATATATTAATTGTTAGTAACCTTAAATGTTAAACTGATCATACACCTTAAAATTTCTAGAAGGTGCTTGAATGTCTTTTTTTTTTTTTGCTGTTTTTTTCTCGTCCGCTGTATTACTTGACAGTGCTAGCTATAGCCCATGCTCATACACTCCTTTTTTACTTGGTCCTGTGCGTCCTGTGTGTGTCCAGGGGTCAGGACAGTTATTTTTTTCACAGGTCAGGTCTCTATGTGTGACCTGGGCTGGCTGAGTTATGGTGTGTCATGAGTGACAGCTGGAAACCACCATTAAACTTTCTCTGCATTCCAGTGATGGGTTGTTAAAGTTGACCTCATGTAACACACTTTTTAAACAGTCAGGCCCTGATGTGCTAAAGGTTTGAGAGCATGAATACACGTGCCAACTTGATAACACCAGCAGAAAAAATGTGAAAACCTTTCACATAAGCAAAATAGCACACATTGTCCAATTTCTGTGTTAAACAATATATCATTTGGGGCAATTTTAATTCAAATATAGGGTGGTTATTAATAACCTTAAAGTCCCTGTGGGAATGGCAATTATGTGAACAAATTAATATGACCGAAGGGCAGGTATTAAATGTGCAAATGCCACTGTCCACCATTTTAAGACACAATTATACTATTTTTGGGGTTTATCAAGCCTTAATATATGACAATAGACAAAAAGTTTCTTAAAACTTAAGTAAAATTAATGTCATACTGTGTTCACACCGCCTCTAACAGCATTTAAAATGAGACTGAAGATGTTTCTATTCACATGAACAGAACTCATTTCACTCTTTTATTTTGTGTTCATGTTCTATTTTTAATTCCTCCTTTAACTGGAGTAATGTTTGATCCTTACTAAACTGTACTTTTCCTTGTTGATGGGGTGGTACCCTCAAGGCTACATCTTTTATACCTTTAGTATGTAGCGTTTACCTGGAAATGTGCATGTAGTTTTATTCTAAAAGGTAATTAAAGGCGCAAAAGTGGTCCTTAAGGTCCAATTATGTATCTTTAATAATTTAAAGGTAAACTACATTCACAATACCGTGTAATAGATAGACACTAAAAGTACAAAAGATGTAGCCTTGAGGGTCCCACTCCTGTGAAAGGGAAAGTACAGTTTAGTACCTTTTTTCAGAGAGTGTGCAATTATATGTGCATGTGGTAAGGTTTATAGTTTGACTCTTCCAGGAGTCTCTTAGAGGTATGCACTCATGACAGCTATAAACAGATTCTCTAAACTAAAAGTCACATTTATTTATTGTTTTATTCCCCTTCTTTGCATGTGACTTAACACACAGTTTATCCTCTTGCACACACAGATTGGCATGTGTTGTTTAGGATCTTAGTAAATCCCAGCCTCGGTCTTTAAATAAATAAAATTTGGTGTTTGTAATGTTGGTGTATTTATGTGTTAGGTGTCCAGGTTAAACACACCTTAAGCACAAAATAATCTCTCTGAGCTGCCTGATCTGATCCTTTTGCATTCGCTTGTGTGATTAGTAGCCGAAGCTTAACCCCTTAAACTCCCAGGAGCTGTCAGCTGGTCCAGACTTACATTCCTCACATACCTTATCTATTAGTTTTACTGTAGTTCCTGAATAATTCATAGTGAATATTGAATAATATGTTTTAGGCAGATATGTGGATAAGCCAGGAGTTAAAAGGGTTAAGGGAAGTTTATATAAAGCCAGGGGAATACTTCTGGAATTTTGTCTTATATTAGGTTCAAGTTTGTCCTGAAAATCTTCCCTCAGAGGCTTGAAGCAGGCTGATAATCAGAAAAGATTATCTTGTACTTTGAGACCTTGATCCTAATTCTTTAAGGAAGTCAGTTAAGGAAGATCCTGTAGTGTATAATGTTCAGCAGTTCATTCAGAAATCATAACTAGTTTGTGCAGAGTGAGCTACACTGATTTACTATCAATACATCCATGCGCAGATTTGTAAAATTTGGCAAGATTAAAGTCTTATTGGTCAAGTCTGCTACGGTTGGTTAGTAGATATTTTAATTATTTAATTTTTCCACTTGCTGTTATAGATTTACACCCTAGTTGCGATGTATCAAACGTTCAATGTATCAAATGTCCTGTATGAGCCCAAGCCTCTACCACTACAGAATCTGAATGAGAGCAATATGTAATAAATAATTTTAAGTGTTTTTTTAAACATATCAAGCATAGCACAGTTCATGTGTAAGTTTTTTGCTTTTCATGACATATGATTAGACTTACTGTGCTTATGAAATGTCTTTTCTCTGCAAACACAATCAGGCTTGTAATCAGGCACGTGGTAATGTGGTACGGTAACGCGGGTATTTTCATAATGCAGAAAGCCTGATTGTGAGCACAAAATTTACACGTGAGTTTGGCTACTCTCAATATACTGTATATCTAATGGTGGAGGCAGTCGTGGTTAAATTACATTGGTGCAGAAAGTGGCACATCAAGTGAAAGTTTGATAAGTTGATATGCAACATATGCTTATGATAGAAAGTTGATATTCAACATTTATTTTAAGAAATAATTTACTCTTCGTTCACACACTTCCTCATTATGTCCTTAACAACATCCATAACCATAGAAATTACAGATTAATTTGATTCCGCAAACACAGGATCAAAATCAAATAATTATGTGCAAATGGGTCTCACTTTATATTGTGTATTGTGTAATAAACTAGAAAACACAGCTATAATGTGTGAACTTTTACCCGTGCATATCACCTTCCGTTCTGGCATGTCTAAGCACACAGCTTGACATCTGGAACATGATATTTTATATAATTCCTCTGTAAAATTTGTGTTGTAACTTGCTGACCACATGGAACTGTACATTTTCTTAAATTGTAATTAATATATAAAGTTACACTGTGAAATAAGTGTACAGTTACAACCAGGAAGAAAAGCCTTTCTGAAAAAGCATCAGTTCATATACAGTTCATCACCCTCCTCCTTTTGCATGCTATGTAAAGACTGTAAGGCGGCAGAGACAGTGACAGTCCCGGTGAATGATTTTGTTAAAAACAAAGACTGGCAAGCAGAAGCAAATCCAAATCACAATATCAAGGTCACAATCCAAAAACAGGCAAAAGGTCAAAACAGGCTACCAAAGAACGAGAAAGCAAGCGTGGGGGTCTGTGATTTTCTAATTTCACAGTGATCCATTATTAACTAAATTGTTATGCCTGTAAATAATGACAACTGGCATCTAATCACAATTCTAATAAAAATACTTTTTAAAAACTCCCTGGTTCCAATAATTAGCCCAAATTGTACTGTACACCTTTAAATAATGGGCCTAATTTTTAATAGTTTGTATAATAAAATTGTTAGATAAACAAGTTAGTTCCTGTTCTCACTTATGTTATATCAGCTATAAGTTCCCCAGCCTCTGTTCTCTCTCCCTTTCTCTCTCCCTTTCTCTCTCTCTCTCTCTCTCTCTCTCTCTCTCTTTTGAAGTTAATAAGAAAAAAAAAATGCAGCTTACCATGTTTTCGAAACCGTAAAGCTTTCCCATGGCAGAAAACTTACTGATTGTTACAAAGTGCTGAAACAGGAGACTCCAGTGAGATGTTAAATAAACATCTCCTTACAGAAAACTTCACCATATCATTTTTTTTTTAATCTGTGTTTGTAAAGTGTCCCTGTGAATGAGCTGTTACTATAGAAACAATAACATGTTAGAACGAGTGCATTAATATAAACATCATCAACAGTGGTTACATTATTGTTTATAATGTAACAGTTTACTGAGAGTTGTGTACTGCGAGTCCTCCGCTGGACATACCAGCAGCAGAAGATACATTCCAGCTCTCTTTACACCAGAAACGAGAAGATAGATGGAGTGTGTGTGTGTGTGTGTGTGTGTGTGTGTTTGGGGGGACGACAAATATTTTCTTGAAGGAGACAGGGAACGAGTCAGTGCCCTCCAGCCCCTGTTGCTTACTCCTCACACACACACCCACTGTTCATACTTTCACTCTCTTTCATTCGCTTTAGACGGCTCGACCTGTTGCTGCACATCCACACACCCCCTGAGCTTACACTCTGAAAGGTGTGTGCTTCATTCATTCACTCATTCATCCATATTGGCACTTTTTTTCCAAGCAACCTTCATCCTGAGACTCATGGAGTTTCATCGGCTGTTGTGAGAGAGTTCGGTGCAGGATTTCCAGCGGATGTTTGTGTGTATATGTCCAAGGGTGTGTGTGTGTGTGCGTGTGTGTGTGTGTGTGTGCGTGCTTCGGTGGGACTGTATAGCTGGATGACAGAGGTGAGTTGAGAGAACAGCTGAAATGGAAATGGATGGCAATTTGCATTTTTCATTCTTTCTTTCTTTTTTTTGTTTTTTTACTGTCACTCTGCACTTTGCATTTGTAAGCCACTGCATTTGCGTCACACTGCCATGTTTCTGCCAAGCCTTTTTCTTCATTTGGACATAGGCCAGTCGCAAAGTGCCTTAGTGTTGCAGTACTCTGTAAATTACAGCACTGAGTGCAAAAGTTTATACCCCTCCAAGGTTTCAAGAAGTTATAAATGAAATATCCTGCAAAAATACTACAATAACAAATTCCAAAAATGCTTGGAATTGAACCAGAAAGGAAGACGCTTTCATTCTCACCAGGCCTGATTAAAAGTGGAATGAGTATCAGTCAGGGTTATACAAGAAGTATGGGCAAAGATTGGTACGAAATCTGGCAGAGATATAACAGATTATGATGAATGTTACAACTGAGAGGATGCTGAAGTTGCACAGAGATTATGAAAAAGTTTGAAGATAAATGTTTGGCATGCAATTTTTTGTTACTTGACAAAGCAAGACCATCTGCACGAGCTAAAATTGGCTACAATGTTCCTTTTCCCATTTGTTTTCTTATTTGTTTTGTTCTAAGGGTGTGCATACTCTTATATTCTTCCTATTTTTAAATCCTTAGACTCAAATCATCACTCATGCTTTTTTAAACCTTTTTTTTGTTAAATTGTTTTATACATTGTGATAGAGAGTGCAATAGTAGTAGTGGTAACATTGCATCTCTATTATAATGCAAATTTAATGACAGACTTTGCAATGACTAGGTTATGTATGCTAATGTGGTGAAAGCATTAAACGGTGATGTCTTTCATTTGAGAACTTTTACTCTGTTGCCAAACAATTTACACCCCCCATTTTTTTTTCTTTTTTGGAAGAGATACTCAGTGAATCTGCCAGGATTTTGACCTTAAGTGCACAAAGCAAAGACATTTCATCACTTCAATGCTTTTGCTAAGTCACAAACATGGCTGTTAATGGAGAAAAGGTTTATTTTATGGTAATATATGTGGGTACGTTGTGTATAAAGTAACAATGTGTTAATATATGATATATATTTTTAAATGCATTTAATAATAGTAGCCTTATATCAAGATAAAGTGTCTGTATGTGTGTGTGTGTGTGTGTGTTTATATATAGTACAGTATACATAGTGTATAGAGTATATATAGTATATGCTAGTGTAAAGATTCAGGCTCCTGCACATTTAAGTCTGTGTCTGAGTGTGACAACCAATTTCACACCTACAGGGATAATCCTTTATAAAGTAGAGAAATGCTGTTATGTAGAACCAGCTGACATTTAGAGACATGGGGAAGATCTGAGAAACCCTGTAGCCACTGAGCCACAGCACACCGTGGGTCAAACTGCACTTCACAGTGTTGGACAGACATTATAAAGCTGTTTTTATCCCTTAAGCACAGATCACAGCCACGCCTGTGGAGTAACATTGCCACTTTAGGATCAGATCCTCAAAATACCACAGAAAGAGGCATGTTCAAGCCCAAATAATTGAGGCTGATACGTATACCCCATACTGTATCTTCTGCTTTAGGTATCTGTGTGTGTGAAGTGAGTTGTTAATCCTGGAATGGAGCCAGTTGGATGAGAACATGTGGCCTTACATGCAGGAACAGGACTGACTTTCACTGGTATGTGAACATGGAGCCTCAGTTTTCTCTTGCTAAAATGCCATGGCAACTTCGGATAGCATCAATGCTCTGTAAGTCAATGAATGGGAGACGAGAAGTCTGAGATTATCCCAGATCTTTTTTGACTTTTTTTTTTCCTTTATCTTATCTTTTTTTCTTGTCCATTTTCTTGTCTTTTTTGACTTCATCTTGTCTTTTTTGCCTTTTTTGGTCCCTTTTCTTGATTTTTTCCTTGACTTTTATTTTGTCTATTTTCTCTGTATTTTTTACTTGACTTTTGTCTTGTCTTTGTTTTTTTTTGTCTTGTTGCTTCTTCTTCTTGTCTTTCTTCTTATCTATTTTCTTGTTTTTTATCTTCATTTTGGCTTTTGTAATGTCTTTCTGTCATTTACTTGTCTTTTTTTCTTTCATTTTTAACCATTTTTTAATCTTTCTTGTTTTTTTCCCTTGTTATTCCCATGCAGTATTTTGAGCCCTCGCCCACAGCAATAAGTATTACACACTGAATGAAACTGCATTGTGTAAAATTCACAGGTTATACTGTGAATCTTATTTAAAAACAGCACTTTGCATATACATATGACCCTGATACCGATCACTCTTTTTTCTCTCTCACTCTCTCTTTCTTTTTGTTTCTTCTCACTTCTTTTCACACACTTTCTCTTTCTCTGTCAGATAAAGGAGGAAAAGTCACGACTGAATAAAGCAAAGCTGAGCATCATCGCAGAAGATCAGGTCTGCTGGAGGAGAGATAAGATAGCGAAGAGACGCAAGAGGAGCGACCGATAGAGGAGAAAAGAGAGAGAGATGATGGATCAGTCGTATTTGTGGATCTTGTTCTTGTCTCTTTCTCTTTCCTATCAGAGTGTGTCTGCACAAGCTGAAGGTACGAGGCTGATTCCTAGCTCATGTGCTTCTCTGTGTTTACTCAAAGCACTGCATTTATTTAACAGATAAGGGCTAGAGGACGACACACACTTTCAGAGAAGCCATTTTTATATCACGAGTGTTGAATTAACTCGCCAGAGTAAACCAGGCTTGTCTGTGTGTTTGAGATCAGACAATAAGTCAGACAATGTAATTGTATATGAAGTCTTTCTGTAATAAAAAATAATGCATATGTATAGTGGGCCACCTGAACTCGACAGGTAGAGAGCACTGGAGTGAAGTCTGACTTTTACACTGTTTTACGAAGACATCTGCATGTCTTCTGCACTTTTACAGGTCTGATACGTCTAACCGAATTCCTCTTCTGCTGTAAATCATCTTCACTCATGCTTCCTGCTTCGTCCTGTCTCTCTGACGAAGCAGAATATGTAGGAGAAAGTTCACATCATGTCTATAAAGCACCTGTGAACACTTTGAAGTTTCTACCTCATAGTACATAGTGAGTGTGTGTGTGTGTGCATATGTAGTTAGTGTATGTGTAGTCTTCATTACAGAAGGTATGAGGTGAGATTACTAACTCTTATTCATGCCCTAAAGCGCAGTCATTATACACACCTACTCTATATGAAGGATTCGGAAAGTTTACCATGACAGACAGATATGTGAAAAGAATGTGCCAGGGCGCCCGAGTGGTGCAAAGCGTTCTTTCTGTCATCTGGAGAAATTCCCGGTGATGCCACAGCTATCTGGTCCAAGAGAGCAACGTTGGCCGTGTTCTTTGGATGGGAGGAATGGCCTCACTCTCTCACATGTCAATCAAAGCGACACTAACTGATTGTAGATGTCTGTGTATGCGGAAGAGGGCGGATAGCTCTTTCCACCGAGTGTTCAGCCAGCCTGTGATGTAGCCTGAGAAACATTTATAAAACATGCGGTTGGCTGGCTTCACGTGTCTCGGGGAAGTATGTGCTAGTATTCACCCTGTTCAGTTTGCTAGCTGTCGTGTGATTGGTCAGAGGTGGGAATGGTCTCTATAGTGCAACTATAATCAAAGAAACATAGTTTAAAGAGCAAATATCCTGCAACTGCAGTGAGTAGAAATGTTTCACTATCAGAGCAAAGCTCTCAGAGTTGAACCTCAAGATTGTGCGGCTTTTCATTCCTCCTCATCAATCGTTAGCATCTAGCTCTGACTACCACCTCACTATCGACTACATTTACCACTGAACAAACAAAAACACTCATCATTCTCACTATGTGTTAGCTCTCTGCTAACTGAATACAGCTAGCAAAACGATGTGGTCAGTGATAAAAGTTTTACTAACCCTTTCCCCCATCCACATTTTTATCATTCTGTAACGCAATTAATAGAAATGAACATTTAGATCTATTTCTGCTGCAAGCTATTATATAAAAGATTTTTAATGGCTAGGTTTTTAAATTAGTTGTAAATTATAGTGGGTCCCAGAGTAAGTTATGCCCATGTCTATGACTATTAGGATAAAAAGATTTTACCTCACCCTGACATCTGTGAAGACATTCTTCCATGAAAAAATGTATATCCTACATACGTTTAGTTGAGAAAGACAGACGAGGTGAACAGTATTTTCACTGTGAGTGAAAGTGATAATAATGCTGGTGTTTCTGCGGTAAATATCGGCTGACGGCTTACGGCTCGGGTCTACATACTTTCTGTGAAAAGAACTCATTGGCAAATGACCAAATTTGGAGAAAAAACAAGAATGTGATCTATGATGACCTGATTTCTATAGACAGCTTATGTTTCTATAGTAACAATTTACACAGGGACTTCTATGGCAAAAGCGCCACATAAACATGTATTTAAGATTTTTGGAAAGAGTCTGCAGTGTCAGCAACCTTGTAACTTTCAACTTTTCAACTTTTGCTAGCTGTCTTTGATAGAAAAGCAAACAACTAAATTGCAAGGGGAAAAAAGAGCATGCTATATCTGAGAACTCATTTTCTATAAGCAGCTTTCAGTTTCAGTCCTGGACAGTTGTGCATTTGAAAAAAATGCAATGGTTCTCTGCACTGTTATATCAAACCTTAACATCAGATGCATGCAACTACACTTCATACACCGTGTACTGAACTACTGCTGATAGGCTGAATGATTTTAATCGAATTTAATCTTTCTCGAAGGCACCATGTAAGTTAATTAAATGTCAGTAATCCCCACACAGTCCTACACGCCAAGCTGTACATGTCACAGTGACTTCTCCTCAACACTGGCAGCTCATATACCACAACTCTGAGCTGTGTTTTGCGGGATGAAGATCCTGCCTTCATCCAATCATGCCTATCACCTCTGTATTATACTGCCGTCACCCTCAGAGCCAATCCCTCGGGAAATACAAAGTCGATAGAAGTTCCTTTCGCGCCGCATTTGGATTTCTTAAATTTGGATTATTTATATTTCGGGTTGAGTTGATGGATGCAGGTAGAAAGGAAGGACATAAGGATACATAGTTGGATTTATCGGTTTAAAAAAAAAAGAAGAAGAAAGATTCTGGATTCATATCCTCATGGTGCATCTGCTTTTCACCTGCATGCTCAGACAGTCAGAGACAGATAACATCTGTCTGCTTGAACTGATTTTCCACTTCGCCTGTTCTTAACTCGGCCTCTGGCTGGACCTGTCTGAATCTATAACGCGGCCTGCAGCATTATCCGCCTGACACCAGATCCTCATACTTGGTACGCATACGTTAGTCACACACTTCTGTAACTGCTGCAAACATACATCTAAAAGTATAGACATTACATCAGCAGTTAACCCAGACTGAGACATAATGTATTTTTGAGATTGCTCGCTTAATCTAAATCCTAAAGTTGAGAATAGATGTGCCGCTGTGCCTTCTCCGGAAAGATAGACAATCGTGTGTTTAATGTACCGTACCTTTCGAAGGAAATGGAGATGAGGATTTGTGCTATGGGAGAAGTAGCGAGTGTAGCAGCACTGTAAATATGTAACTCTTCTTCTGGGGGTATGAAGTGTAAACTCTTTCCAGTCTGGCTCACCTCTCTATAATCTTTTACTGGAATTTTCTCACTTTAGGGATTTTATTAACTGTAGATAAAAGGTAGAAAAAAATGCATAAATGATCAGTATAGTTATTGAGCTGTCTCGAATCTGATTGGTCTGAAGGTGTGCATTATTTTCGCTGTGGTATAAGCGGAATAACACACTCCAGGTCTGTCATGTGTTATTCCTTACATATGTATGGATTATACCACGTCAGTACTGAATTCTTGCTTCTGATTGGTCAGAAGTGTAGTGCAGCTGAAGATCACAGGTTTATATTAATGCACTTGTTCTAATGTGTTGTTGTTTCTATAGTAACACCTTACACAGAGACATGTAAGGTGGACAGTCCATATAAATGGCTTAAAAAAAGTGTGTAATTGTTGATATGATGATATGAAGTTTTGTGTGAGGAGACATTTATTTTCCATTCCATTCTCCAGTGTCAGCACTTTGTAACAGTCAGACATAAAGCAGCAACTTTAAGTTTTCTGACAGGAGTTTGCACTTTGCGGTTTCTTTTTTGTCTTATTTACATTTGTGTCTAAAACTCTGCTGAAAAACTTGGAATTAATTTGTGCATCAGTAAATGCAAGCTGTCCAGGCCCTTTAGCAGTCACACATTATGTTCTATCCACTATGCTTACAACTGGAAATAAAATTTTTAAACATAACACTGCGTGCCTTCGTTACACTAAGTGTAAATGAACATTGTTCTTTTGTTTATAGTAACCTCACATGAACAGCTGTTGCATGTCAGCTTGTTATGGCTGAACACGTATTAACATTAAGTGCAAAAGATGCTTTAAAATCGTCACTCGTCATCTTAGGGTGCTTTCTCATGTGTCTTAGGATTTTACATCATATCCTGCCACTGATCTTAGCAGGATACTACATTATGGGCTGGTGATGGCCTTCAGTAAACCTTTCCAGATTACTAAGTCCTCTCAAAGGTCTTTGCACTTGATCAGAGCAGGTTGCCAACTGTGTGTAATTTCTATGTATCAGTCATGTCCTGTATTCCACTCTTGGAGCCCCCGAGCATTGACATGTTTGTGTTTTTGTGTTTTGCCTGAGGTCTCTGGGACTGTGATTATAAAACATGGTGTATATGGTAAAGCAGGTCAAATCCTCACTTAAACATCTGCCTCCAGATGTTATCCTCTTTATAACCTACAGGCTGACATTCCTTTCCATGAATGACCTTGATTGTTTAAACAAGTTGCATATTAAAGAAGCAGTTTGTAATTTTAGAGCCCTCTGCTGCCTGTAAGGAGTGTTGCAATTACACTAAAACAATGAGCATGCTATCCCCTAACAAGCCTGCACCATATGATAAAACGATGTATGCCTCATGTGTTTGCTCACATTTTAAGGGTAAGAGGCAGTAACTGAGCAGCTCTGAGGGGAGAAATACAAACAAAAGCTTAAACTTTCAGAGAAAGTAGCGAGGTTTACTGCATTGCATGTGTTATTTTAATTAGGGGGCCAAGCACAAAGTGCTCATAACCCTCTGGTTCTTATTTGGACTTTCTTCTTCTTCTTCTTCTTCTTTTCCTCCACCTCAGTCTTCTCCTTTCCACATTGCCGCCTCCCAGCTCCAGGGTCCCCAGTTCAATCCTGAGCTTGGGTTACTTTCAGATATTCTCCTCGTGTCTGTGTGGGTTTCTCACACTTTCCGGTTTTCTCCCATGTCTGGAAAACATGCCAGTAAGGTGAACTGGCTATGATAAATTGCCCTTAGGTGTGTGTGTGTGTGTGTGCATGGTAACTTGTGATGGACTGGTGTCCCACGCAGGGTTAGACCAAGTGTGTTTCCAGGATAGGGACCACATCCAAAACACCCCTGACCAGGATAAAGTGCTTACTGAAGATGAGTGAATGAATGAATTTTGAGATTACTAAACAATATGGGTTCAAAGCATCACAAACCTTCTCTGATGACTATACAGGATATAAGTCTTGTTTATAAACATTTTGTTGGGTTGGAATCAAAGGTGTGTATGTAATATTTCCTTTCTGTCCCTATCACACCCCACAGCTCGACCAACTCTGTTTAAACTCTGAAAGCCAAAATCCTACTTAGGAGGTGCTTATTTTTCTGAGGTCATACTGCCATCTAGTGGTAATGTTGAAGCATGCCACAATTTCATTGTATACTGTTGGAATTCAGTTATGAATAATTTGCAAACAAATACATCCATGTATAATTAATACAGTCATTAAAAACACCATAACGTGAGTATTATGGCATAAATATTCATTATAACACTAACAGTAACATCTTTTGTCTTGTATTACATGCCGTCTTTTGTGTACGGAGCTGTGAATTGTTTTGTGTCTTGCACTGTGGATTTGAAGGCACTCTGTTTCATCCTTTTGTCTATTTCTGTGTAAATGGGATGACAGTAAAACTCACTTGACTTCATAGCTTCCTCTATGAAATTTATCGACGCACGGCTGTGTTTGTTTCCTCTCAGAGTGTCGCACAGCCTTGCCTGCGGACATTGTGTTCCTGGTGGACGAGTCGTGGTCAGTGGGTCCTTCCAGCTTTAGCCAGATTAAAGAGTTCATCGCTGAAATTATTCGATCCTTCCAGAGCGGCGTGATCGGATCAGAAGGCGTCCGTTTCGGAGTCACTTTATATGCAGACATTCCAAGGTATAGTAGATCACTCCCTCACATTCCCCCAGATGGATTAGTAGGTCTAATGTATATTAACAGCAGGAAGGGGTTGATGGGGATGTAGCTCAGTGGTAGAGTGCATGTTTTGTGTGTATGAGGCCCTGGGTTCATTCTCCAGCAGTAGTTTTCAGCCACAGTGGCCTAATGGGTAAGGCACTGGCCTCCTAAGCCAGGGATTGTGGGTTCAAGCCCCACGTGGGGATGAGCAGAGTGGCGCAGCGGAAGCGTGCTGGGCCCATAACCCAGAGGTCGATGGATCGAAACCATCCTCTGCTAAATGCAGCCTCCTTTATGCCTCATACACAAACAAATGGCCAACATTAAGGCTCTGGGTTCAGAAGGTCAGAGGTTCAAGCCCCAACACTGGCAGGCTGCCCTTGAACAAGGCCCTTAACCCTCTCTGCTGTGTTATGGCTGACCCTGTGTTCTGACTCCAGAGAAATGTACAGTATATGTGATAAATAAAGGCTTTGTGGGATTTGTAATCCTGTTTTAGTTCCACTGGCTGTTGAAGGTTTTATCATTCAAATGCTTCTTTTATCCTGATAAACTGTTATACCATGATATGACCCAAGATAGGAGAATTTTGATATTCCATTGACGCAGCTGAATTATTTTTTCTAGCATTCAGAGCTCAGTCCAAGAATATTCAGAAAGTATGATGCCTCCAAGGCCTTTTTTAGTTGTTTGGGGAAAAAAAATCCATAGTCACCCACTTTGAAATCCTCTGGCTTTAATAAGGAATATTACGCTAAGAATTTGTAACAAGGTTTCTGAGGGACTGAAGTAAAGGAAAGCAACAGACCAGGTGCAGGATAATAGACAAGGTGTACACCACTGACTATATATACGGGGGTTTAATGGGCGGAGTGGAGAGCGGGGAGTAACATAATTAAATAATTTGATAGAAATATTAATCGTAGAGAAATGCTTTCATTTCAAAATGTCAAGGCACTTGTTAATTATAGTGTATAAAAATTTATTATTATCATTAAAGCAAAATGTGTTCTTTTTCCTAGTTTAAAGCATCTATTGTCTCATGTATCTACTTTTGAAAAAAAAAAAACTGAAAATGTTCGTTTTGATGCTGAAACTGACAAACCAACACGACCTCCTACTGCGTACGATTCTGCAGGTGGCTTATTATGTGCATGTTCCTGACTGCAAGGGGCACTGTGTGGCATAATTTATAACCAAGGAAGTATGTTGCCATTTATTTAGGGTCAGATTATATTTGATAGCTTCGCCCCATCATCCGAAGATCAGGAGATCGAATTCCGACGATGCCACAGTATTTTGCTCCAAGAGAGCAAAAGTGGCCGTGTTCTCTGGGTGGGAGGGGTATCATTTATATTGTTATTTTGGATATGCTTTCCAAAATCGAAGCTATCAAAAAATTCTGATGTGGGATCCTAGTCCTGATGCAAACCTCTAGACTCTAGACAGATGCCCCGTGGAAAAAAAACAAAACAAATAATGCACCTTCTATGTCTATCTGTATTTTTATCTGTTATAACACATTATCTTTTAGTTCTGAATAATCTATTTGTATTTGATGGCAACCTTATATAAAGCTTAATCTCTGGCCACTCAGTGGTAATTAACCTAATCCAGAAACTTATATAACAGATATTTAAACTTGGTTTACTCCCATTTTCATGATATCAGTGTTGAGAATTCTTTATGATACCACTGAATAAATTTATTGTTGCCACCCTCCATCAACTCCTAAATCCTAATTAAACCTCTGCATATATCCAGGAATTTTATACCATAAAAGGAAATGTGTGTGACTGACACTAAAGTAAGTGTATGGTTGGTTAGTGTTACCATTAAAGTGTGGGTGTATACAGGAACAATGTTAAGGTTGAGCCAGGGATCATGTTTAGGATACAATATTAAAGAGAAAGTGTGTTGGTGTATTTCTGTCGTCAGGATGCGTGTTGCTCTGACGGACTACTCCACCCTGGATGAGATATTAAATGCGGTGGAGGAACTGCCGTATGAAGGAGGAGGCAGTCGCATGGGTGTGGCCCTCGAGTTCCTCGTGGAGTCCGTCTTTAGCCCGTCGATTGTCCGGGAAAACACTCCAAAGGTGTGATAATAGATAAAAAACTCTTTCTTTTATTTACCTGACCAACTACCATGGATGCTGTACTGTATAATCAGATGTGTGTATTCCTAAGAGACGGGATAGATAACCTGCTGGAATAAACATTTGTAATTTTAACAAAGAAGGCATCTCATATTTGATCACTTTGTCTATGTATTCTCCAGCCAGGGAGCTGACATTTGGTTTTATATTAATATAGTAGCTGTAAAGTTAGGACACTGCTGCATCGAAACAAGGACTTCATTAGGATTTCAGACCACGTACAGCTGCTTGTCCTGCAGAGACGAGCACCTGATGTGCAAATGAGGCAGCAGGCAAAGGAGAGGTTTGCTGTAATTAACTGCAGAGATATCGGCTTTTATTTAAAATCGGCTCACACACTCACACGCGCGCCGAGGCATAATGCTGTTTGGTGAATTTTGATGAACTCGACCTCTACTTCAGGTGAACTTTATATAAAAGCAGTCGCGCTTTCATAATGACAAATAATCGTTTCTGTCTGAGGCAGGTCTGACATGTTCGAGCTTGTCATGGATTTAAGTAGATGATCTATAAAATTGCACATAATATGTTAGAGCTTTATATTAAGGTTCCCTTAAATAACCTTATTTACTGCATCAGGTAAAGTTTGAAACACTTCGCGATGTGCCGTTATGGGAAACTAATCAACCACAGGGTGGTGTGATGTTTTATTCCTTTTATACTATAACAATTTGCCAACCCTAACACGTCCTACTTTTTATCTGTTTATAGTTACATTTAATGTTGTGGAGCATCCAAAACAAGTTAGTTCCTCACGTTATCACTCACGGTATAGCAGCTATAAACGGCCATTCTCTCAACCATCTTTTTTTCCCCTTTTTTTTCCTCCTTTCTTTCTTGAAGTTAATAAGACCTAAACCTAAAATTACAGCTTTACCTCTGACTGTTACAAAGCACTGACACTGGAGACTCCTTCCACAAAATGATAAATAAACATCTCCATACAGAAAACTTCACCATATCAACACTTACACACGTTTTTGTGGAGCATCCCTGTGAATTCACTGTTGATATAGACATGATAACATGTTAGAATGAGCACATTATTATAAACCTATGATTTATTATAGAAAATTAATCACCTTCTGACCAATCAGAATTGAGAATTCAGCATTAACATGTTCTAATTAACAATAACACAGAAGTAGATATAAATGAGCATACTACATGTTGATAATCAGCTATATTCAAGTCTCAGGGTATAAATATTGGCACTCACAGTTCGTTCACATAATAATTTACATTTTTTTTTCAACAACTAACGTTAATTAAGGCGGAAATTCATGATGGTCATCATGAATGTATTTTTAGTCATAGATGGAATAAACTTTGGTTAATGCAGGTGCTATTTGGCCTATATGGTTTATTATTTAGAATAATTAATTCTGACATTAATTCCTTTACCATTACTAATACTGTGTTAATGCTAAAGCACTTTTGTTTGTTAATGCAGTAGGTAATATTAGTTAAGGGAAGCTGTTACACTTTTTGAGCATCTTCTTGTTGTATTCTGCTGTTTAGAGTGCACAGAAAAAAAACGATCCCCACTGTAATATATTCCTGTCTGATTTCAGATTGCAGTGCTCATTACTAACGGCAGATCAGATGACGTGATCGATGGACCGGTTAAAGCAATAGCGGAGAGTGGCATCTCTCTTTTCGCAGTAGGTAAGCAGCATCCTCTACGCCACTCCTTCCTGTTCTGGTTAACATGGGGATTAGTCATTAGATCCATCGATATACTGTATATCAGCAAATAAGGAGGTGTTGATGCAGCTTGCGTTTGTCAGCGGTTGGCTTTGCTGCCTTGGCTCTTTAATGCTTGGCCCAATCTCGATGCCCAGAGTGTAGAAATAATTACAGCTCATTAGAGAGTGGCCAGCTAATTGTAGCGATTTCTCATCAGGCCTGTCTCCTTTTCCCGTCTGATGTTCTGACACTCAGACTCCCTAATCAGTCTGCCCCAGAGAGGCCTGAATAAATCAGCTTGGCTCTGTACATCTACACCAGAACACCACACATCCACACAGCATTGCAAACTCTGTTCATCAGAAAGTAACTAATGCGTGCTTGAAAAGTCGCTAGAAGTTGCCAGGTGACGTCATAGGCTAATTTGCATATTCATAGAATCGCCATGATCAATTGCATTTCAGAAGAATGAAGATTTTCAGAAGTATAGAATAGAAATAGATTAGAATAGAGAATAGATAATAGTAATAATAGTATAATAGTAAATAGTAAGTAGTATAATTTCTTATAGAAAGAAGGTCGTATAGAGAGAAGAATCTATTATTCATTATTCATTATACAGTATGTTGTACTATATGTTGTGTAGGTTATGATAATAGTGTTGTAGTACCTACATAGTGCACTCAACACCATTTGAGAGTCAGTCACCATAAAAGAGTAACTTGTATTAAGTGCTTTTTGGAAATATTGTCATTTTTAAGATATATTTTCAATTAGATACATTAAAATATATTACATACATTAAATTACATACATAATTCATAATTGATACATAATCTAAAAAATAACAACACATGCGTGTGTGTGTGTGTGTGTGTGTGTTTCTCAGGTGTGAGGGATGCTGATCCGGAGGAGCTGAGGAGGGTAGTGAGCGAGCCTCATGAGGAGCACCTGATGCTCAGCCCTGATTCATCCTATCTAGAGAACCTGCTGCCCAAAATCTCACGCCGAGTGTGTTTCACC
The DNA here is from genome assembly GCA_022758105.1 of Pangasianodon gigas. NCBI lineage: Eukaryota > Metazoa > Chordata > Actinopteri > Siluriformes > Pangasiidae > Pangasianodon > Pangasianodon gigas. The sequence goes on along the minus strand of CM040471.1, from coordinate 6,047,437 downwards.
GCCTCCGAACCTCCTCGACCTGTTAAACACACACGTCCGGGTGAGACACACAACACGAACACGCTCACAAGAAGAGACACAGCCTGAACGCGGCTTCACTCATGTAGAAATGAATCTCACGCCATCTGTTGGCCTGTGTCTATCCTTCTCTCGCTGTATCTCTCTCTCTCTCTTTATTACTCTAATTCCTCTTTCTCTCTCTGTGTGTGATAGTGACGGAGAAGGTGGTCGGTCCCAGGGACTTGCAGGTCAGTGAGTTGAGCTACAACTCTCTGCAGCTCTCCTGGAGTCAGGCCACTGGAGATGTGACAGGTTACAGGCTGCTGATCGCTCCCGTGTCTCCGAAGGGCCATCTGCTCCCGATAAAACCCCGACAGGTGAGAGCTACGACCCAGCAGAGCCACACACGCTCTCACACACACACAACATGCTACTGACACACTCTCACCCATAACAGGAGCAGCCAAAAGAACAACAACACCATAAGTACATACAGAAGGGGCTTAATACTATTGTGCACATGCATTATTGAAGCAGGGGAGAAAAATATCCTCTAAAACATAAAACATCCCAAATTGCTGTGAGTCCTGTGATAGTAACTCACAGCGAATAACAATCAGTGCTTCAAACTGACAGGAAATTTTAAAAACGCACATCCTAAACCAGCTCAGGAACTTCTTAAGCCATTGCACCTGACAGAAGTACAGACAAAGACCCTTAATTTTCTAGTACGACTTAACAGAGAGGAGGAAACACAAAAGCATGTATCCTGAACTTCACTTCTGTATCTCAGATTGATTTGAAGGGAGATGTGGGAAATACCAAAGTAACAGGGTTAACCCCGAAGACCGAGTACTCTCTCACTGTCTACGCCGTCTACCCCGGACTTATCGGAGAATCCTCCACCATAATCACAGAGACGAGTAAGTATTATTATCACCAGATCATAAAATCACAAATAAAACACTACGGAAACTGTTATAGTTGTTTATTTAGCTGGTTATATGTGTGTATATATGTGTAGTCATTGTCTTGTTATTTGAATGGAAATTTAGCTGAGTAACTAACATAAAAATAAATAATGTCAACTTCACAGTTTTAATCAAAATAAAAATGTGCTTTTAATATGATGCAAGTTTCAAATCTAGCATAGATTATGTGGAGGAATATTTCAGGAATAAAAAGCTGTAATGGTGCCAATAAATAATTATGATTATATATATTTCTCTAAAAATGTGATCGTGAGGGAGGGTGTGGATTTTTTTTTTGCTTTTTTTAATCCAAAAGTGAACCCTGGCTGTAAACAGTTAGGGAACCTGTGGTGTAGGTTTCAGTCAGATTAACTGACTAACTTTTGATCACTTCAGTTTCTGCTGTATGATTAATATTTAAAAGCAGTAATATACTGTATGTCTTTCAGTGACACACAACCAATAAATCAGTAAGGAATAAAACACACGGGGATGTGCACTTATAGGAAAATAATCAATGGTATAATGTGTCCTGACATAAAGTGGAGTTACAATTTCCAATCAGAAGTTTTCCTATAACAGCATGTCCTGAAGTGTTTTATTCCTCTTATGCCACAACAATTTGCCAACGTTTACTATACATTGTCCTTTTTACCCATTTATAGTTACACTTAATGTTGTGGAACATCCACAAATCGAGTTAGTTCCTGTTCTCACTTATGTTATAGCAGCTATAAACAGTCATTCAATCACCAGTGTCTCTTTTTTCTCTCTTGAATTTAATAAGACAAAAAGCAGCTTTAATAAGACAAAAAGCAGCTTGTCACGTCACTGAGAAACTGTAAAGTGTAAACTCCTCTGTCTGTGGTGGAAAACTTACTGACTGTTACAAAGCGCTGACACTGGAGACTCCTTCCATAAACGTTAAATAAACATCTCTTCACAAAATATTTCACCATATCAAGAACTATAAACGTTTTTCTTTTTTAAATAACAACACATTCTTTTAAAATCTGTTTATTATTAGCCTTGGATTATGTAGATCATCTGCCATACAGGTCTCTGTGAATGAGCTGTTACTATAGAAACGATAATGTTAACGATACGAACAAGCGCATTAGTATAAATCCGTGATTTGCAGCTGCACTACTGTCAGAAATTAATCAACACCTTCTGACTAATCAGATTAGAGAATTTGACAGCGCTGTAGTATCTTATAGTTTGATTTGATGTATAGTTTTTTTCTAAACAAATACTCCAGCATTCACATGCTTCACATTCTGCTTGCTTTTTGCAGTTCCTGTACCACCAGTAGCAAACTTCCGTGTGATCGAGGAGGGGCTGTTCTCATTGCGCTTGGCCTGGACGTCTCCACTCGGCCATGTGGACACATACAAAATCTTCATCCCGAGATGTGAGCAGCAGCCTTTTCCAGAATTCTTTACATTGTTCTCAGTCACCGTGTATTCGCTTTTACACTGGAAAATGACACAGATTTCAATTTCATACTAAAGAACAATCGATAACATGCAATTATTATATGAATTAATGAAATCAGGTCTAAACATTTCTCTGTTTTATTATCCCAGCCGACAGACCCGGGATGATCTATGAGCAGACGCTGCAGGGCGATGCCTCCTCTCATGTGATTGATAGCTTGGAGGAGGATAAGACATACACAGTTAGCATCTATGCCATATACCCGGAGGGGCCCAGTGAGCCTGTGTCTGTCATCGGGAGAACATGTATGAATTTTTTTTGGTCTTGAATTTCTGCCCGTATCTGTGTTATCTGATAACCTCTTTTAACTCTTAAACTGTCATGACCCAGCCTTACTTTCCTTTAATAAGTACCTTCATTCAGGTCATTGCTGAATAATTTATACCTTTTATAGATCATTAATTTAAGACTGTTTTTATGAATATATAAGATGTAAATCACCTCCAAAACCACGCCAATGTTATGCCGCAATCCATTGTAAAGCTCCAAGTAAATTTTCCAAATCGAGTTCTGATCTGAACGCGTTCCAGTGTTTCGGCTCGGATAAAACATGGACTCCCAGAGAGCAAAGTCATATTTGTGTGGCTAGACACTGAATCTGATAAACATATAAAGAAGATCTACATGAATTATTTCTGCAATGAGAAATGTCATATAAGGTCAGGTGTCTTGTTCAGGTCAGGTGCAAGGTACACATTTTCTGACACAGTGGTTTTATTGTGTTCAGAAGCTTACAGACTTACAAAGTTGTTAAAATAAATTTTCAAGTAACATCATGTTTGATCTAGTATAACATGATGCAAAGGGAAATTTGTTTATGGTCGACTGTGTGTGTGCTGCCATAATGTTGTGGCGTCAGGTGTGTTTATGTCGGGGAACTCTAAGTGGATGTTACACAGATTCCCGACTGGGAATTCCAAGTTGAATGAACATTCCATTGCATTTCTCCCATTTCTCCCATGAGAACAATGGATTGCAGCATTATATACACTATTAGTTCTGTTACAATGGATTTAAGCGCTGCTCCTCTCAATCCAAGATGGCTGACGGTGACCAATGCAGCATGTCTCTGGAATTTCTTTCTAAACTTTGTACACAAAAAGGTCTAATCAAGTAAAATAATGTCAGACTGTAACAAACATTAGCTTTTTAAAAAAATTCTTTTGTTGTTTTTTTAAATAAGACATATAACTTCTAAACTAAGAAACATTACTATATTTGTTTAAAATATACCATATATAAATGTAAACTTTCTATTATATTGGACATCAAAATTATATTTAGACCTAAAATGTTAGTAACTTTACACAAGTGTTTTTTATTAGTTCTGCATTTACTTCAGTTACTTTATAATATAGTGATTTTTAGAAAGAAAAATCTAAATTCATTTTAATTTTCATGCTGTTTTTTGATTAATAATGCAATTCTAAAGTAAAGTAACCATCCTTTTCATAAAAAGCATAATTTTTACTAGAAGACAAAGGTGGAGTTTTTTGCTTCTGTCTTACTGCTGAGGTTTTTCCCCCTGATATTAAGTAAGTAACTGTAGCTGCTTATGTGATATCAGTACCATGTATGCAGAGATGTTTCTTCATTCACCACTAGATGGCACTAAAGTGGTGGATATATCTAATCACAGAACTCATACTCTGGTGTGTATAAAATAACTCCTTATCATACACTTACCCTCATTTTAGTTCTGCTCTGTAGCAAAGGGCCTCATCCTTAAGCTTAAGCTCATTTTACACCAGGCTCCATCATACCATCAGGCTCATCAGACTGGCAATACACAAAGTGGCTATTTAAAAATGAAAATAAGCATATCGTTGTGTAGCAACGTGTGGTTGTGGTTTCTAGCTAGAAACATTACAAAATATAATATTAAAGCTATATTAATCTAAACAGGACGTGGGCTATATTTCAGTCTCAATGAGAGTTTAGAGTTCTAACTGCCACAGAGTGTAAAAGTAAAAAAAAAAACACTGGATTTCCAAACTATATGTGATCATATATATTGGGATTGCATGTTTATAATATTTACAGATATTCACATTTGCTGAACAAGAGCAAGAGAGCACAGAAATGATCGCTCCACTTCCTTGCAGTTGGTGTACAATATGCTCATGAACATGAAATGAAGTACACGACCTGAACTAAACTGACAAACCCAAACATTTACTAGCCTTTATTTCTTAAAGCAAGAAATGTTGGTTCTTAAAATGGTGTCAGCGAGGTCATGCAGAAAAGGCTGAGAATCCCCTGGTCTACAGAATGTATTTTATGCCTTAACAAATGCTGATAATGACTCTGGCCTCTGATGTGTTGCAGTGAAGCTGGTCCCTGTTCAGCAGCTGTTGGTGGAAAACGCCACTACGGACACGGTGCAGGCTCGCTGGCTCTCGGTGAGAGGAGCATCAGGCTACAGACTCACCTGGGCATCCTCAGGTACTCACATGAAGATTATGTGCGGTTCAGTTTTTTTTTTTTCTGCAAAACACTGGTCCTCACCATCAGCTCTGGAGAGAATAATAGCACTGATCCTCTTCTTTTAATATCTAACGAGCTTGAAGACACTTGTAGAGGATTCTGGATCCTCCTCCATGCACAATATTAGGTTTGTGCACTCCAGTTCTCTCTTCAACAGAGTTCAAATCATGAGACTGGGATGGTTGGATGTTGATTTGATGATATATCTATGGCCAAGTCATATCCTTCTGGCAGAGGCAAACTAGTTTTGAACTAAAATATCTTTGTACTTAATGCAATTCATGATCATCAATCTTTACAAGAGCTCCTGGACCACCAGCTGCAAAACAACTCCAAAGCATTAATTATCCACCACCACATTTTACAGTGGGTTTGAGGGATTTTCTTCTTATGCAGTCCCTTTTATTTATGCCAGACATGTAGACGGTGTGCATGACCTAAAAAAAACCCTCGATTTTGGGGGAATTTTTGCTCATGTATCCTCTTTCTGGCAAACCTTCAACTGTGCCAGACTTTTAAAACTCAATATTATCGTGGCTTGGATAGTGCTTAATTTGAACTGCCTGTGCATTGTTTATATAAATTATTTGAGTTGTGAAAGTCAATAACCATCCGTCTCTTTTATATTTAAAGCCCCATTAGTTTTCTGTATTGATCACAAACGTGTTTTGCAAGTGTGTAACCTCATATTTGGTCAGATGCAGCAGCATTCACTGAGTACTGAGAGCAATCCGAACAAAAAAACTTTTTAAAAATAATAGAGAGCAATAGCATTTTCAAAAGAAATTTAAATGACCGAGTATGTTTGTTCTTAGCATATATTTCACACTTTCATATCCCTTTGGTTTTCCCTGAGGTGATGGATGACCAAGAGATTTTATATGTGTGCAACCTCATATTTGGTCAGATTGGGTACAGCAGTTTTAAATTTTTTTCCCAATACTTTTTTAATAATTTGAGTTCTCTTGAAGAGTGCCAATAATTTTAGGTTCGACTGTATGATTTCTTTATGTGTGTTTCCAGAGGGCCACATTGAGAGTGTCAACCTTGGAGGGAACTATAAGTTCTACATGGTGCAGGGTCTTCATGCTGGAACAGAGTACACTATCAGCATCAACCCTGTGTTTGTGGATGTAGAAGGACCGGTGACGTCCGTCAAAGCCAAGACATGTGCGTGACTAAAAACTAAATATACTTACATGTCTTTTTTAAACTTGTTAGAATCAGGAATCAGGGTGGCACGGTGGTTCAATCCTGAGCTCGGGTTACTGTCCATATACTGTTCGTGTCTCCGTGGGTTTCCTCCAGGTTCTCCGGTTTTCTCCCACCTCCCAAAAACATGCAAGTAGGTGGATTGGCTACACTAGATTTCCTCAAGGTGTGTATTCCTTCACGCTTCACACCTAGTGTTCCTGGGATAGACTCTGGATCCACCGTCACCCTGACCAGGATAAAGTGCTTACTGAAGATGAACGAATCATCAGAATTATACATTGCATCTGTGTGTGTGTGTGTGTGTGTCAGTGGACAGCAGTGCGGTACAGACTCTGAGGGCCACGGCGGTGAGCACCAGCAGCGCTTTAACTTCATGGAACGCTGTTTCAGGAGCCACAGGGTACAGGTTGGCCTGGGGTCCCACTGCAGGTAACATACACACACACACACACACACACACACACACACCTCACAAGCCGGTACTTTGTTTTTCCCATTTCTTTATACTTCCTATATCTTTCATTGTGTTAGCGTTTCATCATTTTCATCTTCTCGTCTTCTTTTTCTTCTTCTTAACTGATCTGTTTGTGACATTGTTGAGGCATTTCTGGGCAAGTTCAATGACTCATGCTGTCATTGTGCTAAAAAGTTTGTGTATGTGCCTACACACACATACACACATACACACACACACACACACACATACAAACACGTAATGCAGGGACAGGAAACAAAGTATGAGCTGGATGTCACCTTGAATTCTGCTCTGAAAGCAGAGGCTTTGAAAGAGGCTGATGTGCTGTTGGGCTGCACATGAAACGAGCAACCTGTGGACTCGGCGTAATGAAGGGAAGCGCGATGACTCACAGCTACGGGGCTGACACAGAGATGAGTTTAAATCACAGAAGAGAGAAGAAGCAGAATTAAAAAGAAAAGTGGAGGAGAGGATGAAAGATTAGAGACGAGTTCTCCTGACATCTCTACTTTTTTTGATGACTATGTTTAAATACCTATATGCCTTAATTTGAAGATCTCTCTCTCTCTCTCTCTCTCTCTCTCTCTCTCTCTCTCTCTGTTATAGCTCATTTCTCTTTACTGTTCCTATTTGAGTGGAAGTGATAGTGTGTATAACCCTGTGTGCGTGCGTGTGTATTACAGAATTTACTGGAAGAGATCGACCCAGGCAGATGGCTCTGAATAAGAGCATTACAGAGTATTTACTGAAAAATCTGGTCCATGACACTGAGTATGTGATTTCCCTTTACGTCCTGTTTGGCTCTGTGGTGGGACCCGGCATCACCGCTACTTTCAGGACATGTGAGTCCACAGTAAATACACACTCATATAGGGATGATTTGTGCACACACATGCACACACACAGATATTCACAAGCATGGAGCGGTGAAGCAAGTGTGCAAAGAAACGTCACACGTGAAAGAGAGTGCACTTCAGTTCTACCAGGGTATACACTTTGCTCACGAGTCACGGCACCTTGCACTCATTTTTACTGATCACGCTCGCTGATACTGAGCTCAGGTCAGTCATCCACGTGCTCTCTATTACTGTTTAAATACTGAGGACATCACTGTTATCAGCACACAGCAACAACCTACGCAAATAGAGCTAAATTCAATTCAATTTTTATTTGTATAGCGCTTTTAACAATTGACATTGTCACAAAGCAGCTTTACAGAAATAAATACATTGAGAATATAAATTTAATATTTCAATGTATGAAAATAATTAGGATGTTAATGATAAATAAAATGTTCCATGATTGATTAATACTAAGTTTGGTATCAGTATCAGTCTTTACAAGCATCAAAAAACATCCTGCGTCCTCATTTCAAACTTTTAAACTGTGCAGACTAAAAAAATAATAATAATGAAACGACTTACAGTCTATATATATATATATATATATATATATAGATTTATTTTTTTTATTAGAGATTTATATTACTTTTTTTCTGTTCCAAAAAAAAAAACCCCTATGACGCATTCAAACTTTTGTCACCAGTATGGCAACCTACAGAAATGAATTACAAAAAAAGGCTGATGGAGAGCAATAACAGTTTTCACAGAAGTGGGAGACATGTTTGTTCTTAGCAGAGATAAGCCAGTGGGACTTTTTCAGCCATGAAATAATAGTTTTTAGGCCACCATTATGACACAAAGCTAAATTTGGTAGCCTGACTCACGACCGGAAACAGCTTAAAGTTGAAGAGGCGAAAAAAAAAAGGCCTTCACACACAGCAGGGTGTATTTACTCTGGCAACAGAACAGAAGGATGCAGCTGTGTAAGCAAGTGTTTTTATTATTATTATCATTATTTTATTTATTTATTTATTTATTTATTTATTTTTAGTTTCACCAATGGTATTTTTTTTTCTCGATTTTTAATGTTTACAATATTTGGTCATTTGAAATACCACATCAATCCTTATAATTAATTAGCATTCAGTTTAACACTTTATAGTATATACAATCTTTTACTCCTTTTTTCCTTAGAAATGGCCTACATTCGGCTTTAAGAGCCTTGATTACTGATGTCATCAATATTAATCTATAGAAAAGCTGCACTTACAGTATAATAAACAGTTAAATAAAGGGATTAGTCTTAGAGTTAACACCTCTTTTATACATTAAGTAAGGAATAACACGAATATATACACAAATATAGTTATACACAAATATGGCCTGACGCAAAGTGTACACCCTGAAGAGGATTCTTCACCTAGCCACACAATCTGGAGTGTGTTATTCTGCTTATACCACAGCTCTTTGCCAATGAGTACAATGTTTAGTTTATTAATGAACGACACATTGTGCACTTATGTTATAGCCTTGATTAAAAGTCATTCCCTCACCAACATCTCCTTTTTTCTCTCTCTCTTTCTCAAGAAAACCAGAAAGTGTAAACTCATCTATCCTGAAGACTTTCCAACGCTAAGAAACTTTACAAAGCACCATGACTGTTACAAAACTCTAACAATGGAGACTCCTTCCCTAAATGTTAAATAAACGTCTCCTCCGAAAAAACTTCACCGTGTCAATGATTATACATTTTTCTTTGTTAAAGAAATTAGACTTCGATTATATGGAGCGTCTGCTATACAAATCCCTGTGTATGAGCTGTTACTATAGAAATGATAACGTATTAGAACGAGAGATTTAATATAAACCCATCATTCATGTTACAGCCAGAACTACTGCTTAAGCCGTGCTGTTGTACAGAAATAATGCAGACTCGAGATAAGCAGATATAATTCACAAGCCCTATTTGTTTATATCCTGAGACTGTAACAGCTGTGTGTACTGAGAGAATAACCCGAGCTGCATGTCTCTGCTCTCTGTTTCTGATGGTCTGCAGCTCCCCTCGGCTATGTGTCTAATTTCAAGGTGATAGCTTACACCAGTTCCTCTGTCAATGTGGAGTGGAGCGCCATTGTAGGAGCCACGGAGTATAAACTGACCTGGAGTTCAGGTGAACTCAAGAACTCTCACCTGCACCACTTGTTGCATGCACGGCTATTTCACCAAATCTGAATGACCTTTTCTCCCTATGCCATGTCACATGTATACTGCTGTGTGTGTGTGTGTGTGTGTGTGTATACGTGCTTGTTCTTGCAGTGATTTGAGGACTTTTTTGGACCTCATTTTATAACAAGTTCACTAAGCAATCTTTAGTATGATGATAGTTTGTACTCTTTCACTGTTTCCACATCAAAAAAAATTCCATATATACACTCAATGTGCACTTTATTAGGAACACCTGTGCACCTGCACATGCTGCCACATGATTGGCTGGTTAGATAATTGCATGAACGTGCAGGTGTACAGGTGTTCCTAATAAAGTGGATGGTATGTGTATATATATATATATATATATATATATATATATATATCCACAAATTATGACTGTTATATTCTTAGTTGAGATATTATGCTTGGTTTTATCGTCAGTGTAAAATATTCTGGTCTGTGTGTATGTGTGTGTGTGTGTGTTTTTCTCTCGCAGAGGGAGTAAGTGCACAAAGCCGATATGTGGGCCACAGTGTTTTACAGCACAGCATCACCGGCCTCCAGCCAAACACACTATACACCATCAGCATCCATGCACTGTACGGGAACATGGAGGGGCCAGAAATATCTCTCACACAACTGACAGGTACTGAAATGTACTTAAAAGTCAGCACATACAAGCAACAGATGAGTAGATGTGTTGCACACATCGCAAATGTTTCTATTTTGCACGTATCTCCTAGCTAGCAACCACATTAATGCTGATCTTTGCAGGAAGATAGCTATGGAAAGAGTAAATTTATATTTATGGTTTCTTAACAGTGATGTGTCAAATTATGTTATACACAAAAAATATATGGCCAAAACCTGATTTTTTTTTGGGTTGTTTGCCAGAATCCACCCACAGTGATATATGATGGGTTTTCCTGGACCAGCTCACATATACAGTAGCTAGGACTGATAGAAGTAGCAGCAAAATATATCATGAATTTATTCTGGTTTAGAATATATTACACTGGCATGCTTTCTGTAGCATCCTTCGAATGAACGGATGCCCTGGGAGTTGAGCTTGTGGTCTATACGGAGGATGGAGGTGGATGTTTTAACCCCTCCCCCCGGGGACGCTACTGTCTACACGCTGATCGTAAGCTCTGTATTCTACATAGTACGCTCACAGACGTCTCAGCATATCAGGATGCATATCACTTTTGTGCGCATCAGTGCACCATGAATGACTGGGTGACAGCTCTTACTTAACAAAGCCATAAGAGGAAATAGCTGATCAGTTAATTGTGGGTTTCACACACAGACAGGAAGGACTGGGACAGGTTCCGCCTGCTGTTCCCACAGAAATGCCCTGATATCAGCTGATTGATTGACACCTCCTGTATTTTTAGTCCCCAAGTTCAAGCTGCAGCTGTCTATGGCAGCATGTATTTTAACTTTTGTTCCCTCTGTGTGTTTCTGTGTGTGTGTGTGTTTCTGTGTGTGTGTGTGTTTGTGTGGGACGTCTGTCAGCATTACTGTTATCATCTCATCCTATGCTGATGTGTTGGATGTGCTGCACACTGGGAAAAAAGCGAAGCCGGCTATCCAAGACATTTTTAGTTGCATCTATACTGTGGTATTTTTTAACAAGACAGTTTATTTGTGAGATTCCCCCCCACCTCGACAACACATTTATTCAGAATAACTTTGTGTGGACCGGATTTTCTATTTTTTTTTTTAGCAGAAGCATACTGTTGGCTTGCTGTTAAGTCCATTATTAGAACTCTCTCCAGCAGATGGTCGTTATTTTTAGCAAACCGGATGAGATGGGGTGTTGCTATACTTTTTAAAAACTTCTTTAAAATTGTTGTTTGACATTTGATAAGAGTTGAACTTGTGAACTCAGTGCTTTGTGAACGTGAGAGTAGACCTCACAAGCCAAATAAGGATTTTGTTATTTTATTCTGATCGAATAGTAGGGTTTATTATGGGAATTATGCATGATTTTAATATTTGTGTCTATACATGCCAACAGTTGTTGAGTTGTTCATGATTTCACCAAATCTAAACCCCAGGCATCTAAATTATATTAAATGATAGGTGGAATTGTAGGATAGGTTATGCAGTGCAAAATTAAATGTCTAATTTGGTACTTCAATGGTTCTCGAAAAGTGGTCCGGGGGTCCAGAAAGCATAATTAAAGTTATGTTTTTTAACTAAAGTTTTGTTTGTTTGTTTGTCTATATTTAGGGGTCCAAGCACCAAAGTTAACTCAGACCTAATGTGTTCTATAGGTGGAAAGTTCAGGAACAGATAGTGCTATAGCGCCAATAAATATTATTTGAAAAACATAAATAATGTTCCATACTGATGGAGTCTATGGATTTGATTTTACATTGCTGTACTTAACCCTTCTATTTGTTCAGATCCCGAGTTCTCATATCATGCCTTTTGCTGCTTTTGGTACTTTACCAGACTGTACTGTAGCTTTTAATCATTTTCAAGCAAAATGTTTTTATAGATAAAGTTATTCTTGTCACCTTCAACCTCAGCCCTTGGGATTCCCTCATGGATTTTCAAAGAGACTCATATATGAGTGTCTGTAAAATCAGAAAGAAATTATGAAACCTAACAGAGAACAGTGTGGAAGTGTGTTCTTAAATGCACTTGATTTGCAAGTGATTATTAAACTGGAAGCAGGTGTGTTGAAGTTCAGGTTTGTGAGAAAGTTATAATATCCGGGCTGGATTGGGGGTTGTGGATTGTGGCGGTGGAGCTGGATGTTACACAAATGTATGTAGTTATGAGAGCGATGACTGCAAGACTGGAACCATCAGTGGATTCTAGGAGTTTATGGGGTTTAAACATGCCATAATCCAACCCATTCCTAAAAAAATAAAAAAGCACAGCTTAGATCTGTAGATGCTCTATAGTCATTTCAGGCTATTTAAAAAAATTGTCATTCTGAACTGTTTTTGACAGAGACAAATACTCGGTTTTGGTTCTGATGATCTTGATTTTACTCATCTTCTGTATTTTACTCAAGCATTGTGTTTACTGGTCAATTTATGTCCCTGTCCTCACCTATGGTCATGAGCTGTGGGTAGTGACCAAAAGAATAAGGTTGCCAGTACAGACGATGGAAATGGAAGAGGATTGCTGGGCTTACTCTCTGTGATACGGTGAGGAGCTCAACAGTCCAGGAGAACTTTGGAGTAGAGCCGCAGACTCTCTGAATTGAAAGGATCCAGTTTAGGACTTTTGGGCACCTTACAAGGATGGTCCCGGGTCAGCGCTCTCTAGAGAAATATCAGGCATGTCTGACTGCACTGAGATGTACTCTCTGAGGATCTACCAGGAGGAGCTGGAATCTGTACCTGGAGTTAGAGATGTCTGGAATGACCAGGAACCAGCAACCAGGAAAACTGGACACAAATAATGAATGAAAGAATGAATGAATGAATAAATGAACATGCTCTACAAATATGTTTTCTGTGTTTCAGCAGCTTCCTCGATTGATTCAGAGCAGATCGAGACAGTAAGGGAATTGAAGGTGGTTGATATTGGAGTAAACTCCTTCAGTCTGTCCTGGAGGAAAACGCCTGGAGTTACTGGCTACAAAATCAGCTGGACCCCTTTTAATGGTAGGTACTTAGACCGGAGAAGGGTTCTGAGCAAGTGCTTAGGAGGTAATGAGTTCAAATCCCAATGCTGGCAGATAGCAGTGGGCTTTTTCTCCCCAATAAGATCTTTAACTCTCAACTGATCAATTGTAGTCTTGGACAACATCCTGTCCTTTATAATTTTGCATGTCTATCTTCTGTATTAGTCAAAGCTTAAGCGTTTCATTGTCTTTCATCAGACACTGATTTATGTGTGCAAATAAGCACAGTATTGTAACTGTGTGTAGCTTGTTCTCACTGCTCATCGCTAGCCCTCATTTTCTCAGGTGGAGAAAAGAAGAGCGTGACGGTTTCATCATCCATCACGTCATACACCATCACCGGACTGCCAGCCAGCTCCGCCTACAAGATCCAGGTCTCATCATTAGTGAGGGACCAGGAAGGAAGTTCTGCTACAGTCACGGCGCGGACATGTGAGTCTGCTTCTTTTCTATATTTAAAAAAATTGAAAAGCACATAACAGTTATGAAGGTATAGTAACTTTGTTTGGTAATATTTACTTTGGTTTTGTGTTACAGTGGACCTTCCTAAAGTGAACGGTTTCAGTGCTCTGAACATCACTGATGATAGCACTGCACTGAACTGGACCAGAGTTACAGGAGCTTCCGGGTATCTCCTCTCCTGGAGACATATATCAGGTCCGATCTCTGGATTACAGCTAGGTTTACTATATGATCAGACATGCTTGCTCATTTTATAGTGTTTTACTATTGAAAACCAGTCACAACATTACAGCAGCTGAGTCTGTGAGCAAGCTCAAAGGTTTACATTCCAGTGGGCATTCATTCGTTCATCTTCAGTAAGCACTTCATCCTGGTCAGGGTCGTGGTGAATCCGGAGTCTAACCCTGGGAACATTGTGCGCGAGGTTTGAATACACCTTGAATGGGATGCCAGTTCATCTCAGGACACCATGCACACACACATTCACACACTCATTCATACCTAGGGGCAATTTAGCATAGCCAGTCCACCTACTAGTTGGGAGAAAACTGGTGAAACCCATGGGGAGAACATGTGAAACTTCTATGGTTGGGTCCTTGAGCAAGACCCTTAACCTTCAGCTCCATTGTATCCTGGATCAATTGTAAGTTGTTTTTTTTTAAAGCATCAGCCAAATGAGCAGATGTACTGGATTATGTGTTATTTTATAGTATTTGAGATAATATAGTACTTTACTATGAATATGTTTTAAAGCTGTTTACTGTAAATTTTGTGTGCTGTTCAATATGAGTTGAATGTTTCTCCTTAAGGTGTAAACATGTTTACTTTAGTCTTGTGGAAGACAGGAAAAATTCAAACAGGTTCAAATGTTGAGGCTGTTTGCTGTGAGCAGTCGAGTTACGAGTGTCAATGGGAATCAGGAAAACAGCTTTCACAAGATCCAAAACACAAAATATTGACTTCTCACAGAGCTTGAGGGAGTACACAAACTGAAAACAGACCAAAATGTAAAAAACATCATTCAGAAATGGAATAAGCATAAAAAACAAACAAACAAACAAAAAAACAGACCCTTAGGTTTCCTCCAGGGTTTCCGGTTTCCTCACACCTCCTAAAAACATGCTAGAAGGTGGATTGGCTACACTAAATCCCCCATGTGTGAATGGAGCCTTGTGATGGACTGGCATCCGATTCAGTGTGTATTCCCACCTCGTGTTTCTTGGATAGATTCCAGATCCACTTTGAGCCTCACTGTGATGAAGTGCTAACTGAACTTAAAGAATGAATAAAAGAGCAAAGAGGAAATAAAAATTCCTTATTTATATCCTTGTCATTCTCATTATTTATCTGCTAACTAGCTAATATTTGTGTAAGGTCTCTGTCTTAATCCCCAAATAAATTGTTATGAAATAGTTGTCTTCACTGACTCCTACAGAGCTTGAGAGTACCACTGAAATACTGGGCCCTGGTTTCACCTCATTTAAGATAAAAAACATGCAGTATGGAAGAACTTACATCTTCACCATTCGGCCCCTCTATGGAGAGGTTGAGGGTCCCATCACAACCATTACCAAACGGATCGGTAAGAGCTAATGGTGCTTAAAGATTTTAAAATAATAATGGTAAAAAATCTGTTAGACACTGAAAGTATAGTGGACATATTTTTACATTTTTAACTTCAGGCATAAAGGTACTTTTCCTTGTACTTTTAGGATATATAGTTTATTTGGGAAGGTGTATGTGGCGTACCTTTAATTTTAATTAGTAGTGGTCCTTAAAGGTCCAATTACGTACCTTAAATTTTTTTTTTTTTTTTTTTGGTTTTACAGTTAAGGTTTCTAGGCAAAATATCTGAGAAAAGGAAGAGTACAGTTTGGTACCTTTATGTTTGAGAGTGACATTATGTATATGTATATATATATATATATATATATATATATATATATATATATATATATGTACATACAACACCCAATTTATCTTATATATTGCAGCACTCACCAGTAATGTGAGTAACTGTGCAATATGTAGATAAAGTAGGTTGTATCTATTGTTTGTAAAGTGGTTTGTGGGAGAACATGCAAGTAAGAATTTCATTGCTATACACTGTACTTGTGCACATGACAATAAACTTGAAACATTGACATGTTTTATGTGTGTGATTCTATAGTGGGTGCCTCCCGCCTCGTTCCTGTCCAGCCTGCCACACTGGCCCCTGTTCCAGCCAGCAAAGAATTCAGCATCAACAGTACAGCCATTAATAACACCAGCAAGACCACCACTACTCAGAGCCCTGCTGCCAAGCCGAACCTGGCCGTCACTAAAACGGCCCAATCCATAACCATGCTCACCACTGAAGCTAGAGACCAAACCACTGTCTCTGCTCACACCCCTCCATCTGGACCTGGTAATGTTTATACATGAAGATACTCGCTGACGCAAATACACATTGAACTTAGAGCTACTTAAACTATTTAATTACTGGGTATGCAAATATGTGTGTAAATCTAAGTTAATGGGTTGCTTTTAATCCAAAACTGCTGACATAACAGCTGCACCATTTCCTGTTCTGGTTTTTTTTTTTGTGTGTGTGTTTTTCTGTTCAGTGAACTGTGAGCACTATGCTTTTAAAAATGGCACTTTTAGAAAATCATTGGTGGTATGGTTTGCAGAGACGAGGAGTATGAAAATACAAATACTGGTACAAGATTTTCTCTAAACAGCTCTTTAAAAATTCTCTTTTCCCCCTAAATGCCATTAGGTTTCTTATTCTTATTAATTTACTGTGTTTACAGTGATGTGTAAGGTCTGAGATTTGTTTTTAATAAGTTATACACTGTAAATCTGTCTCAGTGTGTGGCAGGGTGAAAGCAGACATTGTGTTTCTGGTCGATGAGTCCTGGAGCATCGGTTCTAATAACTTTGGCAAGCTGAAGGACTTCCTGTTTAGGATTGTGACTTATTTCCCTGTAATTGGGCCACAAGGCACCCAGGTAAGACCATGTCACTGCATGGGTAAAACATGACAGCATGTCCTGAAATGTTTTATTCCTCTTATAACAGAGCAGTTTGCCAATGCTATCATTAAAAAAAATATATATATTATAGAATGACATGTTATAACAGTCATTTTCTCACGTTCTCTTGTTAATATGACAAAAAATGCAGCTTGTTACTCTTCTGTCCTGAAGACTTAAAGGAACAGTGTGACAACCCTGGTTAATAGGGGAGGAGGCAGGGGATGGAGAGAATGAAGCTGTTTTTATTCATGCTTTTCAGCGCTATGCCTTTCAGCACACACAAAACGAAATAATATCAATCGCAGTATCCCACTGTTCGGCTCAATTTCAGTTCAGCTCACCTCAGGTTAGGTCAGATACCATCAGCTCCATCTCTCTCTGGTGTCTGCCAACCCTCTGACAAGGAAAAAACACAAATAAGCTGCTCTGAAAAAAACACATACAGGTGTAGACAATAATTTGTTACCCGCTCATTCTCAACGAATCCCTCTCAGCTTCACAGTCCCTCTCTCAGCTTTTACAGCGCCCCTGCTGCCCTAAACACCTCTGACTGATACAAAGCACTGGAGACTCCCTCAAAAATGTTAAATATCACCTTACAAATCAAAGATACATTTTACTTTCTGAAACAACCCATTTATGATTAGAGTTAGATTATGTGAAGCGTCCGCCAAACAATGTGTTACAGTAGAAACATATAATGAAGGAAACTCAGGGATATGGTGAGGATCCATGTGTAGAAGGTTTATTACAGACACAATCCAGAATCTAGTATACGCAGTCATAAACAATTCCAGGTGATACACGGATAAGGCAGTAAATAACAATACTCAGTGGGTGTAACGGTTGCAAGGTCAAGGTCACGGACAGAGATTGGTACAAATAAAGTAAGGGTAATCCAAAACAAGAGGAACTGAGAACGTAAGCAAGTGGTCATTTGTTCTTGAAAGGGAATGGCTGTCATGAACAAAAGAGTAAACTGTCAACAAGGCTTTGCGTTATAGCTAGGTGTCCATTAGGTTTAAATAATCTCTAAAGAAGAAATGAAATGAACAAACAAATAAGAGTCTCTACAACTCAGGGGAGGTTGCCCTCTGGTGGCATGGTGGAGAACTGTCTGTGATTGAAGTGACAGAAAGATTAGCGATGTATTAGAATGAGCATATTAATCTAAACCTGTGATCTGCATCAGATTTGCTGTTATAGAAAATGAATCAACACCTTTTGACCAATCATCCAGAATCATCCGTAATACTGTAAGTTGTATTAATACACAGGACATACATGCATTAATGCTATTCTGTACATTGCTCCAGATGCAGATAAACTTAGTCTGAACCTAGAAACAATTTTGAGTGCACAATTTATTTCAAGACCAGGCTTAGTCTGTGTTCAGAAACTCCATTTTGAAACCAAGGATATTGCAGAAAAGTCAGTGTAAAAAGTCACGCTAAGTACACACTATACTGGTTTTGGGATTGGGCATAAAGATGGGACTCAATTATCTTTTGTTCATCTGATTATATCAGCACAACCGAGTGGTGACTAGAAATCAAAAATATCCATTATTGGTATCTAATTACTGCATTGGTCTGGATTTGTACTTGTTTTTCTCAGATAGCTGTGGTTCACTACAGCGATCAGCCCAGGATCGAGTTCAGCCTGAACACTCATAGAGATCGCAGCTCTGTGCTTAGAGCACTTAGGCAGGTTCACTACGGAGGAGGAAACACCAAAACAGGTGAATACCTACACACAAGCAAACGCATACATGAGTAAATTAGGCTTTAATAATCCAAATAATATCTGAGACACCTGCATGTTCATGCTGTGTTGTTTTGTACGTGTAGGTCGAGGGATCAGTTATGTTCTGAGGGAGCTGTTCCGGGAGTCTCTGGGGATGAGGCAGAACGCTCCTCACGTGTTGGTGCTGGTGACAGATGGGAAAGCCCAGGATGATGTGGAACCACCCTCCAGAGTAGCACATGTTCTAGGTCAATATCACATGCTGTGTGTCATTATAAGGTCTCAACCTGCTGGACACTTTTATCCAGCACGGCCGTCTTATGGAGTGTGTTGTGCTGTATTTTAGTATTTTTAAGAATGTAATCTCAACCATGTTGAAAGAACCATATATATTTTAGCTTAATAAGCAATGTATTTTAAAGCAAGGCTTGCCCAGTAATGCTATTATTTAGGGGAGTCCAAAAATTTAAATCAGAATCCTTAGGGAAAGTCAAAACACAGGCAGGCAGGATAAATATAGGGCAATCCATAATCAGACGGGAACTAAGTTCAAAACCAGGAAGTAGAATATAACACAGGAAACAAGGCACTAATTAACAGTACAATAGCTCACTAAGACTTTGTAACGCCACAAAGAAACAGCCAGGTACAAAGACAAAAACTAATCAAGGAGTAACACAGAACAGGTGAACACAATCAGGTAACAAACTGTCAGGACTCAAATACGAGAGTACTCAAAAACAGGATACAAGTGCATGAAGGATTTTTAATGAATGAAGGTAAAAATAACACAGAATCTGAAATTAGGTTTAAACTTGCAAAAAAAAACATGGATAGCAAGAAACATGAAACATGAAATGCAAAAGGACTGAGAACACAAACTGGAAAATATACACAGCGTAAAACTACAAATGAGACCCAGGTGACATCAATGATGCACGAAACCAATGAGTAAGAAAAGGAGGGGAAAGTGTTCAGAGGGGTAATTTGTGATACAACACTTTATCCATAAGCACTGCATTAATACTTTATAAAGATGGAAACGTTATGCAACGCTTTTGTGAATACTCAAGAGGTGAGTTGAGGTTGTATGTCTTACATCCATAATTGTTAGAGTAATTTTTTTAAATCTTTATAGTATCTGTATATTAAGTTTTCTTACTTAATAATTTAATATAATTTAATAACTTAATATATTTGTTTTTGTTAGCATCACATAAATGAAGCTCTATTCTATTCCATTCCTATTCATTAGGTGACATGTGAAATTTTTAAATGTGAAGTTTTAGGTATACATAGTGCTTCATAAATGTGTTATAAATGCAAATAGTTCGAGAATATAACAATTATTCTTAAATATGTGAAATTGTATTAGAAGGGTGCGTCAGTAGTTTTACATGCAGATTGACCACAACCACTTTTGCTTTATGATTTATGATTTGATTTATGATTTGATTTATGTCATGCTTATGAATGTGTTATGAAGGTCTATGTAGTTATCCTTCAAAAATCAAATGTTACCAGGGTTTCTAACATTGCTCTTTTACTTAGTTTATTGTACTTACTTTATTTCTTTATTGAACAGGGACACTATACATTAGTCAACGAGTATTTATGATGTAAATATGTTAGATTTAGCCAAATTGACTAATTTTCATCTGCTGTTCTGGGTAGGTTGATGTTAAAAAAAAAAAGAACAAATAGGAGAAAAAGAACAAATATGACAGGAAATATGACAAAACAACATTAAAATAGAAGTTTATTTCAATCATGTGATCATGCAGGAAAAATAAAAAACACATATATGCACCAATGCACTGATAATAACTATAGAATAAAGTATTAAACATCAGCAAGTCTCTGTTTTCTTAACGTGTGTTTTAGGTGTGAGTGTGCTGGCCATTGGGATCGCAAGTGCTGACATTCATGAACTTAAAAAAATAGCTTCACCCACCACCTACAAGAACGTCTTCTATGCTACTGACTTTGATGATCTCCCTTCCGTCGAGAGAGAGCTGATCAGCAGCATCTGCAGTGAGGCTCTGATATCTGAGTTTCAGCACCATAAAGAGGTAATTCCATCATCAAACAGAGAACACTAGGCTAGGGCAAATTCGTACACTATACAGAACCGAAATGTTAATCAGAAAAATAGTTTTGAATCATGCGAGACTTCACTCTGAATGGATGCCCAGGATGTTTAAAGAGATTAGTGTGGTTTTGTGCATGATTAGCATATAGTGAATGGAGATATGGGCCATGTGAAGAACCGGTCGACCTGGTGTTGATATTTGAAAATGTAGGTTGTGTTACTGAGTGCTTCAGATCATGGCATGATTCGGATCCTGGAAAACTGAGTTTTTTAAGTGAGGCTAGCAGTGACATGACAGTATTTGCTCAAACCCAACCCCTTGGGCTCCCAATTGGCACAACGGAAAAGAGTTTGCCGTACCGTCAGGAGATTGTGTGTTCGAATTCTCATGATTCCACAGCAATCCATGGCTGAAAGGCCAAGAGAGCAAAATTGGCCGTGCTCTATGGGTGGAAAGGATGGTGTTACTCTGTCCCCTGTCAATCAGAGCGACAATAGCCAAACATGGGAGTCTGCGAGCTGGAGTATGCAGAAGAGGGCAGACAGCCAGTTACCTCTTTTGCTCGGAGAGTTCAGCTGCACTGTGATGTAGCATGAGCAGCAGTTTGAAAAGATCCGGTGTCTCAGATGTGTCTCAGAGGAAGCGTGTGTCAGCCTTCACACTGCCGGTTGGTAGTGTAGCTCCTGTGTGATAAGAGAGAGCTGGCTAGTGGGTGGGAATTGACAAATGACCAGAAAATGGGGTAAAGCCAGCAGTGGCTGACGACTATAGATTTTGTTGTGGCAGGATGACATTAATAGTTGTGATGCTGTCACACTTGACTGATGCTATAGGCTACTATCTAGTGAATTTTTAGAGTAAACCCATAATACGAAGTTGAGAATCAGCAACATACAGTTATCCAGCAGCTTTAGACATACCTTTGTTCAACTGTGTTTGAGGTTTCAGAAAATTTTCCATCTCCTGAAAAATTTTCAGAAATTTTACATCTCAAAAACCACACATAAGACCTGAAACTAGTTTAGAAATTTGGCACTGGAAACGGGAGACATTTTTCTTCTTTCCCTCAGCCTTTCGATGGGGAAACAACTATTTAACACATATCTTATTATCCAGCCCATAACACCCTTTAATTCTCTCCCATACTTTGCAATATATCTTACAGAATTAATTCTGTATGTCATAGACATACTGTCTGCATTTTGCGGAAATTTATTAAATTTAAGATTGGTTGCTATTGCTATTGGTTGCATTCAGATTGGTTGCTATGAAACATATCTCGCCAGGAAGTATTTTTAAACTAGCCCAATCTGGCAACCCTGTCATTAACTGTCCTGCAAGTCAACAGCTATATAAGTCAAACTGGCTTATATAATAAACCCAATAACAACATGTTTTTTAAAAATCATTGGTCACTCAAAAGAGGTCATTAGTATTTCAGTGAAATTTAAAATGTATGGAATGGTGAATGAGGAATTTATGAAAATGAATATTTTGTTCAGCCACTGGGTAAAGCATTACTTTTCATCCTCTTACTGCTATAATCACAAAAATAGGAGACATTTCATGTTTACTTTTCTATGAGGACCTGCTCTTAAGCTTGAGATGTATTTGTTAGTTTGTAAGTGACTATTTTGTACCATTGCTTTGCTCATAGCCTGCCCAACTGGACATACCAACAAGTGACCCAGTATCTATTCCAAAGCCTGAGGGTCCTTGTCCAATCCAGTGCAAGGTATTGTCTAATACTGCACCTATTCAATACTCTAAACTGGTCATTTAAATATAGCTAATTTAGTTTTTTGTTTTTTTCAATTTCCTTATACAGGGTCAAAAAGGAGAAAAGGTTGGGGTTTTTCCCTACTATTACATTACTTCATTAATTAATCAGTTGTATATAATGTAATGCGATGTATACATATTGTAATATATATATATATATATATATATATATATATATATATATATATATACATATATATATATATATAATGTAATAATATACCTATCTGTAAACTCACAGGGGGATGCATTCGGACACGGTGGTCTGGTATGTTAGACATATTAAGATGATTATTAAGATGATTAGGATTCGTTGTGTTACTGATCTAGTAACTTGCGTTTGAATCTGGTTCACAGCGCCCGAAGCTAGACGGTGCTGATTACGATCTGTTCACCTTAAAGATTAAAGGGGAGAAAGGAGAGAGGGTGAGTACACCGTGTGCCAAAACTTAATATAAAATCTGTACACTCTCTTCTTTGTGACTTATTTAAAGATCATTATGTTCAGAGATTTTAATTATGGGATTTGGTTGCAGCTTGTTTGTTGTTTGATTTGATTAAAGGATGTACTGCAGTTATTATTACTAGTTTAAAATATATTGGCTGTTATGTGACTTGGGTGGTGCTGTTCACTTTGTTCCCACCTGTATTTTATTTTATTTTTTTCTGAAAAAGGAGGCACATGAAAGTTGCTGCCTTATCAAAATGACTCTGTTAGAAGATCCACATACATGCGTTTGTTTGGTCTGTATAATAACTCTATAGATATAGATTATATTATTTACAATATATTATTGTAAATAATCTGTAAATCAGGTTTTGATATACAGAAAATGTTATGTAGATGATATCTTCCATGAATAGAAAAAAATATATCAAAGTATAAAAAAGGCAACAGGGAAAAATTTGTAATGTGCTACTCAGCTGAGACTTTTGTTTTGATCCTGGACCTGGGATCCTGGAAGTGAAAACTATACTGAGGCTAAACAAAGCATTTTCTAAGTAAGAGATAAAAGAGATAAGCAATGTATATAATTCTAAATGATGTACTGTATAAGGTCTATTAATTTGTCTTCAGGGTCTTCCTGGGACAGATGGCATACCTGGGGTACCAGGACGACCAGGTCGAACTGGACCTCCTGGTTCTGCTGGACTGAGGGTAAAGCACTGATCAGTCAGCTGAGTAAACTTACTCATCAAATTCTCACTAACTTCTGTGAAATTACTAATACAGAAATATTATATATTATATGAATCGTTTCTCCACAGGGCCCTCCTGGTGTTTCTGGGGATATGGTAAATATTTCATCACAACACACGTTCCTTTCATTAAAAATATATCTATACTAGACACATTCTTAGTTATGTGTTATCATCTAATAATTCATTGCTTTACCTGGTCACACACCTTTCATGCTGCAAATACATGCTGTTTCTTGTGGCGTGTTTACAGGGACCACCTGGCATTACAGGACCAAAAGGTCAGCGAGGGGAGAGGGTAAGTTTCGCTTACAGTCTGATATCTGTCCTATTTGGTACTTACATTTACATTTATGGCATTTGGCAGACACTCTTATCCAGAGCGACTTACATTTTATCTCATTTATACAACTGAGCCGTTGAGGGTTAAGGGCCTTGCTCAGTGGCCCAGCAGTGGCAGCTTGGCAGTGCTGAGATCAACTCAACATAGTGTAGTTAGCTGTTACTAAAAAAAATCTTAAAAAATTGAACCGTTGAACTGAATAAGCCAAAATCAGAATCCTTATGAATGTGGTAGAGGAAACAGTTAACTTTTTGCTCCGTTATTCTTCTAACCGGCTTTCACTTGATGCAAGGGGAGGACCAATCAGTAGCCTCGACCAATAAGTAGTAACTTAAGCAACCGGAGAAAGAAAAACAACTGGACACTAACCTGGATATTAAAACTATTTGGACATTATATTAAAATATGTATGTGTAAAGGTTACATGGAAAAAAAATCAAGTTCTGGATATAAATTCTGCCAAAAAAAGGTTCTTGTGCCAAGTGCACCTGGTGTCATTAAAAAAGACGTTGCCATTTGTTGGGAAGATTTCACACAATAAGTAGCAATCATGGTGAAGATGAAGGTGAAGGAGCTTCCTAAAGTTCTCAGGGACAGCATTATTAAACAACACTCGAATGGAA
Organism: Pangasianodon gigas; assembly: GCA_022758105.1. NCBI lineage: Eukaryota > Metazoa > Chordata > Actinopteri > Siluriformes > Pangasiidae > Pangasianodon > Pangasianodon gigas. Next base: position 6,022,818 of record CM040471.1, on the reverse strand, counting down.
AAAGCTACAGAGCCAAAACAAGTGGAACGTTCATGAAACCGCACCTAATCGTCCCCGGACAGGTGGGCCATGCAGGATTTCACAGCACTCTCTCAGACTAACGATAAGAAAGGTAAAAGAGAAGCCAGCAGTTATTCGAAAAGAGTTGCAGGAAGACCTGAAAGCAGCAGGAACAACAGTTACACATAATAAGCAATGAACTGCACCGCAATTGTCTCTATTCCTACACCTCAGGCAAATCTTTTCTGCTAAAATAAAGCACAGAGATGCATGTCTAAAAGCTTTTAGACCAGGGATGTCCAAAGTCCGGCCCCGGGTCCAAATGCAGATGTTAATTGCCCACAGCGAGCACGTTGTAATTTTTCCTTTCATCTGACGGTGGCAGCAGACTGTGTTAAACCAATTAGCTAAATTGCAAGAGCCTTTTTTTCTCTGAATACACCTGCAAATTAATTTACTGAATGAAATTTAGTCATGGCTACAGACAAAAAAAATGCAATGTTAACAGTGAGAAGGAGCGATTTCAAAAGACCTGGAAACAAGAATACTTTTTTATCAAGACCCGTAGCATATGTGAGACTATTGCTTAATTAAGGCATTTAAATAACATGATTCATTATGCAACAAATCATGGGCAATGCAAAAAATATTGAGAGGATGAGAAGGCAGAGAAACTAAAGCAGCTGAAAGCTGGAAGCAATCCTATCAGAAGCAACTTTTTAATAGAGGAAACAGGACGCAGAACATTACTAGAGCTAATAAGTGGCCATCCACTAAGCACGGAAAACCAATTATTAAAAATGACTATTTAATTTATGATTGTCAGTTTGTCCAATTACTATTCATTATTTAACAAGTGGGGACCACATATTAAAAGTGCTGTAATTCCTGCACCGATCACCTGATTTGGATGTAAATACCCTCAAATTAAAGCTGTAAGCATTAATTATTTAATTACTTTTATTTAATAAAGCTAATATGTTGTGGTAGACATCTATAGACATTTATAGACCTGACTCTATATATATACAGTATATACAGTAACTCTCCTGCTTGCTACACATAGTCACTTCATGGTTAAACATATTTGCAGAGAAAAAAAACATTAACCAGGCTCAAAATAATATTTTCTCTTGCGACACACAGAGAAAACACAACATCTCACATTACAGAAGAGAGATTTGCCAATGACCTAGTGAGCTTTTGTTTATGTGATGCATTAAAAATGTTATCAGGAGATGATAAGGAATGTGTCTTCGTTGGCTGTATTTATGCATGTAACTAGCTCGCCGTTTGTTAAGCTATTAAGCTTAAGCAACCATTAAGCCTAGCAACCATTTTTAGCCTAGTCGATTAAGTTTCAATGCTGGACCTTTTACTCGCGTGGTCGGCTAGCTTATAACTTTAGGGTTTGTAAATGTAGCACTGACTGATAATGGGATTTGATCTGTTTTGCAGGGAGAACCTGGGTATGTAATGGGAAGCATGGATGTTGTCCCGGGACGTAAAGGAGAACCAGGATCATCTGTACGTTTATTTAAAATAATTCTTTGGTCTCTTCACTTTCTCTTGCACATTTCCATATGATCATATTAATACAATCACAGCTGACATATCACAGTTTGGAAATTAATTTTTTTTTTTGAATAACAGGGTCCTCAGGGGCCTCCAGGTGTACCAGGGGTCTCAGGACCTCCAGGACTCCCGGGGCAGCCTGGACCACCTGGCATTCCCGGCATTTCTATAAAGGTAAATGGTTTAAACCTCATAAAATTTGGTCTTTAAAGGTGAACAATGTTAAAGAAACTTGCCAAAAATACTTATAGTATTCAGTACTTACTAATAATGAATGAAGGCCGGAAGCCACCTGTTTAGTTTTGTGTAAGCAAAAGTTTTCGAAAATTAAATATTAATAAGTAAAACCTCTTGAATAAATTCAAATTTGTCTAAAATTTCTCTTGCTGAGAAATGAGAAATGATAAAATTATGTTGATCTTGCTGTTTTTTGTTATTTCTAGAAAAATAAATGAGTAAAATAAGCAAAAAGTATCTGCCAGAACTTTAAAAGAGTAAATTTATCTACATTTATTTATTTATGTTATTTTATATATAGTTATTTAAAATAATCTTAAAATGAGAAATGTTGTTTAAATTTGCTTATATTCAAGATGTTTTTTTTTTTTTTTTTTTTTTTTGCAGTTTATTAGCTTTTTGTGCAAAAGAAATCTGTAATTACTTCAAGAAACAGAGGACAAATCACAGGAATGTGTGTAGCTGCTGTGGCTGGTTGTGTTTTCTGAACCCTGCTCTTTGTATTTTGTTGTTTTATTTGCTTTAAAACACCCAATCTGACTAATCGGCTAATTAACAAGCTGTTAAAGCAGGGGGGAAACAAATCAAAGCACTTTGCCTGGTGCTATACTTTTGTTTTTTATAGATAGGATTAAAAGCATGCTTGGAAATGTAAATTTTGATGATCAAAATGGTGTGTTTGAGAAATATGTTCCTGTTTTATACCAATACAGGGTGAGACTGGAGAGCATGGCCTTAAAGTGAGTTAATTTCCCAACAAATGTGCTATTATTTAACAATTAGTTGAGAGTGTTTATTTTAAATTGATTTTCTTTTCTTTAGGGTCCCCGCGGGAAGCCAGGACCCAAAGGAGAAAAAGGGGAAGTTGGAGAAAATGTTAGTTCTTAAATCCTTAAATTCTATCAACAGTTCAGAAGCTTTTGATACTCATAGACATACTGTATATAATCTGTAATTTTGCTGGAACTCCTAGCCTTTAACAGCATAACCTCCCGCTTACAATTTAGGAACAATTCTAATGAATTAACTCAGGTAAGAAGTTGTTGAGGTTAAGGTTACGTTTACAGGTACGAATGGCATTTGTATCTTTTGTTATGACTTTAATTATATAAAAATCCAACCAAGATTTTTACAAGTTTGTGGAAGTTTGTGGAAATCTGACCATCACACCCATCCCATTCTAGATTTATTCCCCCTTTGCTGTTATAATAAGCTCCATTCTTCTGGGAAGGCTTTCCACTAGATTTTGGAGCGTGGCTGTGGGGATTTGTGTTCATTCAGCTACAAGAGCATTAGTGAGATCAGGCACTGATGTTGGGTGAGGAGGTCTGGGGTGCAGACGGTGTTTGTGGAAGAACCACAAATGAGTGTGATACTTTTGACCATATAGTGTATTTAGTGCACCATGTTGTACCAGTACATTAACTGCTATGCTGTTTTTTACCACAGCACTGTGGAATTGTTTATTCTGATTGGTCAGAATGGGTTGATTAATTTTCTATAGGCTTTGACAGTTCTGGCTGCAAGACAAATCAAAAGTTTATATTAATGCACTCATTCTAATATGTTATCGTTTCTAGAGTAACAACTTATTCACAGGGCTGTGTAAACAGATTTAGAAAAAGTGTCTAATTATTGATATGGTGACATTTTCTGTAAAGAGACACTTATTTAACATTTATGAAAATAGTCTCCAGTGTCAGAGCTTTGTGAGTAAAGTTTTCAGACAATGGGAAGTTCAGCTTCAGGACAGCCGAGTGTACACTTTGCAGTTTCTCGATAACAATCTACATTTGTTTAAATTTTTTTGTCTTATAACTTTAAGAGAGACAAAAAGAGAGGCTGGTGAGGGAACGAGTGTTTATAGCTGCTATAACATACAGTGAGTGCTGAGGCTCAAGAAGTTGGAAGCTCCGTCTAGGTTTATTAACAATATCAAGTTCACAATCCAAAATCACAGTCGTGATTCGCGACCAAAGCGAAACACCGACACAAAGAGAAAATCCAACAGAGTAGTCGAATGACAAGTCAGGGGTCAAGCAATGACTAGAAATAAGACTCAGAACTTACACTGACATGGTGGCAAGACTTCGCAATGTACACAAATGTGAATTGTCCTTATATAGTCCTTATGTGGCAGATGTTCTGTGTTTGCTGTGCAAGCCTAGGGTGTAAACGTGTAAAGAGATTGTAAAATCAAAACAGTTACATTCAGTTAAAAACAAAAAGCATGAAAATATTTTTATATTTGAATTTTATATTCTTTGTATCACTGAATATTTTTTGGGGGGACAAGGGTCAAGCAGGCTTACCTGGACCAATAGGAGTGGATGGAAATCCTGGACTTCCTGGACAGAAAGGTGAAAAAGTAAGTACAAATAATGTAGAATAGATGTGATGTTACAGTTCAAATGACAAGCGAGATCAATCCTAAAATACTTCTTAGAGTTATATAAAACTCATGTTAACAAGTACTTTTCCCGCTTCCACCTCACTGATCCATTGTGAAACAGTTCATTATCTTCTTCTCAGACCAACACCGTATTTCACATCAGAGTTGGCACTTAGACATGATAATGCAGGGTTTTAATTCAGGGTTTGTCTGGCTAAAGGAGAGCTCAGGTTTACGTGATCATTCTTGGCTGTTATGTAGGGAGAAAATGGACTTGGAATTCCTGGTGTTCACGGTCTGCAGGGTTCTCCTGGAGAAAAGGTTTGTATTACAATCATTCCAGGTAAACACATAATGCTGATATGTAATGTTGCTTTGAGACTTCTTTTCTGCTGTTTGCAGGGAAATATGGGGCTCCCAGGGCCAGTTGGACCAAAGGTAAACTTGTAACCATCAAATCAGTGCCAAATATTATGTGGTTGATTCAACAATACTTTGAAAAAAAAAAGTTCTGCATGTTCACAGGGTGAGCAAGGACTTCAAGGAATGACAGGACCGAGTGGCCTCAGGGTATGTGCAGGAGCCATTTTGTCCTAAATTAGCAGCTTGCATGTATGTTTTCTTACAGATTTCTTTTGTCTGTATTTAGGGAAAAAGAGGTTTGAAAGGCGAGCAAGGAGACAAGGTAATATACGGACACATCATTAAATCAAACAGTTATATTCACCTCATATAAATGTCAGTTTCTTCTCCCAAAAGATCTTAAAGATTTGCTCAAATATCCTGTGTGTTCCTGCTTAAACCACAGCATTGTTGAATTACAGGTTTATGTTAATGCGCTCATTACTAATACGTTATCGTTTCTATAGTAACAGCTAACACAGAGACTTATGTAGTGGATACTCAACATAATCAAACATAAATAATGTCTAATGGATTTTTTAAAACATATTGTTATTTAAGAAAGAAAAATGTATTCTCATTTTATACTCATTTATTTAACATTTATGTAAGGAGTCTCCAGTGTCAGAGCTTTGTAATAATCTGTGGGAAATTCTTCAAGACAGAGGATTTTGTGTTTTTTCTGGTTTCTTGGTAACGTGACAAACTAGATTTTTTTGTCTATTTAACTTCAAGAGAGAGAAAAATAAAGAGGCTGGTGAGGGAAAACCTGTTTATAGCTGCTAAGTGATAACAGAAACTAAACTTGTCTTGTGAACATTTCATTTCATAACATTAAACGTAGCTATAAATGGTTAAAAGCATGATATGTGTTTTGTTAATGAATTAAAAATTGGATTATTTTCCTTTAACAGCTGTGCTTTATTCCTCACTGAGGTCATTATTGTCATTACTGTCTAATGGACATTGAATAAGAACATTATCCTAAAGAATAATCAGTAACCGCAATAACGTGAATGTATTATTATTTCAAATAGTTAGATTTTTTTTGGCTGTTTTTACTCTTGTTTTGTGTTTAAATATTATGTTCTGTACATTAGTAATATATTTTTCTTGCTTACTGTAAAATCTCTGAATGTGCTGTTACTTCTGGGACACCCTGTAGGATAGTAGTTCAGCGCTTAGCTACAAATCAGGATAAAGTCTTGGCAATAAGGTTACGTATCGCAAGATAGTAGAATGTAGTGAGACACTAAAGCGCTAATGCAATTGTAATAAATGAACACTTTCTTTAATAACTGAATAAATGCAAGAATAGATCTCGGATCTCTGCCAGTGACCTCCAGTGAAAATCTGAAAAGCTTATTTATTGTGTAAATGATTGATTTTTAACTTAAACTCACATTCTGCCACAGGGTGATCGTGGAGATATAGGGCCTATGGGACCTCAGGGATTAGCAGTAAGTGAATGCTTTAACTATTATTCCTCTTCTCTCCTGGCAGAACTTTTAATCATGTACATATTTATTGGTGAAAATACACTTTTGATAGGAAAGAGTGTAGCTGCAACAAGAAAGAATCCGCTGTTTACATTAACAGCTCTTCTCCTGCTTTCCTTCAGTACCTTCAGTTATACTCAGTCTGGCTTGACGCCTCCTCAGCTATGAGGTATTCTTCTATTCGCACTAAAGGATCAGCCATATTTGCTCACATAAGCAAGTAGAGTCATGTTGAGTGCTCAAGTAGCATCCTACAAAAACCTGTGGCTGTTGGGTTGGGACTCCATCAAGACTTGAACCTTATACTCCTCATGTGTACACCGTCCTGGCCAAGGATGTAACCTAGGGAAGAATTTATGTTAAACTTGACAATTTGTTCAAAGATATTTTATTAGATGTAAAGCATCAGTGTAGGATGACCATGATGACATACTGTATAACGAGCTCATTAATGAACCCCTGGAACAAAGGCAGGGAATTTACTGTAGCAGTCCAAAAGCCATGACTAAACACTCTCTGTGTTTGAAGGTTATTGAGATTTCCACTTCTACTTCCTGGATACTAACAAGGCTGTAAAAATTTGGGTCTAAATTAGCACAGGTATGGACTCCACTCTTACTAAGGTGAATCTTTAAGCATAATCCTTTCAAGCTCTCCATAGTCAATATAGCAGCAGGAGCCTGAGAACAAAAATCTCTATGATACCAGAATGCATAATGGACTGTCTTAAGGCATCATCAGGTATTGTTCCATAGCTGCTGTTTTGTTTATAGACAGTGGATAATACCAGGAATGTGATGGTGTAACACAAAGCAGAGTGCCAAGTACAATGTGAAACCTGACCCCAGGGTGAGTCTCACTCAAGTGAGGCTTTAATGAAGCAGACATATCATTTTGAAGTACAGTTTTAAATTTGAAACACGTCACAGAGGCACACCGTAAGCTTCCTCCGTGTCTTCGTTGTCATTCACAGGCTGATGAACTCTAGCTTCAGAGGATCTCTCTCTCTTTAATCTGGTTATGTATTTGAATGGAGAGGATGATAACATGCTCCAAAGACAAAGAATCATCAAGAAGCCTCTTATATCAGCTCTCTAAACTAAACTGGAATGACTTCTTGTTGTCTGTGGTTGGGTCAAATCCACTTTCCCACAACAGTGTGGTCCCACTTCTGCTCACCGCACTATTCCCAAACAGCAGATAGAAGATTAAAGAGAGAGATCCAATAGAGTCTCACTGCAAACATGCACTGTCTGCCTCAGTGAGGTCACATGTACGCTCTGCCAGAAATGGGAAAATGATAAAAGCTGCTCAGCATTCAGTTACTGTGGAAAACTGTCTTATACAGTGTTGTCATGATAGTTATGCAAATATTGCGTCCAAAACTAATATCTCAACCATGAATAGACAAATGTAAAAAGCAAAGTGCAAAACTGCTATGTTGGATTTAAAAAAAAATCAGGAGAGTTTGGATTTAGTGCCTTCAGATCCTTTCAAAGAACTATGAATAAAACTGATATAACTTTATACCATGTAATTTACAAGTAAGCTGACGTTTATCTGTGTTGAACTTTTCACCATTTTTGACTACTGCGACAACATAAAAGTTTTGTCATATGAATCGATCTGTCTAGCTTAACTACAGTATCTAACTATAAATGACCAAAATCTATGGTTGGCTGCTTAGCTAGCATGCTAGCTACTGAATAGTAAACGTTAGCATAGCTACCCCTTGCAAAATTTAGCAGTACACACAGTTTAACAGCACACATACTGTATTAGGTTATAAAACAGGATAATTGTACATCCAAATTCCGCTATTAGGTTTGTCTTCCATTGACAAAAATGACTTGCCTTTTTTTTTTTTTTTTGACTGTACGTGAGGCGGAGAGTGCATATCTTTATCCAAAACCTTCTTAACAGATCTGGTTTTTAGTTAGTTAGATATGTAAAGGTAGGAAGAGGTGCCCACAAAATTAGGTTTATAATATACGGGATTATACGGGATTATATTTGATATATATGATGGATGCAAATATGGTGAAAGGTGGATGCAGAAACTTGAAAAATGATAGAGAATAAAAACAGAATGGTTTGTATACACTGAGGAAACACTGAGGGTGTGTCTGAAACATGTGTATGCTGCACCATAAGTCAGCGTCTCAGATTGCCAAGACCCCAACATACGCTAACCTGAAAACTCTACAGATGTTCTGCAACAAGTACAAGTAAATTATTTGCCCACAAACTGCTCTCTCTTCCCAGTGACAACAATGTGCTAAGAGATGGTTCAGGATACATCTCTGACACCCAATAATGTCCTTTTTTAATTCTTTTGTTTCCTCTGCAATCATCTCTACAGTAGGTCTGCTCCTCTGACGCTATTTCAGTTATACAGCATGCTATTAGGAGAGAATGGGTCGGGGCACCCTGGGGAAATTAAAGAAGATGATTAGTGAGGGGAAAGACTTTGCTCCATACCCCTCTCTCTCTCTCTCTCTCTCTCTCTCTCTCTCTGGTCAGCAATAGATTTAACCCTGCGCTTGAGCACTACACAATCTGCACTGGATCTGCATTAATTGAAATGATTCTCATTCCTGGATGAGGCTTCACCCTGATAAAAAAATAAATCGAAGAGCTGGTTCAGTATCCTTGATTGTCATGATAAATTATTTATCTTTCCATTATAACTCTGCTGATGGAAATCACCGCTATAAATCAACTTTGAGTAAGTTTAATATAAAACTTGACTGACTTTTACTACGTGTGACTGGATTGGTTAGCTGACGTGTCTTACATTAATAATTACACACCCAGAACTTCTGAGTCAGGAGGAGGCTTTGGTGTAGGAGAGAAGAAGGAGAAAAGTTGAATCTGCATCACATTAAGCCTAAAAGCACCTGAAGCCATTTGCAGTCGGTGAATACTAATCATGTTTAAGAGATCATGCATTCTGTTTGTTCTAATACTAGGGCCTGCCTGGAGCTGTTGGACCAAAGGGTGAGGAGGTGAATGTCAAATTTTGTTCTTTAAAAAAAAAAAAAAAAAAAAAAAAAACTTTTTTTTGACAACCGTGTGTGTTTCTTTTGTGAGTAAAAGGTAGAGTTAATGTGCATGAGCATATGACATCTTTGCACGGTAATAATGTTGCAGTCTTTTGCCCTTAGCCAGATAGCACACAAACATCAACACAATGGGCCTCATTTATCAAGCTGGATATGAATGAATTTATTTGTAAATCATTCATACGGGAAATATGGTATTCATGAAAATCCCATAAATTTGGGAAAACGTGTGTATGCCGCTTGTGCTCCTGAGAGTGTACATTTATGCATAAGATCACTAACATCAACTTCAAATCATATCATTTGCATGGATTAGTGCATTTATATATCTGGAATATACTGTCAAGTGTAAATTGTTTATTTTTATTACGTTTACAGCGTGTAGCAGACGCCCTTATCCAGAGCGACTTATAGAAGAGCTTCAGAGTCTCTATCAAAAACACATCCTCATGCTAGTTCACTACATCAGTCAATATATCAATATTAGTGGCATTAATTAAAGGATATTAAAAAAAATAAAGAAAGCAAGCCAACACAAACTCATAAATTAAGACAAATAAAATGAATCATACAATTATGACAAAAGAAATGGCGGTGTATAAACGGGGGACAGGCCGGTCTGTCTGCGCAGAGCCGTAAGCCATGAACAAACATCTCAGCTAATGGAAGTTTAGCACTCACTTATTTTTATTAATATTATGTATTATTAAATATTTTTATTGGCATAGAAGTGAGCCAAAATAGCTTCCACTTCCATTTTTCAGACTTTACCATGATCATTTATTTCGTGCTCCCAGCTCTCTGTGCACTTGACCATTTATGGAGTATTGTGGGCGTCACTACATGCAAATGTGTTGGGAAAATCAGTGTTTCCAAAACATTTGAAGATTTTAGTTTGGTTTACTGTACTCAAACTTTTACACACAGCTTTACTAAAAGATTGATAATTGAGGCCCATTGTCTGTAATTTATATCTCGATGATGTGAAGTAACATGCATCTTTGCGTATTTACAACATTGTTTTTTGATCATGTGGTCTCTCCATTCATCCTTGAGTAATTCAGTCACTTTAATTTTGATCTTAGTATGTGTTAGAAGGTACAGGGATAGAAAAATCAATAGCCTGGACTATGCTTCCAGGCTATTTTAATAATTATAGTTGCCTGATAGACAGATTAAGAAAATAATCCCAACTCCTTACTGACTTTCGCAAAACAAATGGTTTCATTTGATATGCGCATTTAAACTTAACTGATCTGTGGTGCTATGATGCACCTTGAAGCTGTAACTTGATTTCATGCTGCTGAATTCCACCACCTGCAGCACTACACACACATGACCTGGCTGGCTAATGGTGTAACGATTTCTATATCTAGCTAGCAAACACAGTCACGTCATGGTCAGACATCTTGAGAGAAAATAAAAACACTAGCAAGATAATAATAATAATATCATTAACATGGGACAGAACACCACAGCTCATAGCTAAAACTTTGGCTGACGATTTGCTGACATTTTGTTGTGCTACATTAGACACGTATTAATAATTATATACTTGTTTGTTTCTGTTAGTTTGTGTTAATGCTCTTAAGTAGCTAACTAGCCTGACATGCGCTATTATATAACGTTAGCTACAGCTTTTTAGCCTAGTTAGTTTACGGCCAACCAAAACCTGGAACTGGGCAGCACACTACATCTTTTACTTGCCCAATGGATAAGCCAATCATTTGTCCACCTCTGAAATACACCTGATGTTACTTTTCTCAAATTAGCTGCATGATATGTTGATAATGGACACATCAAGCTAATATTGGCTGGATGTTTCTCTTCTATCTGATTGTAGTATTTAACTTTTTGAACTAATGTAACCACAGTTTTCCCAGTCCTACCTATATGAGGTATATGAGTGTATTCCAACTATGGCAGAAGTATTAAGAGTTCATTCTGTTTCACAGGGACAGCGCGGAGCACCAGGAGACCCAGCTAAAGGCGTAAACATTATAAAATCACTTCAGTCACTCATATAACACAGATTTTTCACATCAGCAGCTACTCAGTCTTCTTTTCTTACACAGATACTTGGACCATCTGGGAAAAAGGGCGCAAGGGTAAGGAAGATATTGTTCAAATAAATATTGTTATAAATAATATCAGATGTGTTATTTACAATCCTAATACTGAATTCGACTGAGATACAACCCCTCAACAGACGGTAAAGCTTCTGAAGTAAAGGTAGGCCATCTGTAGGAGGCTCCCACGCACACTGCGCTTGCTTTTGCTTGAACTTAACCAAATCTGGCAGTTCCTTTTTTTTTTCCTGTGGGATGCCTTCATCTACATTGATAAAAGCAAGCAATATGGCCGTCTCTGTGATGATTCATACACTGTTAATTAGTGAAGAGGATATTCGTGTGAAACTAAAGTCTCCCAGAGGTCTACTTGTCGAGGAACGTGACTCTCAACAAAGGCAGCAATTACCCTCCATACAGAGTTTAGATTGAAGTCTCAATTCGCTGCAGCATTCAAGTGTGTGATTTGTGATGTTCATTAAAAGTTTGATTTGACGTGTTGTACACTCAGAGCATGAAGGAGCCTGACAGTAATGTAGCAACACTGCCAGTAATGATGCGATGAGTAAGAGCGCTATACCGGTAATATAACACTGTTGATTCATGCTTCTGGTGCCGTTTGTGTCCCACTGTTATTACATTTACAAATACACTTATGTGTTTTTCACACACAGCAATTCAGGTCACGGTTTGGCCTAAGAAGGAAATATACAATACTTCTGCATTAGATTTCTGTACATGATGTCTATTTCCTGTTTTAGTCGCAGCCATATATCACTGCAGATTTCACAAATATCTTCCTCAGTAATACATATTATACTTTTTTTTTTTTTTAATCTGGCAATACCTTTTAGGATACAGTTAAAATATGCAATTATACAGCACAGTTAACACACAGCCAGTAGTTGTAACTGCCTGTCTAGATTACAAAAATAATTATTAAGTTATTTTTAACTCCTCTTATTATTGTGCCTCTAAATGTGCTCTTAAAAGAATAAGAAAAGGGAAAAGGCAGAGCCGCTCCATTATAAAAACACAGCTCTCTCTGTATGTGTCATGTCTGCCACTGTTTCTGAAATTACTCTCTCACTCACTCGTTCAGTTGTTTACTATATAAACTGTTATATATAGAGCACTATTTAGAGACACGGAGGACTGAATTCAGACAGCGCTGTGTGTAGTGAACGCTCCGGAAACACATTATCGTAACCAACTATTAGTTAAACTATCCGAATGGTCCAAATTGCAGAGCAACCTGAAACCACAGAAATACATTAGCATTAAAAGTGATGTATTAAAAGTACATGTTGGCTTTTGAATTTATATTTGTATACAAGGTCAGATGCTCCGGTATCCATCCTGACAAGTAAATTGCGTGCTAAAAAGAGATCTCTATGCATTGTGAGACTTTGTGAGACATTGTGAGAAGTACTGTGCATTGGTTGTATTCTGGGTTTACAGTGCATTGTGGGTAATAATATCGTGCATTATCCTTGCAATATAATTTGTTCACTGTGAATTCAGACAACACTAAAATGGCTGCGTCCCAAATAGTGCACAGGGGCTGGGCAATATGATGATATAATACCAATATTGTGATAAATTGTCACAATACACACTTTTTTAATACCACAGGTATCATCAATATTCTGTAACATTTATTAGACAGTAAATTTTTATACAGAATCTTTACAGGGGTGAAAAAAAGTACAGAATTAATTTTCACTTTTTTTATTTTCCCTCCTTTTCAGTGTTCAATAATTTATTTCTGTAGACGTTAAATAAAAGTATAACTCGATTATCACAGATATCACTACTGTTTTATTGGCTGCTTTTTGAGTTAAATAACATATCGTGTATCATAGAAATGTCTTCAAGTATCGTGATGTGATCATATTTTGTCATATTGCTCACCCATGTAATGCACTGTACAATGGTGGATAGGAAACAAATTCAGACACATTGTGTGTTGAATTGTTCATTTTTTTCTGTGAAGAGCAGAGAAGAGTGTTAAAGTGTTTTCCTTTCTACTTAACTTCACACTCAGGGGTTTAGCTACAGGACTTGACAACAGACAACTTTCTGTGTTAAGCTCATTGTTTCTCTTACTTAATTTAAGCGTTTGTGTGGCGTTCCTGTGTTGGCTGATAGTGATGCCATTGCAGCACTTTTTGTAACATCAATAAATTACAGAATAAGTTTTGTCCCCATGTTACAGGGGGATCTCGGCCCGGTCGGACCTCCTGGGCTTCAGGGAATTAAAGGTGTCCAAGGAGACAAAGGTGAAAAGGTAAAACCGTGTTTGTGTACACAGCTGATTGCTTTATTGAGGAATGCTTCGACCTTGTGTATTGACTTATTGTTTCTGCGGTCATTAAAGGGCAGTCCTGGCTTCGGGATTCCTGGACAGTCGGGTCCTAAGGGTGAGAGTGGTGAGAGGGTGAGTGTCATTAAGAGATAACCTGTAAGCTAAATCAGCAGACTGAATTGGTCTAGAAATAACTTTGTGTATTTGTGCACAGGGTAATGTTGGATTATCAGGGAAACCTGGACCTAAGGTAAATAAAGATTTGTTACCCATCATGTTACAGATGACAATATTTAACTATTTTTTTCAGCTGCTAAAGCTGGCCAAGTGTGTAGACTCATTGGCCCTGATTTACTGAATGTCAAACATGAAAATCACTTGAGAACAGCGATTCTGTGAGCAAATTACTCCAGACAAGCATTAAAATAGTACATTTGCATAATCCTCTAAATTTTTCTCATTATCTCAAAATAATGTGGTTTCTCAAAATTAGGGGGCCAAGCACCATGTTCAGTGATGTTCATCCCATGATGTTAATTGACCACCATATTGAATTTTCCACCATTTTAGTTAGTTTCAAAAACAGTTTTCCACTTCTTCTCCTATAAATTTTGTCCAATCATCATCAAATTTGCATGACAGTAACCGAAAAAAAGGAACGAATCTTGTTTCTCAGATTTATGATATGCTGGACAGTTTGTCCATAACACACAAATGAATTTGATGCAAAGTTGCCAAACAGGAAGTGACGACAATTCTTCTTAATGGTGTGACGTATTTAGACCAAACTTTGCAGGTAAGTAAATGAACACGTCCTAAGGGACTTCAGAAATGTTTGTGTAAATTCACTTATAAGAGGCACTATAATTCACAAATTCGTAAAACTACTCATAAGTTTTGAACTGCTCAACATCAAATCATTCTTCTTTCTTTTGATTCCCTTGAAGGTGATGAGTGCTCTTCATGTGATTTGCCAAACAAGAAATGGGCTATGTTGAAATTTAACAAAAACTGTTGGGTTTTTTTGGCTTATTCTCTTACAACTTTTGTCCAATCATTGCAAAATTTGAATCACAGCATCGTGAGACCATCCAGAACAAAACTTGTATCTCAGATTTATGATAGTGAGGATGTTTCATCTATAATGTGCAGACAAATTTGATGTTGAAGTTGCCAAACAGTAAGTGTGGGCATACCAAACTTGTTACACATGTTTATCAACTTGATGTAATTTTAATTTACAAGCTCTGATTTCATTTGCAACTTGTTTTGCCTCCAAAATTTACTATATCTCCTTGGGAACAAGTGCTGATGGTCCCAGAGGCTTCTGGGCTTCTTCTATCACTAAGGAGTTTGGCCAAAAAGTGCTTGGCCCCCTTAATTACTGCTTGCAGCTACATTTATTTCTTATTACTACCGAAGTAAAGTTGTGTCATTTGCAAGTCCGGTGCCAGCAATGTTTAAAGAGCTTGTGAAAAGTTGTACCTTTACCTTGTAAACAAAACACATGCTCTGGTATAACACATTCTCAACACTCCCACTACCTTCAATCTGCGTTATACTTCACTCAGATTTATGCATACATGTGTCAGGTTCCCATTTTACTCTTACAGGAATCTCTTTAAGATCCCAACTCATCACAGTGTATGAGAACAATTAGCACATTCATTTAAATACCCTGCATTTAAATACTTTGCCCCTGACTGAATAATTATTCAATTATCACTTACACACAACATGCCCACTAAGTACACACACACGATTTAGTCGATTACACACTCCATTTAGCCTCTTTATTCAGGGCCTTAGTAAATCAGGGTCATAGTGTTTTGTTTATCATATAAGTTTTTAAAATTAGTTTGATCATTCCAAGCCAGGGGACTGATAGAAGTATATTATAAATAGTCTCATATTGAACAAGTAATTGTTTACACCTCAAATGGCTGTCTGTTTCCTTAGGGCAACGATGGCTCTAAAGGAGAAAAGGGTAACATGGGTCTCTCAGGAAACCCAGGACCTCCTGGACTAAGAGGTAAAGATGTAAGTAAACCATGGAAGAGGTGTGTGTGTGTGCTTGTGTGTAGTGCATTTGTAGTGCATCCTGAATTTATTTGAATTTTGCCAATCAGGTTAAAATATACTTTCATTTTCTCTAATCCTGCCTGATGTGATTTATAAAAAGGGGCACGTCTCGCTCCAAGATTGGTGTCTGATTAGAGACACATAAATTCCAGACCTTGAAAAAATCTCCCAAGGTTTTTAGTAAAGTATAATGATTCAGGCCTCAGCCAGAACTGACAACAGTGAAATGTGTTAGAATGTTAATCAGATAGGAATCAAATTTGCTGAAAAACTGTAAAAAATTATTTCAGGGTTTGCCTGGCTCAAAAGGAGTCCCTGGATATAAGGTGAGAGAAAACTTACTTATACAAGAACACAAACACCAAATACACACACTAATGCATATAAAAAGATATAGTTACTCATGCACATGTATATCACATCGATGTACCTGACTCATTCTTATACCTGACTCATGGTGGTGGGTTATTTTTCCACAGGGAGAGCCTGGTTCTCCAGGGCAGCCAGGAGAGAAAGGCATCAGGGTAATGTCACATACCGTCCTGCAGCATATCATTCTTCATTCTTACAAATGAGATAAAGCCTCTAAGAATGAAACATTTAATATTAAACCCCCTTATACCACAGCACTGTTGAAATTCTCAGTTCTAAAGGTTTATGAAAGTCGTCTGGACAGAGGAGTTTGCACTTTGTGTTTTCTCAGTAACATGACAAGCTGAATATTTTTTCATTAACTTTAAGAGAGAGAAAAAAAGAGAGGCTGGTGAGGGAACGACTGTTTAGAGCTGCTATAACATAAGTGATAACAGGAAAATAAATGGTCTCTATAACATGCGCTGATGAAACGAAGCAGGTGAACTCAACATTAGGCTTATTATTATAAATAAATATGCTTATTTATTATTATTATAAATTCATTATCAAAGCTCATAGCATGGGTCAACGCACAGGCAGCCAGAAACAAACTGTGATAATGCATAATCGTAATCAAGACAACACAAGCACAGATCAAACCTGGGAGGTAAACTAGAAATACAAATAATCAGGGAAATGAATAAAACACAGGAAAACATGCCTCAGAACTTATTTGACATGTACCATGATAAAACATTGTGACTAGACAGAGAAACATAAGGGTGTAAATACACAAATTAATCAAGAAAGTATCTGAAACCAGATGAGAGCACTAAGGAGAAAAATAATGACAAGACAGGGGTGGAGACAAGACTCAAATCAAAACATAACGCTCATGTCTATATGCTGTACACGAAACATGACAAGAACTAAATACAAAAACACAAACACAACACTGTTCCACCGGGAGTCTTGTTGATCTTATACAACATTAAATGTAACTATAAACAGATAAAAATTACGATGTTTTGTACTTAAATGAATGAAAGATTGTTAGCGTTGGCAAGGTGCAGTGGTATAAGAGGAATGAAAGACTTTGGGATGTGCTGTTGATGCACATAAATCTGTCGCACCACCCCATCAGTGATTATTTTCCTATAACATCATATCCTGTTGTGTTTAACCCTTTATTTAATTCATTTCTATTCCTCAGGGCCCTCTCGGTCTCCCTGGACAACCAGGAGGCCCTGGTGAGACAGGAGACCCTGGGAAAATTGGGCTTCCGGTAAACATCTGCAGTCTTTTTAACCTCTTTTTAAGGCCTGGCTTATTATTCAGTTCTTCATCTTAAAGCATATTATTCATTAACGTCTACGAATTATTAATATAATTCTTATATAAATATTATTATATATGATTATGTTATAATAGAGTAATTATAATAGAGTTAGGAATGTAAGTCTGGCCCGTGTGACTGGTCCATGGACTTTAAAGGGTTCGTATCAATTTATTAATGATACCAGTGAATTTAATTTATTACAGCATCGTTTTATTGTGTTTAATAGAAGTAATTTTGTGTATTTGCACATTATTGAAGTGTAATTGCACATTTGTAGTTGAAATATCATGTGTTTGTCCTTCACAGGGTCCCGAAGGTCCGAAAGGAGAGAAAGGCGAGCCAGTATGTTCTGTATTATGATTTTTATTTATCAGAAGTGTTTTATTTTGCATTATGAGCCACATTTGATGTTTCTTTGTTTTTCCAGACCAGGTGTTAGATTTAGAAAAGCATGCACACACACACATCCCGTACAAAATCCCCTTTTATCAATTTCAATCCGGCTACAATAAGATTCACATGCATGTCTACTAAACATAGTTCTTAACACTCCTATTTTGTATTTTTTTAATGATATAATAAAGAGCTCAGGATATAATTCCTATAAATAGGAGTTAGATTCTCAGATAATTTCTCCTCGATTATCTCTCCAATGCTGGATCTAATTCAGGGCACAATTCTGAAAGGACGGTTTCTTGGAATCATGAACCAAAACATCCTAGTGGTCTTTAAAAACCCGCTCAGCCATTAGAGCAGACATGTCTGTTGTGTTCTGAAAATACTTCACTTTATTGTCCAAAAAAAAAACCACGTCATTTTAACTTCATTATTATTCAGAAAGGAATTACAGCTGAGTTTCAGTTAACTCTGACTAGAGAAGTCATTACTTTTAATAAAAAAAAAAAAGTTCTGTGGGGAATTTACTGAAAAGCTTACAATACACTTTTAGGACATTTCTCAAGGCTTATCAAGGGTGAGTTGGGTAGTCAAGGGCTCTTAGCTTCCTACAGGGTTCTACATGGAACCCTATCTAGAAGGAAAATCCTCGGTTGAACAGTTAAGGTTCTAGATTTAGCAGTTTTTTCAAACAGTGTAGTTTTGAAGCATGCTGTTAAGTTCATTAAGGGTGGTGTGATGCGTCCTGATGTGAAGCAGAGTTACTGTTACCACCCCAAAGTAGATTATTTTCCTATAACAGCACATCCTTAAATAAAAAGTGTTTTATTCCTCTTGTACCACAGCAATTTGCCAACAGTTACAATTTTTAAAAATATATTAAAGAACAATGTCATACTTTGTATCCATATAGGTCATGGAACATCAACAAAACAAGTTACTTCTTATTATAGCTTATTATAAACAGTCATTCCTTCGACAGCCTTTCTGTTTGTTTCTCTTGAAGTTAATAAGCTGAAAAAAAGAACTTAAGACCGTGTCATGTCAGAAAACGTAAAGTTACAGCTTTACCTCTGACTGTTACAAAGCACTGACACTAGAGACAATATTTATGTTCTATAAATGTTAAATAAGTGTCTCCTTACAGAAGACTTCACCGTGTCAGCAATTATACTTGTGACTGCGAATAACCCTGTGATTTGCAGCTGCGCTATTGTCAGAGCTGTTGTTATAGAAAATTAATCAACACCTTTTGACCAGTCTAATTAGAGAATTCAACAGCGCTGTGGTATAATTATGTCAAGTCTCTAAATCTCGCACGCAATAAAAACAGCATGCATACAGAGAATATTTTGATTAATAATTCTAATAAATGTGAGATTCATACTGAATGGCTATAATAGTGGTTTGTAAGTAGAAGATACAGCAAGTATTGATTATAATTCTTGTTTTCATATTTGCTTTTTCTCGAGGGAAAACCTGGTCCACCTGGAAATCATCAAGTGAGAATTCATATTATTTCAAACCATCAGATTATCATACAGTCAGAAATGTTTCCTGTTTAGGCTTATTATTATTACAGTGTTACAGTTTGTTTAGCACATTTTCAGTGCAAGCTTTTACTATACATTTTGCATTCCTTCTGTTTATGCATATGTTCAAACATTTGGATACTTATCGAATGCTTTTCTTCCCTCATAGTTCTCCATGTCAGACAACATCAGAACCATCAAGGTACAGGGCACGTCATGCACGATTTTATTATGTTTGATTTTATACACCAATTCTGTTTGTTTTTGATTTGTTGAATTTTTTAAGTTGAGCATGAATTGAAGAAGAAGAAAACAAAGAAGAAGCCTTTATTTGTCACATATACATTACACCACAGTGAAATTCTCTTCTTCAATTCATGCTCAACTTAAAAAATTCAAGCTGGGGTCAGCCATGATGTAGCACCCGTGGGGCAGATAGGGTTAAAGGCATTGCTCAATGGCCCAATAGTGGCAGTTTGTGCAGTGCTGGGGCTTGAACCCCCAACCTTCTGATCAGTAACCCAGAGCCTTAACCACTGAGTAACTAGTTACACCCCTGAGTAACTAGTGTGTTTGTAATTGTGCACTCATCAAATTGTGGAATTAGATGTTGTCATTGGTGTTGACTTATATAAAAATGGAATAAATGGAAGTAGGTAATTGACTATAATAAGTTGTCAGTTTTGAACATGATATTAAACCAAACATCAGTGAGAACCACTGAGCAAGTTGCCGTTGCAAAATCAACAATTGAAAAAAGACTGAAGCTATCAGATCATTCAAGGGAGAATAAATAGACAAGTAATAACATTAAAAGCATTAGCACTGTCTAGAAAACCTCAAAATAACTAAAGATCTGAGTGCAGGTATAAAGGTTTTTCTGTAGAAATAACCAAACAGATTTTGGTTATTTCTCACTGATTATTCTTCTGAATCTATTGAATAATAAAGTGCATTCTGTCTACTAGAAATGGACGTGGTATGTATTTTGTGTGTTTTTAGGGTGAGCCAGGTGATCCGGGCGAGCGTGGGCTCCCAGGCCTGCGAGGAGATACAGGACTGCCAGGGCCACCAGTAAGAACATGAACACAGAGATTTATATAAACCTAATAATAGCTCTAACATTCCCTAACAAGTCCCTCTTTCTCCAGGGTCCTCCAGGAAAACCTGGATCTTCAGGATTTATGGACTTTGCAGTGAGTCTTTGACGTGTATTAATCCAATAATTTAGGTGTTTAGTTGGTTCCATATGAACCATAATGATAAATCTAAATATGCAACACATTTAACAAGTTATATGAATATTGTTTACATTTAGAGCTGGATATTGACTTGGCCTTTTCTTTATGCTGTTCTTGTATTCTTGAAGCATTTACATTGTGTTGTGTAGTGTGTAGTTTATTAGGAACACCTGTATACCTGCTCATTCATAATAAACAACCAATCACATGGCAGCAGCTAAATACATAAAAATCATACAGGTAAAAGTCAAGAGCTTCAGTTAATGTTCACATTATACATTAGAATGGAGAAAATGTGACCTCAGTGGCATGAATGTTGGTGCTAGTTTGAGTATTTCAGAAACTGCTGATCTCCTGGGATTTACACACATAACAGTTACTAGAGTTTACACAGAACGGTGCAAAAAACTAAAAACATCCAGTGAGCAGCAGGTCTGGAGAGAGGAGAATGGCCCGACTAGTTCAAGCTGACAGGAAGGCTATGGTGACTCAAATAGCCACTCTTTACAGCCGTGGTGAGCAGAAAAGCAATCTTAGAATGCTCAGCACGTTGAAACTTGAGGTAGATGAGCCACAACAGCAGAAGACCACTCCTGTCAGCTGAGAAAAGGAATCTGGACATCACTTGGTCTTTTTCCAATCTTCAGCTCTCTTTAACAACTGTTGACGTGTATCTGTATGATCATATACTTGCATGCATGAGCAGGGATGCAGGTGTTCCTAATAAAGTGACAGGTGAGTGTAGGTGATTTTCTTTCTCAGATTCTTTTCATAAAATCATGTATATCAGATGAAATCTGTATATCTGATCAGGAAATCAGATACCTTAATATAATATAGATGTGTTTTAATATCATTCAAGCTTCAGGTGTCAGAACACTGATGTAGATGATTTATTATTTATTTATCTTTTCTTTAATGTTTACTCCAGGGTGTATCTGACCGAGATGGACTGGATGGTTTAAAAGGAATGCATGGACCAAAGGTTAGCCTACTGGACATCTCGTATTTATTTAATATTGCATGCATTGTATAACACATCATTCCCTTTTTTCCTAGCTGAAGGCTATGTTTAGGCCGCTAATATTATTAAAGTTATTACAATCCTGAACTTTTTTCAAATTATTGTTATTTTTTTAAGGGCGAACCTGGAAAGAAAGGGGAACCGGGAGCTGTGAGTAATCATTCTGATGCCAGGAAAGCGTGATTCATAGCTTAAATGCGACGTTGACATTAAAGGAAATGTAAGGTGTATAATTAGGCTTGTAATGAGCTGTTATATCTGTAATTTGTGTCACATATGATGGGAGATATTTAAGAAGAACAAGAGTTTATATTCTGTTGATGTCACTCATAATACAGTATATGAGAAAATTGGTTTTGAAAAATTTCACAGTTGAAAAAAAATTGAAAATGCATGTAAAAGCAGTACCATGATTATGGATAATTGAGTCATTTATGTTCTTTTTTGTGTTTGTTTTAATAGAAAGGAGAGAAAGGAGATCCTGGGCGAGTTGGAGTTGCTGGCATGCCTGGTTTACCCGGTGTTCCTGTGAGTAAATATAGTCACATTTTCACCTAATCCAATACACATTCTCACCCAGACCAATAAACATTCTCACCCAGTCCAATACACATTCTCACCTAATCCAGTTTCTCACATTCTCACCCAGTCCAATACGCATTCTCACCTAATCCAGTTTCTCACATTCTCACCCAGTCCAATACGCATTCTCACCTAATCCAGTTTCTCACATTCTCACCCAGTCCAATACACATTCTCACCCAGTCCAATACACACTCTCACCTAATCCAATACATATTCTCACCCAGTCCAATACACATTCTCACCAAGTCCAATACTCATTCTCACCCAATCCAATACTCATTCTCACCAAGTCCAATACGCATTCTCACCTAATCCAATACACATTCCCATCTAGTCCAGTTTCTCACATTCTCACCCAGTCCAATACACATTCTCACCAAGTCCAATACTCATTCTCACCCAATCCAATACTCATTCTCACCAAGTCCAATACACATTCTCACCTAATCCAATACGCATTCCCATCTAGTCCAGTTTCTCACATTCTCACCCAGTCCAGTACACATTCTCACCAAGTCCAATACACATTCTCACCCAGTCCAATACACATTCTCACCCAGTCCAATACACATTCTCACCCAGTCCCAACTGGGATCCCAACTGGAACACAATGTAACCTATGATATTGCTGATGAAATATAATAGGGTGTTTATGAGACCGTATAGCTTTCCCTGCTATTCTACAACTTACGTTTATCTAAAATGATCTAAAATGAAAATTTACGTCATTTGAAGTGATTATATAAAGACTTTGCCAAGTATTTATTAATAGAAGAGTTTTGTGGGAGAATTTTATTACTTATTAGTTACATTAGCCTTATTACACCAGTGCAAAGCTAAAGCAAATTTATAACACCAAACACATCCCGGCTGATTGACTGCATTTCTACGTAGTCCAACAGATTCTAGTTTGTAGTTTTACTTTCTTACGATGTGACTGCTAATACTTGGTGTCCAAACATGCTAGGTTTTATTTCTGTGTGTCTCGATGTTTAGGGTAAACCTGGTGTGGACGGCAAGCGTGGAGTAGCAGGAAAAGACGTAAGAGCTTTAATCATGTCTAATTATATCCAGTATATATTTTTATATTGTTTTATTATTTTTAATTCTAATTTTGCTTAAATCTCTGCATTTCTTCAATTTAGGGACAACAAGGACTCAGGGGTAGTGATGGGAAAAAGGTTTGCAAATAAGAGCCTGACTCGATTATTATTTATAAAAATGATGTGACATTTAACGCTCTGCCTTTTTTATGGTTATAGGGAGAGAAAGGGGAACCTGGTGTTGATGTAAGAACTTAAAAAGCTCCTATAATCTGTATTAAATTATATAAAGCTATGTAACTCTGTTCAGATTTAATTTGGGAACCTGTGTGTCTTCTCAGGGTAAAGATGGGCTAAAGGGAGATGTAGGTCCTCCAGGTTTGCCCGGTCCTCCTGTTGTATTGCCTGAGGTACAGGGCACTTAAATACCAATTATTCATTATGGGTCGTATTCAGAGTGAGGAATTAATAAAGAAATTACACGCATTGGTATTCACACGTAGCTTAAATATTACACTTTTAATTCATTAACTGTATAATCCTTTTCTTTACAGAAGAGAACATCAGATTAATCAAAACATTGGTGTTATTTTATTAATTTGACCAATCAACATAGCGAATTAAAAGCACCATAAAATAATTAATATGCCATGCACACACGATACGATTTCAGGACCTCGATTTAGTATCTTTTGTCTTGAGGTGTGCACAATCAATTTTCAGCACCCATTATAAAAAAATTTAATTAGAAAAGAATAGGATATGTTGGATGAAGTGCTATTTCAAAAGCTGTAGAACAATGAGAGTGGAATCCACGTAGTTAAATCAAACCTAATTTTCAGTGATTAATGTGATAATTGCAGCTAAGACTATTCATGCAGCATATTTTGGTTACTAGACCCCTTAGATATTTATTTCAAAGCTAGCCTTCTTCTCATTCCTATTGCATTGTATTAGTCTTTTTTTTATTTCTTATTTTAAATCGTCTCTTGCTTTTATGTTGCAGCACATTACATTTGACAGCAAAGAAAACACAAGAACCGCCTCCTTCAGTCCGCGTTTTCTATCCCTGATTTTTTTTTTTTCAGACACCTCTACTTAAAAAAAATAGCAAAAGCCGTGCAGATGTGAACAGGATGCAGAAACCGCTGCATAACTCGACTCTGAATATGAGAAACTTTCCCCCATGTAAATATTGACATAACTTTTGGACTTAAGTTGCCGACTCTGAATACTGCCCAGTGTTTAATAATGCTAAATTTTAAACATGAGGTTATCAGCTGTTAGTTCACATCTGGTTTATTTAAACAGTGGTGTTAATTAGGTTGCTGTTGTGTTTTGTCTGTAGGGTGCCTCAGTAGATGATTTTAAAAAGGCATTTCCGGTACCAATGGGTCCTCCTGGAGCAACGGTGAGAGCAACTCATTTATGTTAAAGTGTGTTCAAAATGCAAACCATACACAATGAAATGCAAATAAATAGACATGAAGAATTACCCAAAATAAAATATGTACAATATGTGTTACAACTTTGGACCTATCTGACATTTGTAAACATGTTGAAGTTTGATATTTCAAATAATTTCCATAATTGCACATCTTTCTCCTCTCTACGTTTGTATGTGTGTGTACATAGGGTTCTCCTGGCATGAAGGTAGGATACGATTTATGAATAAATATGTATGTGGAAGACTGTAAGCTACATATTATTAATTTTGGTCATTTTTGTTAACAGGGAGAAAAAGGAGATCCGGGAGAGAAGGTATATTTGTTTGTTTAAATTCATTATAACTAAAATGTAGATTTTTTTTCAATAATTGTGGTGTTTATTAATCTTGCTCAGGGGGACGTTGGTTTGCCAGGGAGAGGTGTTGAAATGAAGGTACACTATAGATCCGACTTTCGCTTTTTTAATTTATGTATTTAAATATGTTTTAGATAAAGATAAATCAAAACTTGCTTTTCAGGACATTGAGGCATTATTTGAATCATATGGCATTAAGGTAAGCTTCTGATATTAAAATCTCTTGCAATATTTATCACAATAAAGTTAAAATTAGTCAAAGGTCAAGTGTCCTTCATAGGCAACAGGAAGTTTCCAAAAACCAGTAGCATGGTGCATTTCTGCGTGCATTATAATCTTAACTATAAAACTTCTTTTCTCAGCTTTCCCTGCTGAAGGCTTTAATTGATAGGCTCCTCCAGGATGGAATGGAGGAACTACTGCATGAAATCAGTACCAAGAAAAGAACCAAAGGACAGACGATAAACCCAGACTCCAACATCATCTCTGAATACACCGTAAAGCTGTATTTTAATTATTTACTCATGTAAAGTGCACTATAAAGCACATTTTAATGCTAAATGGCTCATTCAGAATCTTACATGTAAGGAATAAAACAGTTAGGGAAGTGCTGTTATAGGAAAACAATCAACGACAGGGTAGTGTGATGTGTAGGAGAGTGACAGTTACCACACGGATGTTTATTATTTCTCTTATAACAGCATGTTTCAATGTGTTTTATTTCTCCTACAGTGCAGCAATTTGCCAACAAATGCAATATTTATTTATTAAAACATGACACGTCGTACTTTTTATCCATTTGTAGTTACATTTTACAGTTAGTTCCTGTTATCACTGTTGTTATAGCAGCTGTAAGTCATTCCCTCACTTTCTCTCAAATTTAATGAGACAGGAAAATGCACATCCTCTGTCCTCAAGACTTTCCCGTTTTCGAAAAAACTTAAAGCTACAGCTTCAAAGCTCTGACACTGGAGACTCCTTCCATAAACGTCTCCTTACAGAAAACTTCACCATGTCGACGATTATACATTTTTCTTTGATAAATAACACCACGTTTTTATTTTAATCCATTTATTATGAGTCTAAGATGATGCAGAGTGTCTACCATACTTACCACAGAAGCGATGAAATATTAGAATTAATAGAATTAATCTAAAGCTGTGATTGCAGCTGCACTAAAGTCAGAGGTGCTTTTATAGAAAATGAATCAATACTTTCTGACCAAACAGAATTGAGAATTAAACACCACTGTGGTACGAATATCATTATAGTTTTGATAGATTCACACCTTAAGCAGCACTGTGATGATTATTAAATAATGCAAGCGATCTTTACTTGTAGAACTCAATGAAGTACGAGCTCTCGAGTGAGCCACAGACTGATGGATTCCTGACTGAAGAAGTGGATCTAACTGAACCCTACCCAGTTAAGAAAATAGTTTTTGACTGTATATCAAAACTAACAAAAAAATTAACAAAAGAAAAACGACTCTCTGCTTTTGTACTGGAGATTAAATTAGCGTAGCTATCTGATGTTAGGTAACATGACCAAGCTTTCCTTATTTTTTAGGTTTTATTAAATGAAACAGAAGATGGTGGAACTCTCTGGAACGTCACTGTGCACAGTAAAGCAGATCTGAGTAGAACAGAGAGCAGGATTGAAGTAGTAGAAGAAGAAGGAGAAGCCCTGCTAGAGGCCTTCACAGAAGCACCCTCTATTTTCATTACTCAGATTAACGCCTCTTCAGAGACGGTAAACATGTTACCGTTTTATACAGATGCGTGACAAATTAAAGGAAAAACAAACCCATGGCTCTGTTTTGCTGTAGAGGGAGTTTATTTTGTCCCCCTTCCAGGATGACTCCGCCTCCATCCACAGGATCACTGAATGGTTTGATGATGTAAATCATATGCTATGATCTTCACACTTCACACTCACCCTGATCTCAACCTAATCGAACACCTATGAGAGATTTTAGAGTGACGTTTTAGACAGCGCTCTCCAACACCATCATCACCGTCAACACCAACTGAAGTCTGTCTTTTCAGTTCCAGAGACGTGTAGAATCGATGCTGAGGATCGCTGAAGCTGTTTCGGAGGCTCGTCATGGCCTGATGCCTTACTTAACACACTTTACGTTGGGTTTTCCTTTAATTTGTCACTCGGCTGAGACGGATATTAAAGTAAAATGGAATTGTGTTCATTTTTTGGGATTTTGTTTCCTTGTAAATTTATGCGTATTTGTGTTCTTGTGTGTGTGTGTTTGACAGACTGGCACAACAAAAGCAGAGGTAAGTATGGAGGACGTCCTCCACAGTCAGGAGAACACAGTGAAGAAGACATCTGGTGAGAAGAAGAAGGGCCGAGAGAGAGGAAAGGTGCGGCATGTCACTGTTTTGTGAAGCTCATTTATCACTATAGCTATTAATCAACATGTTCTGATGTTGGCAGCACAGATATTATATAGGAATAACTATGTGATATCTACACTCTTATAAGAAAAGCGTTCTTTATGAGGATCTCTTATATAAAAGCATTTTAAACAATGTGATAAACATTTGCAATGTCTGTAATGTCCACTTATTTTCATTAAATAGCATAAGATTTTATAACAGTAACACCACTTAAAGAACCTAAATATATGCGCTCTAAATGAATCTAAATAATAAAAGAAATAAGATAATGATAAAAAAAATAACCTGGAGATTTTTTCTTTTAAGAGTGTAATGTAACGAATCCTAAATCACGGGTTCTCAAATGCAGCCCTCAGGGCTGGACTTAAGAACCTCTGCTCTAAAGTACCTGTGGCTGTTAAATGAGTAAATGATAAATATTTAAAGGAATAATCCATATAAAAGTTATAAAACCTGTAACTAAAACATGACCTATGACTAACACTTGAATAACTCAACCAAAATGCAATAATTTGATCTAATTCTATGCGATTTGGGTCATGTTCAGAGTTGTGTTAAGTGTACGCGGTGAGAATTTAAAGCCGAATTCACACACATCAGTATTCAGACCTCAGGCGTAACTACAGACTCAAGCGCTACTCAGACAGCTGCAGAAAACAGAAGTGCTGTCTCAGTAATGCGTGATTCTGAACAACACTGGGTCACCCTCAGATTTATGTTTTGGCTGTAAAAACACTAAAAAAAACAACTATGGAGTGCATATGAAATTTTTCTTTCTTGAATTTCCCATCCACTACTAACTCTTGTAAAGCAAACCTCTGCATCTTTTCGAACTGCTGCTCATGCAGCATCACAGGGCAGCGTAACACACTCGGAGTTAAGTGCTATCTACCCTGCTCTGCATGCATGACCTCACAAGCACCTGCGATTGGCTAGTGACTCTGTGATTGACAGGAGACAGAGAGAGAATGCCCCTCCCACCCTGAGAGCACAGCCAGTTTTGTTCGCTGGGACTTGCGGCCACAGATGGCTCTAAAATGTTGAGATTCGAACTTGTGATCTCTGGGCAAATGCTTTTCCGTTATGCCACTCGAGAACTAAATTTATTTATTTTTTTTGTCTCTTGCTATCACAATACATCTGCAGTTTGCAGTTGACAGCAGAGAAAAAAACACAAAAAGTCTGCATTTGTTATCCCCTGTTTTTTTTATGGTTAAAAACACATGCTCATGTTTCAAGGCTAGTCACTAAAAAAAATCTCAGATGTTTCTACTCAAGAAAAATCCAACTGGGGAACCCAGTCAAAAAAAAAAAAAAAAAAAATCGGATTAAATACCCACATAAGCCAAGTCTGAGTATGTCTAATTTTCCCAGTGTAAATATTAACGTAGCTTAAGTCCCAACTCTGAATACAGCCCTTATTAAAGTAATAATTATTTGTCAGTAATGATGTATTTCACCTTATATCATAAAGATTTACCTGTATAAACAGAGGCTGATGGTTGGATTGATTTCATTTCTTTTATCACAAATTAAGAAGTGATTACATGTTATAACCCTTTGTGATTGTGAAACTCTTAACCAGGGTAAAGGGAATAAAGGACGACATAAACGACAAAGGAAGCGATTGGTAAATGCCCCATTTAAACATGTCATAATCTAACACTTTTCTAACACGTCTAAACTCATCTAACACTTATCTAAAAAAAAAAACTCTTCCCCAGTTTAAACATTTCTGTCTAAATGTCTGTCTAAATATTTTAAAACTATATATAAAACCTATGTTCCTTGAAAATATTGCCATCACCACTTTGTGTAAAATTTTTTCCTTAATTATTATATAACACACTTAACTAATTTAGTTCTAACAGAATTGATAAATATAATATAAAAAGCAAAAAAGATATATAATAAATATAATATGCAAACAAGTAAGTGCTTGTTTTGCATTTAAATTAAGTTGAATTATTTAATTTAATTTTCTATAATCGCTTGACTAATCTCGTAATATGCTTTCACATTTTTTTACAAATAGCTGCTCTTTATTAATTCTTTCTAAACAATTAATTTAATTAATAATTAGTTAAATATTTGTGGATAATTTATGCAATCTGAAACACACCAGTCACTCACTAACATCATGTTTTAAAGAACAAATCGAAGTACAAATTTTTTAAATTGTCAGTGTTTGTCTTTTTTGGATAAGATTACCTAAATGGATTTGATTATTTGGAAAAAATAATGTTAACTAATTTTACACTCTGTTTTGAAGAAAGTAAAGTGAGGAATATTTCCTTTTTCACACTGAATTGAAAAATATTAAATACCAAGAACTTTATGAATATAGCTGTAACGTAAATAAAGAAGTCTGGCAAGTGCATGAACTGTGACAAACTAGCCTTAATCCAAATTTCATTCCTGACATTCTGATTTAATTTTGTATAAATTTAGTATAATATTGCATATAGCCTCTTTTTAATTTAAAAAATATTTTTTTTAATCAGCATATGCATTACACTAACTCCAGAGAATGACTCCTGTTATGATGTAAAACTGTTTATTAACATGATTATAATAGTATAATGTCTCCAAACTAAAGGAAGCGCTAGACCCTGATGAAGAGGAGGTTGGGGAGGAGACTCATGATGGTGATGATGGTGTTGATGATGATGATGATGATGATGGTGAAGAGTATCAGTATGAATATGAGGTTGGTGGTTTTGCTGTTTTATTACATACATGACCAAAGTGTCAAATCTGCCATAATGTAGGATTTTAGACACAAATTTAGATTTAGGACTCGTCTCATAGGACTCATCTTTACTGAAACTTTACTGAAAGCATCTTGCTCAACACACTTTTAAACACTCAGCCAAAAAAAAAAAGTTAAGGAACTAATAAATTTCATTTTACACCTAATTTGGTAACTAATGAGGCCTTAACAGTCACAGTTTGTAGCTAAGACCAATTTATAAAGAAGATTTTATATCCATTAAAACAAAACTAAGACCGGGCATTTATTTAAAAAAATTATATATATATATATATATATATATATATATATATATATATATATATACACACACACACACACACATACATATATATATATAATATTTGATTTTGATTTCCAGGATAACGTTCATTAAAAATGTCTGACATTCTGCAATGTTGGTAACATTGGAATGAAAAATAATAAAACAAAAATCATGAAAAACATAGCGAAGGATTGGTGTGTATCAGAAGAATGATGAATTTATAAGAGTTTTATGACCACCTATGGCAATATCATAACACTATAACGACAGAGTCATGTACATTTTCTCTTTGTTTCTGCGTGTGTGTGTGTGTGTCTGTGTGAGAGAGGCGATTTCTGGAAGTGTAAGAATCTTACAGAGCTTTTCTATCGTCACAGGATGAGCTCGTTACAGAAGAGACAGTTGTCTCCCATGAGGAGGAGAAAGAGCAGGTAAGAC
This sequence comes from Pangasianodon gigas, assembly GCA_022758105.1. Taxonomy (NCBI): domain Eukaryota; kingdom Metazoa; phylum Chordata; class Actinopteri; order Siluriformes; family Pangasiidae; genus Pangasianodon; species Pangasianodon gigas. Next base: position 5,991,982 of record CM040471.1, on the reverse strand, counting down.
CAGGTGTTTTAACACAGAAGCAGTCAGGAGTGTTTTCCTCCATAATATACTGAGGTAGTGACAGTAAAGCAGATAGAAGGTTACACTCAGAAACACAACAGAGAGATCTGTGTGCATTCACACAGAAAAGTGAGGATTTTTAGCACCTTATCTATCTATCTATCGATCGATCTATCTATCTATCTATCTATCTATCTATCTATCTATCTATCTGTCTGTCTCTGACTCTATCTATCTATCTATCTATCTATCTATCTATCTATCTATCTGTCCATCTGTCTGTCCATCTGTCTGTTCATCTATCTGTATGTCTGTCTCTGTCTGTCTCTCTATCTCTCTATCTATCTATCTATCTATCTATCTACATTTACACCATTTGGCAGACACCCTTATCCAGAGCAAGTTACATCTGTCTGTTCGTCTATCTGTATGTCTGTCTCTGTCCGTCTATCTATATATCTATCTATCTATCTATCTATCTATCTATCTATCTATCTATCTATCTTTCTTTCTTTCTTTCTTTCTTTCTGTCTGTCTGTCTGTATGTCTATCTATCTATCTATCTATCTATCTATCTATCTATCTATCTATCCACTTGTCTGTCTGTCTTTCTGTCTGTATCCCTGCGCTGATACTCACTCAATAAAACAGGAAGTAATTATTGTATTTTGGCTTAGGAACGCGATGTGGACTCCTCCTTATGCACATTGTACAGAAACTCACACAGTGACACAGTGTGAATGAATTAGACTGAGGATTAGTGTTATTATTAGTTTCTGAAAGCCTAATCACTAGATACACACACGAAGGAGCACTTCATCTTCTCACACGTTTATCGAAAAGACTCACTTATTAAAAACACTAACATTCAATATAACATCTTCATAAGTTTGTGCATTATTTATACTTATACCTTTATAATTATATTTATATTTATCCACCTCAAAGGGCAATTTGCTTTTAAGAATTTCCTTCAGCAATGACTAATATATTGTTATTAATTAATTAACAAAACACTGGGATTTTTTTAGACAAATACAAAAAAATGCACCTTCATCAGGAAAGCTCTAAGCTGAGATTAACCCGTGCTGAATTCTGTCCATCTCAGGTGATCTACACAACCACAGAGCCTTTCCCCTCCACATCAGCAGTCACACAGCAGGTACTGACGCTCTCTCTGTCTTTATCATCAGCATGTGTGAGAGTGTGAAACTGGAGCTAAAGCATGCGCTTTATGTGTTTTTAAAGCCGAGTGAAAGCACAGTATCCTCAGAGCTCGATACACAGGCTGCAGAAAAGGTAAGAATAGTGGAAGTGTTTCCTTTTCATTTGTTGTGAACGGAGCACCTATAGAAAGTCTACATATCCTTTAAGAAGCTTAATTTTGAAATAAAGACATTACTACTATTTTAACTCTTTGGATCTGGTGTCAACCAGATGTTAAGTAAAGTATAGGGGAAAAAAAACATAAAATGGAAAAGTGTGAGGATGTAAATGATAGTTGGCTGAATTTTAGTGTCCATGGAAGACTTTATGCTCAGGTTTTGCAGAGGTAAAACTAAGACCTATCTTTGCTGAGGAAAATTATGCGTAACAATAACGACTGATAAGCCATTTGTTACTTAGGAAAACATTTCTGCATTGCATCACTCATACCTTAAGCCCAGTTTACACTGTCCAGTTTTCAGCCCGGTTTTGCTGCCAGTTCTTTGGTCGTGAGTTGAGCTTGGTGTTCTTAGACTGATACTCACCGGCTACACATTTAGCGCTGTTGCAACCAAAGACAGTTGACGACATAGTTAAAAGCAAGTATAATTGAGCCTTAAGAAAGAAATCCCCTTTTAGAAAGGACATTAGCTCAAAAAAAAATCATCAGACAAGTGATGTTCTTCCTAAAGTATCTATTTATACTAATATAATTATTGAAGAGTTTGGAGATGAGGCTTCGATCCATAGTAACCCAGTCTTGTGTAAATAAAAGAGTAGACGCACCACAGACAAGAACCTGACTTGGATTCTGGGAGGTGCAGATTTCAATTTTCACATTTATTCTTAGTGAAAATGTGTTTAATGGCCAGTCAGTAAATTTAACGATCTTAAATTTACACCCAGAAACTTAATCTTATGATCAGGTGGAAGTCCTGACATATTCATTCAGCCAGGATTTTTTTCTGATTTTTTTTCTGATTTTTTATTTATTTATTTTATTTATTTTTTATTTTTTGCAATGAAGGCCCGCAGTTTTGACTGAAGTGTGCTCCAGTCTGCAGTCACGCTCTTATCTGGCCTGGTCTTGGTTCTGTCACCACATATTAATGCCCTTGACAGGGTTCTTTGAGGAACTGTGAAAGCCAGGAGAGTGTTTGCTTATCTGGGCTTTTCAGGCAAAAGAGACCTGCAGTAGTAGAAAAAAAAAAACCCAGAAATGAACTCAGACTATAATGCATCATAAGGTAATAGTGTTTAAGGAGTATGTAGGCTTTCTATAGAATGCATTAGTTCAGGACGCAGTGCTGCATCTGATTCTGATGACGAGGCATGAGGCTTTAGCATGTGGCATGAACTAATATCTTGTCTTTGGAATGACATTCGTCTCATTTATCATTTTTGGTGCATATGTTGCTTGCTTGGTAAAAGTGATATTTCACCCTAAAACAACATCTCGCTCAGCAATTAAAGTTTCAGTCGAAACATACATCAAAACACATTAAAAACTCCTAGAAGTATGCAGATTTATGAAAACTAAATTCTGTAAATTAATATCTATATGTTTTTTCTAATTCTGATTTTGTTACAGGGTGAAATATTGCTTTTATACATATATATATCGCTTGTCTTGCTTTAAACTTCTGAGAATTTCACCAGTGTGAACATTAACACAACATAAAACATAAATAAAAGGAAAACACTAGACCTAAATGCATCATAATAAAGATAGTATAAAGTGGTATGAATGGAACTTCCCAGCATGCATTTGGCACACGGCTATTCGGTTCATGGCATGCAGAACGCAGCTACGCATCAGCTACACATCAGCTCCACAGCTGGCTTAGCTTCATTTAATCCGTTCTCTCTTTGGATTCTTAACACAGGAGATCACCTAAACTGTTAGAGGGACACTGTGTGTGTGTGTGTGTGTGTGCGTGTGTGTGTGTGTAAAAAACTGGGAAGCATTAAAGCTGGGGAAGATCTGACGGGCCAGCATTCGTCGCACAGTGATGATGTCATGCACCCTGTTCTTCATGTCCAGAGTGGAGTTTAATAAAATTGAGCTTTATACTTACAGTCGAATCTGAAAACAAACCAGCTCTAGTTTGACAATTCTTTGCTATTAGTGTTGTGCATTATTATTTATTTACTGACACAAATGCCGCACTCTCATTATTACTTCACTGTAAGGGTTGTGAACAATTCATATAAGATTGTGACGACATTTAATTTTCCTCACTGGTTTATTTATTGAAAATACATTAGGGGGGAAAAGGTTTGTTGGAATTTGTTTACTGTGTTGTTGTTTTGTTTAGTTACACTAAACAAACACTGTATTCCTTTTCATGGATGTTTTACGACCTGTTTTCACTGGTGAAATTCAATTCAATTGCTTTTTTTTGTGTTTATTCTCCTTGTGCATGTGTGTCAGTAAATTTGGTCAAGTTTCCTAAACACGTCTTGGTGTCTTTATTTATTTATTTATTTATTTATTTTTTATTTATGGTGTGCGTGTTTCAAATCCTCCACTAACCTTGAACGTTTTTAACAATTAGAAACTACAAAAACAAGCTCTTTACCTAAGAGTGGTGTTCATAAGACGTCTATTAAGATTAACCCAAACAAGTATCAGCTGTCGTTAGGATGGCTTTTGTCATGTTTGATATCGAGTGACATAGATTTTGTACATGTTTGTGTTATAACACTTCCATAGCTGATCTACACTACCAGTCTGTAAAGTTTGTACACCCCTCCTCATAGACGATTTTCTACTATTTGGGAGTAATAATGAATACATGAACACATAACACATATAGAATTATGCAGTGACCGCATAAAGCATTAAATCTATTAAAATGAAAAAAAAAAACTATATTATATTTTAAATTCTTAACAGTGTTCTTGATGAAGCTTGGCACATTCTCGATATCGTCACGTCCAGCTTAATGAGGAGTTTAACGCAGTTTTTCTTACATTTCCCAAACACACCAAGTTCCTCACTATTTCTCCTAAATTTTAACTGAAAATCTACTTGTTTGGGGAAACAGTTTTATTCTGAGTGTAACTCCTGCTTATTCACAAAGTTCAATTTGATTCAGAAATAACTTTATTCATGAGCATTATCTTCACTGTATGCATTTCAACTATAAGCCTTCATCACATTATCTTAACGAATTAAAAAGAATGTGGTGTTTAATAAAGAAAGATGTATAATCATTAATGTGATGTTTTATGGAAGGAATCTCGATGTCAGCACGGGAAAATCAGACAGCCTGCGTATTTTGAGAGAGAGAGAAAGAGAGAGAGAGAGAGAGAGATGCTGGTGAGGGAACGAGGACTATAACGTAAATAATAACAGGAGCTAACTTGTCTCGCGGACATTTGGGAACACTGTAATTGTTGGCAAATCGCTGTGGTATAAGTGGAATAACACTCCACACTGTGCTGTTATACAAAAATAATCCACATCAGCATGGTAACAGTGATGGCGCTTCATGTCAGGCTGCATCACAGGATTATTTTCGTATATCTGCACGGTCTGTCGTGTGTTATTCAGTAGTGTTGTGGTACTCGAGACAGGTCTTGAGACCACACATCAGTGGTCTCGGTCATGTGATAAACTCGGGAGAAATTTTACTCGGAATTATCTCTGTCTCGATCTACAAAGACTCGAAATATTTTTTCAACACCATGTGAGACCATAACATCATTTCCATGAACAAGTACTTGTTCCTGTTGTAATGTCCCCATTACAGTACCACATGTAAACGTACTGTCTGTCTCTGCATGTGAAGTTATATAGGGCTTATACATTTCAAGTCATTATGTTTCAAAATACTTCATCTTCTTATGTTTAAAATAATATAGCACAAGAATGTGTAATGCATAGCAGTATTTGGTCGCAGGACGTTGTGTGAGCCTATGTCTTATGTATGACGTGTATTTATTTGTACAAAATGATAATACTAAAGTAGATAGGTTATTTTAGTTAATTCAAGAGAAATTTCATGTCAGGAGAGAAAAATACTATACCAGCATATTAACACGCTATATTACTCAGTCTTGACTCGGACTCCACTGGCTATGGTCTTGGTCTTGAGTCCGTCTCGGCTAAGCTGGTCTTGAATCTAACATTATTATTCAGCTTACATCACAGTGCTGTTCACAGGGACTTTTATGACCGACACTACACAAAATCCAAGACTAATAATAAACAGATGTGAAAAACATTTTTTCAACAAAAAAAATGGATTTGTTGATATGGTGAGGTTTTCTGTAAGGAGACATTTATTTAGCATTTATGGAAGGAGTCTCCAGTGTCAGCGCTTTGTAACAGTCAGTACGTTTTCTGCTATGGGAAAGTCATCAGAAGAGAAACGTTTACGGTTTCTCAGTTACATGCCGATTTTATTTTGATGAAGAAAGAGAAGAAACTCTTTATAGTTGCTATAACATAAGTGATGACAGGAACTGACTTGCTTCACAGACATTCCACTGATTGGAACAGCTACAGTTTCTGGTAAACGTCTCTCTTCCACTAAAGTGCAGCAACTTTGTCCAACCTTTAAACTGCCTCTGATTTTTGACTTCATCACTGTGAGATTTAAGAGCAGAATAAAAGAACTAAAAAAGAATATTTTCCTGAAGGCCACAACAGAATAACGTCCCTTTACGAGGAAGCACGTGCTAGTCTACACCCTCCCCAGTTGGTAGCTGTCAAATGATAAGGGAGAGCTGAATATTTCTGCAATATGTGGTGCCAACATGGGGTAAAATAAACAAATTAATTTAAAAAAAAAAAACAAATCATAACCAATCAGCAAAGACACTTCGATGTGCTTGTGGGGTTGAGCACCACGTGAGCTTCATGTACAGGCCCAAATACACTTGGCCTCAATGCTGGGATGATTTTATAATCACTAATTATAATTTTTTATTGTATTGGACTAGATTTTGTTTGCTCTCTCTAATGAGTGTGCCGGAGGTCCTCCACAATTAGCTGTAGCTTAATGTCCAGAGTTGATGCCATGTTTGCTGTCGAACGCCCACTTTTCATTAGCCAGTCAAATTCCGATGGACAAAACCAAAGCCCCGCCCACACAAATATTCACTGGTTGTGGAAGTAAAATGCTTTTGAATTCCTGTTTCATGTTGTCTTTTAGTACGTTTCATATTCTATGCTAATGAGATTTATATGAATACCATCAAAATAATTTTTTTCATGTCCGTGAATCAAGTTAGTTCCTGTTATCGCTTACATTATAGCTGCTTCTTCCCTCACCAGGCTTTCTTTTCTCTCTCTTGAAGTTAATAAGACAAAAATTAAGCTTGTCAATTTACTGAGAAACTGCAAAGCATCTTTCCTCTGTGCTAAAGACTTTCCATGTGGAAGAAAGCGTACTGACTGTTACAGAGAGCTGACACTGGAGACTTTCCTTCAGAAAACTACATCAACATTAATGTGATATTTTTTTCTCTCTTAAATAACCTCACTTTTTTTTTTTAATTAATTGTTAATTATTATACTTAGATTATGTAGAGCATTAGAACGAGCGCATTAATATAAACATATTGTAAGAGCTGCTGATATAGAAAATTAATCAGCACCTACTGACCAATCAGATTGCAGAGTTCAACAGTAGATTGGCTGATATTGATCATTACGAAGGGTTTATCTAGGTTTTTACGTAGGGCTATGAACACTAAAAATGAAAAAACAAGAATTTACAAAAATCTTTGAAGCTAAGATTAAAAGGCTCAAGCAGATTATACGGTGGTCTGGTGAAGAGAGTTTGTCATTGTGTGGATGTTTTTAGGGGGTCATGTCCAGTTCTGATGCACATGGAGCAATGCCTAAAGTGAAGAGGAGCGCCCCCTCACCTGATCACGAGGTAATACAGCCTGGGTTTTGGTGACGCTATCAGATGACTCATAGCTCACAATATATAATAAAACGTAGTTATATAAAAAGCAACATGTAGTTATTATATACCTCTTCCTCCCTACATTTCCTTTTTGCAGGCCTCAAATAGTGCAAGAAAGAAAAAGAAACAAAAAGTAAGTGTGTGTGATTCCTCCTGATGAATAAATAAACAAGGATTTGTATCACCTCGTGTGACTGTTACTGTTTTCTTCACTCTTGTAGAAAAAGAAGCTGAAATACAAGGAGCCAGAAACTGAGGCTGAAATATACGGGGAAACAGATCTTGAAGTTGAAGTAGAAAGAGAAGTAGAGAGGCAGGCTGAACGAGAGAGAGAGGTGACAGAGTGGAACGTGGAGGAGGAAGAGGAACGAGGGATATGGGCCAAGCGGGAGCGCGAGCAGAGCTCAGGAGACAGAGACGAGGAGAGGAGCAACGAGAATGAGAATGAGGACTGGGACTGGGACGAAGCGAGAGAGAGAGACAGGATGGAGATGGAGAGAGAAAGGATGGAGCTTGAACGTGAGAGAGTGGAGGAGTCGGAAAGGGAGGCACTCGCGGAGAGAGAGCGAGGGAGGGAGAGAGAGATGGAGCGAGAGGACGTAGTGGAGAGACAGAGGATGGAGTGGGAGATGATGGAGAGGGAGAGGATGGGAGAGGTGGACAGAGAGGAAGATATGAGGGCCCACATCTCTCAGTATGAACTTCTGAAGGTAGGAAATTCATCACACAGGTCATGTGATGAGCACTACACCAAAATACATTCATAAAATAAATAGAATTCATTAAGTGACTATCATTTCTAATCATAAAACCAATAAAAAAATAGTTTATATAGAGTGTAATGTTATACAGTATAAATATTCAGTGTGAATCATTCTTTTCTTCTAAAGGGACCTCCGGGTGAAAATGGTCTACCAGGACCCAAGGTGATTCTCCCCTTCACGCTATAGTAATATGTTTCCTTATTCAGTTCAATCCCACCCACACGCGTGACGTCATCCACCCCCTGTTTGCCATGTTGGGAAATTATTACTGTCAATCAAACTGGGCGGGTAGAACAGCAGCCTCACTCCATTAGCTTTGATGTCCTCAGAGAGCTATTTTTATTTTATCACGACCGGGAGCGTTTAATCAGAATATTTATAATTCTCTCACTCTCTCATTTTCCATTGCTGATAGCAAGCAACGTTCTTGAAAAACTTTTCTGTCTGCTTTCCTTCTAATTAACCCCTTAAACTTTCTTTACTCTGATAACTGCATATATTTCCCTTTAAATTTATGGCCATACATTATAATTAGCAGTATTAATGACATAATAAGGTGAAAATGTTATTTGTATATAAAAGCAGCCAGTAATATTGTGTTCCTGTTGCTTTTTGTGTTTGTACAGGGTGAGATTGGGGAAAAGGGACAAAAGGTAACTTTATTTTCAACCTGATAATGGAAAACAGCTAACTCCTATTGAGTCGAATGGTTTAGATCTTTGATTGAAATGTTGATGCGTTCTTCAAGGGTGAGCCTGGAATAGGACACCGTGGTCCTGTTGGTCAGGCTGGTCCACCTGGGCAAAAGGTAAAACACCTCTATCACCCGTTTTTTTCACTCTCAGAAAGAAAATTACTAAAGTGTAGCCTTTCTTGTAACTGGGTTGTTACCTGCAATGATATATCTTTTGTAACTTCAGTATGTTGTGTATTCACCTGGGAAGGGTAGTGTAGTGAACCTTTAAAAGTCCGTTAAGGCAGGAAGCTTTCCAACTCAGGTCCTGCATAGTCTGGAAATTTCCATACTCACAAAACATAACATCTAAATTATAATAAGGCTCTGATAATGAGCTGATCAGTGTAGAATAGGGCTGTAGTGAAGAACGCCACAGTCAAGTCCAAGATGAAGGTTGAGGCCAAGTCGAGATCGAGTCTAAATAAAAGCGAGACTGAGTCAAGATTGAGACCAAAAACCATTAAATCCAAGTCTTTGCTTCATTCATGCATTGTGCCAATGTTTAGGCTCTTTTCTAGAAGAAGGAATTACTTCCTTTAGACTTTGTGCATATGAAAAGAAAAGACAACGTAAACATTATTTTTACAAACTATTGTTCAAGACCAAGACCATATTTTAAGAAACCAATGCCCAAGACCAAGATAAGTCCAAATACAAATGCCAATAAGTCCCAGTCAAGTCCAAGTCAATACAGAAAGCATCATGAGACCGGACATGAGTCTTCAGGCCTAGTGTAGAATATTATGGTTTTTTAAATTAATTTAAAACATATTCCTTTATGTTCAAGCCTTCAGCTCCTACCTTGAAGAGGGCCTCTATCAGTGAGCTTATTTTTGGTAAATGCAGGTACTCCAGAGATAGAGAAATGCTGTGACCTTGGGCACCCAGGCCCAGGTGGTTGACTTACCTGGCAGAGGTGATACCATGATCAAGAAGGTGGTTCGCCCAAGGCAAGGCTCAACTTTTGCACTCCGGCTGTGCTGACCTTTGCAAATTCCCCAACTGTCTCCCCTGTCACATTTATGCGAAGTGGTGGCTCAGTGGTTCAGTAGGTTGGGGGTTCAAGCCCCAGTACTGCCAAGCTGCCACTGTTGGGACCTTGAGCCCAATGCTGCCTGTGGATTCTGACCCTAGCTTCCTAACAAGCAGGGATGTGCAAAGAAAGAATTTCACTGTGCTGTAATGTATATGTGACAAATAAAGGCTTCTTTTATTGAAGGAAGAGATTACTGTGGCTGGGGAAGTGGAACCTGGAGTGGGAACATCAAGGCTGTATGCATGAACCTTTAATAAAACCCACTGCAGATTGAAAAGGGAGAAAATGTATAATCTACCATCAGTTTGATCAGGTGCATCATCAGTATGTAAAACATTAAACTCTTCAGGGCAGTCGGTTCTCAAAACTCCTTGATTTAAAGTCTAGTCCACAGGCTCCCAACCCTGGTCCTGCACATTTTAGTGCGTGTCCTGCTCTATCACAACACACCACCTTCAACTCAGAAAGGACTGCTAATTCACTAATTAGTTGAATCAGGTGTGTTTCCCAGATAAAAGACTGCTGAAGGTACCAAAGACACACCCTTAAGAGTACCACCCCATTGACAAGCAATAGTGCAGTTCATTTTTTTGTTTGTTTTTTTGTTTTCTGAGTGTACTGCTATGTTCACTCTGGTTTCTGTTGCATGATTTTACTCCAGGGTGAGCCTGGAGAACCAGGACCTCCTGGAGCACAGGGCATCCAGGGCATCCGGGGCAACCCTGGGATCCCAGGAACTCCGGGTCAAAGAGGTGAGCCAGGAGACTCCGGAGAGCCAGGTAAACCGGTGAGTGTCTACTTTTGTCCTGAAGAGAAAAAACTTACATTCCTCACTCTTGCAGCTACACATTTGTATTTATTTGACTGTAGCTACTAAATAATTCACCATAGTGTCTGAATAATGTGCTTTAGATTAAATAACTAAATATCTTAAAGAGTTATTTTTCATCACATGTAGGGCGAAAGAGGAAGACGAGGAAAAAATGGATCACCTGGCTCTCCTGGTGCACCCGGACCTCCAGGAAAAGAAGTATAGTAACAAGCACAGTTCTAGTTTGTGAGGAAAGGACAAGGAATATATTCACATTGCAGTCTGTTTTTTTTTTTTTTACAGGGGATTCCAGGTCCACCAGGAGTGAAAGGTGACAAGGTAAGAGGTTTATTTCAGCCATTTGTACAGTCAACAACAAAAAATATTGGCACCCTTCATGAAAATAAGCGAGAATAGCAGCAATTACTCTCCTCTTATAAAGTTTATCAAGCAAGAGGATCCTAGAGCTTGAGTTTGTGCTTGTGTACAGTTCAGTGCTGTCTTCAGTTCAGACCACAAAAATCATGAAGTCATCGATCTTTACAAGAGCCCCTGAACCACCAGGTACAAAACAGCCCCACAGCATCAATGATCCATATATATTTTACAGTTGGTTTGGGGACTTTTCCTTGTATGCAGTCCCCACACTGCAAAAAATGACATCTTAGCAAGTAAAAATATCTTGAATATAGTCAGATTTATCTAGTATTTCCTATTATAAGATTACAATTAACCAAATATAACTTAATAAACCTTTTTATAGACATTTATACTCATTTTCTTGTTCTACTGGCAGATTATTTTGCTTCTTTATAGAAATAAATGCTTAAAGTTAGCAAAATGATCCACCAATAGAACAAGACTATTTCAAGCTTGGAATTAGTACATACAGTATGTCTAGAAATAGTTTTTAATAATCTTGTATTAGGTTTGTTGTAATGTTGTAATAAGGAATACTAAATATATTTGACTATATTCAAGATATTTTCACTTGCTAAGAAGCCATGTTTTTGGAATGCAGCACATGATTCCTGCAGTCTCAGGGGGGTTTGGGGCATTTTTTAAATTTATTTTATTTTTTTATTTTTTGCAAATAGTGGTTTAGGGGGTCTCGTGAAGACTGATGATGTCATGAATTCTGCTAAGTTTTAGACAAAAACCAGGTTCCTTCTGTAAGGAACCACTTCCACCACTATTTTGCAATTTCAACATCCGTTTAAATTTCCTGACTTGAACCCGGTTGAACTGAACTGAAGACGGCATTAAACACGGCCAAATGTAAGAGCGAGACGTGTCTAAGATCCTCTACAATTATCTCCAAGCTTGTGGGTTGTACTCTGTAAAAGCTTCTTTCATGTACCACTTCCATGCACCGTGTTGTTATGGACCTGGCGTCTTATAGTTAATTTTTAAACTTGACAAGTCCAAGAATTAAACTAAATTCTGAAACTGTGATCTTTGGGGTCTTCTTTGCCTCCTTCACCCTCCTCCTCACTGTGTGAAGTGGACTGTAGGCTGTGAGATGTTCTTGTATTAAAAGGTCACTTCTTGAGAAAATCGGCCATCTGTTATCTGTTACCAGGGCGACAGCATCCCGGGGGAGCCAGGAGAGAGGGGCGTGGCTGGACTTCCAGGCCGCAGGGTAACGTGGGATGGGATGGGAGAAGGAGATTTATATGAACAGTGTAACAGTATTCTGTAGCACAGTGGTAGAAGGTTTTGAACTAATTTCAAGTGCATTTTAATTCATTGTTGTTAAGACATTTTTTTTTTAATTGTAGGGTGCCAAAGGCACTGTGGGGGTCAGAGGGCCACCAGGACTCATGGTAAATGACACAAAATGTCATATAGTTATTCATTTATGAAATTTGATGACTATAATTAACGCATTTATGAATACTTGTGCTTTTTTTAAAACTCTGTAAGTTCTAAAACTTATTTTAAATCTATTTTATTAATAGACAGTTAATACTAACACAAGATCTTACAGATGTTTTCATTGTCCTAGGGTCCTAAAGGCCTCACTGGTGTAAAAGGAGAAAAGGTGAGATGACGTTTAATGTGACATTTCACAAAGTTAATCTTGAATTGAAATTAGAAGGAAATCTTTTTTCTGTTTCGTCAGTTTGAGGGGTTGATTACGGGCTTGTCAGGAGCTTTGACGTCAATCGTTCTGATAAAAGAAATACATTTAAAGGGGGTGGAGCTTCCGTGTGTTTTCACATGGAAAGGTGCTTTAGAGATGCTATTCTGCTGAAAATGCCTCTATCCTTAATCTGTATCTTTATGTATTTCCATGTACGCTGGCCGCATGGTAGCAGTTATAGAGACAGTCGGACAGTGGGACATATCACAACATGACGAATATACCTATAACCAAAACATAAGGCAAGCCCAATAGAAAATATTTGGGATGGCTCCTGAGTGACATAACAGAAAAGTGCTTACATTATCATCCGGAGATTGTAAAACCCGACAGTGCCACAGCCATCCGTGGTCAGGAGTCTAAGAGAGCAAAATTGGCCATGCTGTCATGGTAGAAAGGATGGAATTACTCTCTCCCCGGACAATCAGAGTGACACCAATTGTGGCTGTCTCTGAACTCATACATACAGAAGAGGACATTAATCATCTCCTCCAAGTGTATTCAGATGCACCTTGACATTGCATGGGCAGCAGTTTGAAAAAAATGTGCTGCAGATCTCTGACTAAGCATGCGTTATCCCTCACCCTCTCTGGCTGGTGGCTGTCAGTGATAGGTTTGTGTGTGGAAATTAACAATGACCAAACTGGGAGAAAATGGGGTTTAGAAAATCATCAAAGATTTTGCCATGACATTCCCCCCAATGTGCCCCTGCCCCACCCACCCCCCGGGTCTCTAGCCCTGATCTAGACCTGACCTGACTTTCTCCACCCAAATATTGATGTAACCTCTGAACTTAACTCCCCAACTCTGAATGTGGCCCTAAACGTATTGTTGTCATGAATTAAACCAACCAATTTCTTTGTCTTTATTTGTATATAACTCTTTGCACTTTATTGTATATTGACAATGTGCTAATCTTCGACATTAGTTATTTAAAATGTCTCTTTAACAGGGTGATAAAGGTCTACCAGGCAACCGGGGCGAGAAAGTAAGAGCCAGCTATATTCTTGAAAATCACATAATGATGATCACCTACCACCTGAACTGCAGGGTTTTTCTTCCTTCTCTTATTTTGTGCACAGGGGAGTCCTCTGTCCATGCCTGGGCCTCGTGGATATAAAGGCATAAAAGGAGAAGCGGTATGAAAATTGGGGGAAATCTGTCATTTGTGGAGTTTTTTTTTGTGTTTCTTCTACATTGTACAGGATAAAACACTTGGGGGCGTGCTGTTATAAGAAAATAATCAATGATTATTATTATTATTAACCAACGGTGGTGTGATGCGGCCTGGCACAAAGCAGATTTACTGTTACTGCCCGAAAGCTGAACACAGACATATTTCAACAATTACAATTTTTTATTTATTAAAGAATGACACATCATACTTCTTATCCCTTTATAGTTGATCCACAACATTTAATGTAACGACAATAAATGTTGTAGATCATCTGCAAGAAAATTTAGTTCTAACTCATTCCCTCTCCATATTCTTTTTTTTTATTTTTTGAAGCTAATAAGGCAACAACAACAACAACAAAAAAAAACGCAGTTTGCCATGTTACTGAGAAACCGCAAAGCGTAAACTCCCCTGTACAGCTTCACCTCAGACTATTACAAACATCTCCTCACAGAAACTTCCCCAAATCAATGATTATACATTTTTTCATCGTTAAATAACATCATGTTTTTTTTAATCTGTTTATTATTAAGTTTAGCTTATGTTGAGTTTCCACCATACAAGTCCCTGAACTGTTACTATAGCAACAATAAGATATTCGAATGAGCGCATTAATATATAAACCTGTGATTTGCAGCTGCACTGCTGTCAGAGCTGCTGTTATAAAAGGTTAATCAGCAGCTTCTGACCAATCAGAATAGAGAATAAAACAGCTACTGGACTGCAGGTTTATTTTTTTATTGTTGTTTTTTTGTTTTTTAATCTTCCATGTTTTCCTTTTCTTCCGTCATTCTTCTGTGGTCTAAAAAGGAGTTTGAGCATTTCATTTTTTTTTTTTTCATTTTTTCCCATATAAGGGTGAACGAGGATCTCCGGGATTTGATGGCGATAAAGGGGAGAAAGGAGAGGATGGACCTCCGGGGGTGAAGGTGAGTTGCTTTAGCTGCACTTGAGTCTTTGGTGCATTAAACCAGCTGGATGCACTATTGGATGGCCATTTCTCTGATTATTTCATGTGGCAATGCTGTTATAGTTATTTTTGTCTTGTTTTTATCTGCATGCCTGCATGAGTAAAGCCCACAGTGAGTACCACAGAGCTAATGGAACATTTCTGACCAAATCACTAAGACCAAGAAAAGGTGTTTAAGATGCTGTAGCACACATTCGCATTCGTGGAGATACAGAGTTTATGAAGCACACGCGCCACTAATTGCTTTCCATTGGATTCACCCTGTGGTACCTGTAATGACTTGCTTTAATGAATTCCCAACGTGATGGAGTGATTTGTATCTGTGTTACTATAATGCAGGGTTTGAAGGGAGAAGCTGGGGTCAAAGGAAGCATGGGGCCCTTTGGAGCACGAGGGCCTGTAGGACAAAAGGTCAGATTCAAAACTGTTTACATACGAATAGCTTTTAAGGTGTTTTTTTTTTTTTTTTTAGAATTCCAACAAATTAGCCATATAATGCTGCCTAAACAGCATGCACTTACACTGGTTTTCACTTTTTGCCTGAATCTTTTTTCTGTTTGACATTTGCCACAGTTTTTGATAATTTATGAGACATAATATTTAACTTAAACTTACTTCATCTTATTTACAGGGAGAAGCAGGAGAACCAGGGACCAATGGAGAAGCGGTAAATTATAATAGACGATCATTTTAAAGACATAATAAAAAGATTTCATGCATATTGAACTGCAGTCTCCATAATTTTATGATTTATTCTCACCGGATGGGCTGTCACAGGGTCGTAATGGAGAGAATGGACTGCAGGGTGAAAAAGGCGACAAGGGAGACATGGGACTGCGAGGACAAAAGGGTGAACATGTAAGAAACACAATAAATCTCACTTTAAATTAAATTACACCAGGTGCATTTCAGGAGAAAATGCTTTGGGTTCTGCAGACCACTGGTCCAAAGTTCGGGGACGTCTTTCGAGTCACTTACCATAAACACACACCAAAGCTGTGAAGGAGATATGTAGAGACGAACAAGGCAGTGCTGTTGTCATGGGAACAGCCTGCCAATCACCCGACCCTAACCCAATCGAGTTGGATCTAAAGACTAGAAAAAGTGTCCAATCTGCTCCACAAACCACTGGGACGTCCTGCAAGAGACACAGCAGAGCACGAGAACACTGATGGTTTATATGATGTGTTTGAAACAGCTGCTAAAGGAGGTCTTTTAAATTTTATTAGTAACAGTCACACATTATTGTTACGAACGTCTACCAGCAAACCAGCCTCACCTCTACTAGTCTAGAGTTGAAACACTTCATTTTCTAAGTGTCTCTAGAAAAAATATCTGAAGCATAAACTAGAATATGCATGTTCACATGAGCTCACCAAGGACAAGTGCTGCATTTGACTGAAGCTTGCAACTTCTGACCAACAAATAGGAAAAGCAAAATCAAAAGTTCCACTTAGAATTCCTATTTGGAAAACTCTGGAAGGTCTTCTCAATCCTTAACTCCCTAACGCCCCCTAACACCACAAAATAATCCTGACTTGCCTCTAGTGACAAATTAACAGAAGAACTGATTAAATGAGTGGAGAAATGTAATGACTACAGATGCTTCCACTGCATAATACAATTAAGCAATAAACAATCAACCATGTTCTGTAGTGTGTATAAAAATGCAGAGCAGTTTGGACTGACCTTGATTTTGGATGAAGATGACAAGACGAAAAGATTGAAGTGACTTCAAGTTTGCACACCCCCACACTTGTTTTTAAATGGAAAATTATACCTCTGTTTTAATCAATGAATGTTTGTCCTGCAGCAAGATAACAATACAAAATTCAACAGAAAAATGATTTTAAAAGAACAAAAGTTGTCCTGTCCCATGACCCTGACTTTCAAGAAGATTATGTATGAGACCTGGTAGAGTTCTAACAAACATGATAATGAAAATAGGTGCCACAAATGTCTCATCCATGATTAGTTTGTCTGTTAAAGCCCTCTTGTGTCTTTGCGTAGTTCTGAGCCATCATTCTTTGTTCCCGTGTTTTCCCGAATCAGTTCAGAGTACTTCCTGGTTTAGACCCTTGCCTGTTTTCCTCATGTTGTGATTATGGATAATCTCTCTGCGTTTTTACCCCTGCCATGGACTTTGGTGATGATTACTGGATTTCCCTAAATAAACAATGTGCCGATTTCACACACTTGTGTCCTGTTTCATCCTAACACGTGTTACAGTAGAGTTGAGAATTAAATATGTAGAAGAGCAGCTGCTCCTCAGGTGACTGAGAATATCTAAGCAGGACGCTATCGGACTGTCAGCTAAGAACAGTACAGTGCTGTTATAAAAATAAAGTCTTTTAATAAAGTGTTTCCATGTTTGCATGTTTTTGCAACCCGACAAATACATTGTTCACTTGTTGAAAAAAAAAAAACATTTAAAATTTCTTCAAACTTTTGGCAGGACAGATAAATCAACCAGCTAAACCTGGAAATAAAAATGCTTCTTAAAATCTGATTGTTTTTGTTGAACTTCTTCTTCAGGTTCAGTTTTTTTTTTTGTTTTTTTTTTTTACAGGGAGAGAAAGGAGAGCCTGGATTACAAGGAGACAAAGGCAACAAAGGAGAACAGGTAAAGATCTAACCTGCACCCTGAACCATTCAGTTTATTTATTCTATATTGTACATGTACCTTAGTACCTTATATGTGTATTACATCTTTAGGGTTTCCGAGGCATGCCAGGAAGGATGGGCCTCCCAGGAGTAGACGGGGAACCGGTATTTACTTATCACCGGATACACTTCATGTTACTGCAGAACTGAAATGACATGCTATAATGTTTTATCACCCTTGTCACTCAGTCATGCAATTAGACTCATATATTACTGTTTAATGTCCATTAAATGTTAAATACAGGGCAGTATTGGAGACCCTGGGGCACCGGGCATTCCTGGATTAAACGGACCCCCGGGACGAAAAGTGAGTCTTCACAATCATGGAAAGAGATCCCTAGCACTAACTCTGCATGCTCACTACAGTATGTTATTATTTGTTGTTATTGTTTAGGGAGAAAAAGGTGATGGAGGTCTACATGGACTTGATGGTGAACCAGGGAAAAGGGGAGAGAAGGTCAGTTTCAAAAGTAGTTTCCTTTTTTATCAGCTCTACTCATCGGCCCTGATTTACTAAGATCTCAGAATATCTCACCAAAACTTACATGATTGTGCTTTAAGTATAACACTAATTAAAGCTGGTCTAACAACGCAATATGAATACAAAATTTGAAAGAGGTTCTGTTCATAAGTTAAATCTAAAGAAAACACCAGCACTGTGCTATCAGTGTCAGAGTAACGTACACGTGACAAATATCTACTATGAATCCAGCATTAACAATGTATCACACTGAAAAAAACAGACCTTGGATAAAAAATTGCATCAGCTTGTTGCAGGTGAAAAAATTATTTATTATATGTAGTAATATTTTTCTCAGTTGAGAAAAACAAGTTGATGTGTTTTTTTATCCAGGTTTTTATTTTTATTTTTTCAGTGCAATAAGTAATTATAATAAAGTTTTATAAAACACTGGTCAAATGGCAAAAGTAAGATTGTGCAAATTTTTTATTTGTGCTCACAATCTTCAACCAATCACAATGAGAGTGATAATTTAATCTATTTGCACTGATGCCACCCTGCATTTTGCACTTTTAGGTAGAAATGCAGTTGATCTTTTCTTCTTGTCATCCATAACCTTAGTATTTGTGTCATTAATTGTAATTTTTTGTTGACATATTACTTTTTAAGAAATTGGATATTCTTTTCCCTTTGATGTGTATGTCTCTGCTTTAGACGCTTTAGCTGAAGCATCCTTGATTGGCCATGTGGTCAAATTATACATTTCCTCAAATAAATAAAAAAATATATACATTTGGCACAACACTACACCACTGTTTTAATGAAGTTTCACCCATTTTACTTAAGTTATTTTTATTTTTATTTACGCTATTTACTGTGTCTTAGATGCTTTTTTAATACACACAAATCTTTAAATCAGGGATTTAGTGTAAATATTAACTACAAGTCATGTCGGAGATGCTTGTGCTCTGCTCCTCTGCAGGGTCCTCCAGGTTTTCCAGGATTCCCAGGTTTTAAAGGATCGCCAGGTGCACCGGGAGCCACTGGACCTCCTGGCAGACCTGGTCCAGTCGGACCTAAAGGGGAAGTTGGACCTAAGGTATTAGTGTGCCTAGGATAGGATACTGCACAATTCAACTGTATTGTATCTATAGAAATGGTAAATAACCATAGATGTAATGATAACTTGGACAGTGCTTTAATTTGCATGTGTTCTAGATCATTGATTGAATTATGGTAAAGGTGATGTATGTAATGTTTAAAAGTGTTTATAGACCTATAACAATCATATTATTTTAAAGATACCTAAGAAAAACTGATTTTAAATATTTCCTGGTTTGTTTAAGTGCTTTAAATGCTTAGGGCTTTGGGCTTCTCATCTGTAAGTCTCTTTGGAAAAAAGTGTCAACCAAAAATGTAGCTTGCTTTATATTTTTCTGGCCCATAAATTAGCTCCGTCCCCAAGCCAGTATAACAATCAGCTCTGCCCCCCCCCCCCCCCCCCCCCC
>CM040471.1:5899748-5970426 GCA_022758105.1 Pangasianodon gigas | reverse complement strand
TCCACTACATATGAGAAAATTAAATGAAGTGCCCTATAGTCTCTCCTACATTTGAGAGAATGAGATGAAGTGCCCTATAGTCTCCCCTACATGTGAGAAAATGAGATGAAGTTCCCTATAGTCTCCCCTACATTTGAGAGAGTGAGATGAAGTGCCCTATAGTCTCCCCTACATTTGAGAGAGTGAGATGAAGTGCCCTATAGTCTCCCCTACATTTGAGAAAATGAGATGAAGTTCCCTATAGTCTCCCCTACATTTGAGAGAGTGAGATGAAGTGCCCTATAGTCTCCCCTACATTTGAGAAAATGAGATG
Source organism: Pangasianodon gigas (assembly GCA_022758105.1). Classification (NCBI taxonomy): domain Eukaryota; kingdom Metazoa; phylum Chordata; class Actinopteri; order Siluriformes; family Pangasiidae; genus Pangasianodon; species Pangasianodon gigas. The sequence goes on along the minus strand of CM040471.1, from coordinate 5,970,113 downwards.
AAGTTCCCTATAGTCTCCCCTACATTTGAGAGAGTGAGATGAAGTGCCCTATAGTCTCCCCTACATTTGAGAGAGTGAGATGAAGTGCCCTATAGTCTCCACTACATATAAGAAAATTAAATGAAGTGCCCTATAGTCTCTCCTACATATGAGAAAATGAGATGAAGTGCCCTATAGTCTCCTCTACATTTGAGAAAATGAGATGAAGTGCCCTATAGTCTCCTCTACATATGAGAAAATGAGATGAAGTGCCCTATAGTCTCCTCTACATATGAGAAAATGAGATGAAGTGCCCTATAGTCTCCCCTACATGTGAGAGAATGAGATGAAGTGGCTTCTAGGTGCTCTATGTGCAAGAAAATCTGAGTTACAGAAAACATGATTTAATGCCCTCTAGGTGCCTTTTTTATTTTTTTTTGCCCCGCCCCTCAGACGGTCCGTGTCCAGCCCTGGATTTCACCCTAATAAAACATGTGCTGAGCACACACACTTGCATCCTACCTTTTACCCTTGTACATTACACTGACATTTTCATTTCATTACATTTCCTCATATTTTTAAGTAAATTATTATTAGTTTATCATTTACTATTTGTCATGGACAATCAGCTTTAGTCGTAAGTTTTTAACACAAAGAAGCTGAGTCAGCAAGTAGGTAGTCATTTCCATGCGTACAGTAAACGAGTATCTGATATAAGCATACTGTTAATTCAGATTCAAACATGGTGATGTCACACATGATGTCACACACTTCTAATACGACCTCAGTCACCTCAAAACCTGCAAAAGGAAAGCTGAAAAGGAAAAAAAATCAGTAGTTTTGTACTTGATAGTAAAATTCACTACAGAGACTAAAGATCATTATGACAATACGTTTACAGGAGCTTTAACAAGTCTAGCCAAATCATCCATGAAAGTTTTCATGCTGTGCTCTTCCATTAATGTCCCAGGGAAGCAGGAAGCTGTGACAGAGTGTGGATGTTGAGTTTCTGCGTGGATCAGTGAATAAACAATCCTGAGGCCTGGCAGTGGCAAATCAGCCCTAAACCAACAGGCTGGCTTTCATTAAAACGGGATTTAGCTGTATATTATAATAGTGCTGCTAAGTAATGCTACCAAATCCATGTTCATTTAGGATATTCGGGTCTAATGACAAAATAAGAAATGAAATTAAAATTTGTTAAATGCTTTCCAATATATATATTTATCAAGAGACATGAGGAACGGGAGACGAAGAAAAAGTTACAAGACTTGTTTTGCTGCATTTGTTAAATCCTGTTGAGTCTTGCTATTATTAGTGTATAAAAAAAGGAATCTTGTGTCAGTGTTTAAATGTCACACACACACAAACACACACACACACACACACACACACAGAGAGAGCGAGAGAGAGTACTGGCATTTAAGAAGATGGCCTTTCGATCATTAGAGTGTAAAAAGGCCGCTGTGAACCTTTAATTCTTGAGTTGAGTAAATGGAACCACTCAGCTGTACCAAGTGTACAGAAGATTAATATGCTGATAATAAATATTTTTTACCTCACAGGAACTGAAAACCAAGAGAGAAAGCAGACTCCGAGAGATCGAAGACACGCCCTCAAGGTGACACCAGGTAAAATAGTGGGCATTCTTCAAAATCGAATAGGTTGTCAAAAACAGTTGTTTCTCTTCTGAGTTTAACATTTAAACAACTGCTAATTCATCTTCAAAACTATGAATTCATCGTTTTCAGGGATCTCTCTTGCAAAAATAATTGAACACTGTTGTACACCAAATCACAGGCATATTTTACCATCCGTTAATCTGATGTGCAAATGCCTTAACATCTAAACCAAGCTCCATATATTAATATTACTATTACTACTAGTATTACTACCACTACTACTACTTCTGCTACTATTACTGCTACTGCTACTGTGACTACTACCATTACCACTATTATTACCATAATTATTACCACTAATACTAATCCTATGATTATTACCATGGCTACTTCTACTTCTACTATTACTACTACTTCACAGTACAAAATACACCTGATAATATAATGTATTGTTGACTTCCTGTGCAGCGTCTGCCCCAGAGGTCTGTCTTGAGCCAATGTTCGAGGGCCACTGCTCTGAGTACGTGTTGCTCTGGTACTTCCACCAGAGCTCTGGAGCGTGCCGGCCCTTCATCTACAGCGGCTGTGGAGGAAACAGAAACCGATTCAGCACGAAGCAGGACTGTCAGACTTACTGCAGTCTGGGGCAGAGAGGTAATGAATCATTCACAACCGATACACTGAAATATAACAGTCAGAATAGTCAGATTTATTAATTCATTAGTAAAATATGCAGGTTTGCTATGAATCTGCCTTTTAAAAGGTGTGTGTGTGTGTGTGTGTGTGTGTGTGTGTGTGTGTTGTTTACTCAGATCCTGGGTCCTGATGACAGCACTTGCTGATGGGGAACAACTTTAGCAGCCATTTTTTCCAGTGATTAATGTTGTTCTTTTGTATATTTTGTTACTTTTGTGACTTGTTAGTTATTTTTAAGTGACTTTCTGTCCTTGCTGTATATTAATTTTTTTTTATCCATCTGGAATTGTCTTGAATGTATTTAATTTCTTGTCTGTGAACACTGTACATCAAATTTGCATACTAAGAGCCATACATTGTTGCACTGTGATATCAGTACGCAATTATTGCCTTTGCAATAATGTGATCATAGAAGTCCTTTTCTAAATGTCTACTGCACCATTTCAGTACATTTATACATGATTTAAATTACACAGTCACTATGATCAACATGTTGTGGTCATTTTGCACTAACAGCTCTGTTTATTTAAAAATCATTAAACTTCAGCTAGTTAATTTTCTATTTCTAAGGATATTCAAATGGCTTCATAGAGGCACTATTGGGAAATTATGATGCTCACTGTGTATGTGTGTGTGTGTGTGTGTGTGTGTGTAAATGCGTGGGTTTATGTCGTGACCTCTCTCACACTTGCTTTCATACAGTTCTATGAGCTTCATCCTGCGTATAAACGGTGCCATATTGGCTTTGCTTCAACTCAATTTGTTGAGTCGTGTCTGGAGAGAGTCTCCTGGGGCCAGACAGAGAATCCTCAAAGAACTGGACGTTTTTAGAGTGTGTCTGAGTTTGTGTGTGTATGTGTTTGTGTGTGTGCCAATAGGCTATGGCTATGCCAATTTCTCTCATTAGTTTCACACACTTTTCTAGCCTGAGGTTCTTCTACAAGGTGAAAGGTGGTCATTTCCAATCCCATCCATACTTTTAACAATCATTTGCAATCTAATAAGATTTCACCGTGTGTTTTCCTGCTTCTCTTCTGTGCATTTTGTCCATACAGTGTGGGCCAGCACTCCAGATGAAGGCACAACAGGAAGAACAAGTCTCCAAGGACAGATAATGTGTTCTAGGGGATCCCCGGGCTGAACACGACCGAGAGACAGAGAGAGACAGAGAGAGAGAGAGAGAGCGAGAGAGAGAGAGAGAGAGAGTGATGCAAGGAATAGACTGTTTTGTAGCAGAATTATGCACTCATCCTATTCTACAATACAGTATGCAATTTGTTTGCTACCTGGAACAAAACATTAGTCATGTTCCACCAATAGCAGCGTCGGTAGATTGCGCACCCAGACAAATGTAACTCTGTGGAAAAGTTACCTTTTGTGCTCCAAACAGAACACACACTCCTGCGTTTTAGTTTGACACTTATAGGGTGCTTGGGGCTAAATTGGTGTGTGACTTGTTTAACGAGTCTGATGAAACACTTGGACATCAGAACTCAATCGCAGAGAAAGCATGTTGGATGATTTGGAACAGCAGGTGAAACACAGCAATAGACCACTGTCTGGAGCTGAAGTGCACCAGTCAGTGGAGGAGTGGGCTAAAACTGACAGGAACTATCTTAAGAAAGTAGTGACATCACCTTAATCAGACCAGACCGGTGCCATAAAGGGAAGCGCAACCAAGTATTGGGGAAAGAAAATTCATTCACAGAGATAAACTGTGTTCATTTATCTTCAACATTTGCTTTATTCTGGTCAGGGTCGGAATAGATCCGAAGCCTGTCCTGAGATGGGATGCGAGTCCAACGCAGGGAATCATACACATATACACACACACACACTAATTTACAACTAGGGACCATTTAAGAAAACAATCCACCTACTGTACTGGCATGTTTTTGGGAGGTGGGAGGAACCTGGAGAATCCATATAGACACAAATAGAACATGCACAACTCAACACAGAGAGTAGACTCAGGATCAATCCACACACCCTGGAGCTATGAGGCATAAACAGAATCACCACGGAAGCACCATCGTAAAGCCCTCAAGCCAAAATGAATATATAAAATAAATAAAACATGCAGTTAGCAATATTTGTGGTCAAACACAAGGACACATGGATATGCTGTAAATCTTTAACATGATTTTTTTTTTTAAATCTCTAAAGTTTTCTTGAGTTGTGTAAATCTTTCTGGAAAACACTGGTTTTAAAATTAAAAAGCTTTCGCTGAGGAGAATAACTCTCTTGGAGACACTTGTAGAGGATCTTGATCCACTCATCCATACAGAACTCCTTTATAACATTAGGTCTGTGCATGTGGCTGCCTTTTGTGCCCCGCAAACACTGTCTTGTTAAAAGAGCCATCAACAGGTCATCTTAACCTCCTGGCAGAGGCAGCCGGCTAGTAGATGAAAATATCATGTATTTTTTAGCAGAATTCATGCCATTAATCTTTTCAAATGATGAATACAACCCCAAATCATGGGTTTGAGGACTTTACTCATACTACTACAGTCCCCATTTCTCTTGGCAAGCATGCAGATGGTATGCATTATAAATATATACTATATAAAACGCTGAAGTTGACTGTCAGTGAGAGTTAAAACTAAAGTGTGATTTTTATGAAGAGTGTGTTTTGTGTGTAGACACCACCCAGCTAAATGAGAGCGCTGTAGAGTTGTGAACAGTTTGACCGTACAGTGAACGTACACTGACTGTCGTGCCCATGGGTGATCATTAAGCCAGTCTTTTGACCTAACCAGTCTTCTTTCGGATGTGCTTTAATGACAAAACCCCTTAATTGCTGTTCATGCTGATGGACTACAAAGCAAATAGGTCTTAGGGGTTATAAATAATTAGATAATTAGACTGTACCTAACCTGGAGTATGGCATAATGTCACTTCCTGTAGAGCATTCCTAGTTTCTATGTGAAGTTTTAAATGTGAAGCATTTATTGATGGTTTTTATTGATAGCAACACACCAGAAAAATGGTGAAAAATTAAACAAAAACATGGTCTTATTCTAAATCTAATAGTCTAATAGACTAAAACTTTTCTTTATAAGCATACCTCCCTAAAATGTTGCCTTAAGTCTGTGATGTCATGATAAACTAGGAGGTGTGGCTTACTTGTGACATGATTTCTCCATTTGTGTGAACAAATGCCATGTGCTCATGTTTTGCTTCCTTTTCTAGTCTTGTCTTTATCATTGATTTGTTACCCGATTGTGTTCACCTGTTCTGTGTTAGCCCTTGATTAGTTTGTCTGTGTGTACTGTATGTGTTGTGTCAAAATCTTAGCAAAGGTCTTTCATTGTACTTCCTGGTTTTGACAAAGATTAAGGATTATCCTTGTTTAAGTTTGTCTGCCTGTGACCTTTGCTGTGGATTCTGATTTCGATTCTTGGATTATCCCAAATAAGGCCACTACCGAGTTTACGCACTTGTGTCCTACCACACGCTCTCCTCACAGCATGTTACATTTTGATTAATAAGCTGTCAAAGTGCATTATTGTGCATGTTTATTCTTCACTAGCTAATAAGAGAGCAGTAAAAAATATAAGAACTAATAAATGTTTGGTTTTTGAGCACAGATAGTGGTGAGAGGAAAACTGGATGAAGTTTATCAACCATAAAGATTTTCAAATCCTGTTTCTACTACAGTAAAGTACTTGAAAAAATGTCATTGATGTATTTGTCTTAAAGCTTGACTTGTTGTGAAACTGCTACACATACGGCTGTGAGGTTGTAGAGAGCAGTGTTCACACTGATGTAAGGCTGGTTTTCATTTTAGCTAACTTTTTAGTTTTTTTTAAACATAAAGTGTTATTTGTCTATTTTCTCCCGGCAAGTCAGTACTTCATCACAGAGCGTTTTTCTGATTGTGTCACGGTTTTCAGCAGCTCTTAACGCAGAAGGAGTTTGACCAAAAAGACGTCACAGCAGGAATTATAAGTAGCTGGAATTGCCCTTTTTGAATATCAAAAATTATTCATTATTTATTTAATAAACACCTTGCTGGCAAATTGACCACTTCACCAAAAATTGTGTGCCTGATATGAATCATGTTTCTGTCACAGACCGCAGCTCAGTTTACTTTTACTGGATGGACATGGTTTTGCTTCCTATTTTTTTTAATCAAGAAAGAAATAAGTTAGCAGAGTCACTTTAGATGTTGTTAGTGATGTGTTAAATTAATTCCCCAAACTAAAATGTCACCATGTTCACTGTATCGGTTAGTGACTCATTTTTGCTGTAAAAAGACTCAAAATATGGTGAATGTTGCTAAAAACTAATAACGGTAAAAAATACAAGTTTTTACATGTTTTCAAGCCGAGCAGTTTACCATTTTAATACTTACGTAACATATTTTACAAAATAGTTTGTTTATTTCCATTTGGAAATAATTAATGTTAGATATACATTGTTAAAATACCTGTTAATGTTATATTTTGTTGTAATTACATTTAGAGTAGTTTAGGCTTACCTTGTTTAGCTTTCTCCTTTTTCCATTTTCTCCAGGATTTTTATTTTCACACTGGTTTCTCTTCTGCAGATTTAAAACATTTCACTTCACTGACCTTAGACACTTCACACATCTTTCACATGTAGTGAACCTTTCACATAGAGCACATGTTTTTATTTGTATGTGATTTTTTTTGCACCTGATTCATTTATTTTAACCTATAGCGCATTTGGTTTTATTTTCACACATGATTTTTGCATGATTCTTCTTTCTCACAAGAAGGGCATGTGATTTTATTTTTCAGATGTGAGTTTCCTCACATGAGTAATTCTTTTTCACATGTGATCACATGTTGTTTACATGAGTTCACTCTCAGGCCATAACATGTTGAAATGCACTATCACATGGGGTTTTTCTTCACATATTACTCCCATAATCACAAAAAAACATATGATGGAGTAAAATGTCCATGTTTCAGCAAATAGAAGCTATAGCACAGTTAAAAGACAGCAAGTGACAATCAGAAGAGCTGCACAGTAAAATCAAATCAGACAATAAAATAAAAATAAAAACAACACAATCAAGAAACCAAATAGTTTAAATAAAACAATAGAGAGAGAGAGAGAGAGAGAGAGAGAGAGAGAGAGAGCAAAGACAAAGACTATCAATAACAAGACAAAAACAAACAGATTGCCAGATAGATAGATAGATAGATAGATAGATAGATAGATAGAAGCATATATTTTCTCAGAGAACGACCTCAGATTGTTTACAGTGCAGTGTCGACTTGAATATGTGACTAAGCAAGTGATGAAGCTGTGAGCTGAGAAGGAGGAGAAGTTGTTAAACTCCATCATTACTGTGCGTTACGCGCTAGATGTAGTGAATAATGAACGAGTCCAGACCTGAGAAAGAGAAAGTTTATGAATCGTGCCCATCCCTGAACATTTTGCTGAGTATTTGCAGCAGTTTGGGACGTGTGACGTTACTGCTGGTGTAATTGGGCTGTGCTAAATGCCACCCCGCCGCGTGGACTCTCCGTCCACACGCCATCTGCTTTAGTTTGAGTTGAGGAAGCGCGCTGTGCGCATTAGCCATCCCAACTTTGTGCTGCATGCAACTCTGAGTGAGTGGCTTCACGTCCAGTTTTCGCACTTCTTCTCCGTTCACTTGGTTAGTTTCACCCGGGATCTGTTTTTCAGCTGATCAGAGTTCGGAGCAGTGTCCTTATCCAGCGCAGCAGGTACCTTTAATAACTACTTTGTGCGTTTTGCGCGCAGTGGCACTGAAGAGCCGCGTCACTATTTAAGCTCAGGACAGACAGCTGCGTAGCAGTTTGGCTTTTTCCTGATTCCTTGTACAAAGCTAAACCCTGTGTTACTGATTAAGGTAATACACTGTAAGGTGTATATCCAGTAGTTTACTTTTTTTTAAGGATTTTGGACATGAGTTAAGATTTTGTCTCTATTGGGTAGGGTTGTGTAATTACATGATCGTGGCCAGTTTTAGGGATCCACTCAGCTGTACTGTAAATCTCCAGTGCTGTGTTTTAAAAGCAAGCTCTAAACGTGCGTCTTTCCACCCGACAGGAGAGTAGAAGATGCAGCCGCTGAGGACTCTCCTCCTCGTACTGGCCGTGCTCTGCACTCCGGTCTCCAGCCTCTGTTTGCGCGCGTACGGCACCGACTCGGGCTTCCTCTGCGACGGCGAGCTGCTTTCCAGCGCGAACGCGGACGAGGAACGAGTCGTGAACGCGCCGTACGACGGCGAGGAGTCGTCCGAGGAGTCGCGAGAGAGGCGGACTTTACCCGGCTCCAGCTACAAGTTTCTGAGCCACACCTTGCTCAGGAGCAAGATGTACGGCAACGGTGCGCGGAGTGACCGGCGCAGCAGGGTGACTCTGTCCCTGGACGTGCCCACCAACCTGATGAACGCGCTCTTCGACATCGCCAGAGCCAAAAGCCTGCGCGCCAAAGCTGCGCACAACGCGCGCCTCATGGCGCAGATCGGCAAGAGGAGGTGAACCTCCTGCGCGCTCCCTGGGCTTTTTGCTTTTTTTTTTTTTTAAATTGTGTGTGTTAATTAATATTATTTGATTGCCTCGAGTATTAGCAATAACATACAGTGCAGCACGGACATGTAAGTGAGTTGAACAGAGATGTATAAATCTAGTTTGGGGACACTCAGAAATGCTTAACGTGGCTTTCATGAATAAATTTATTTTTTAAAACATGTCCAGATTCTGTGTATGGTTTATATATTACTCAGAAATGCATGTCATATACTTGTTGACTTCTTCAAAATAATAAAAAGTAAATACTCTGCCCCTGTGTAGGAATACAATGCAGCAAAATATGCATCAGAAAAAAGTCATTTTAAATAAATCATAAAAAATACAGATGTTTTCATAAATACATTTTTTAACATTCAAATCTCAAATGTTTAACTCTGATGACCAGAATTAGAAAACAAAACAACTCTCTCTCTTTATATATATATATATAGCTATCAATATATTAAACTCGATTTAGGTTTTTGTGTAGAAACTTTGGACTGGAGACATGCTGCACTGAGAATGGAAACAAGTCTAATATATATAGAGAGCAACAGTTTTGGAGGTGATTTACATCTGATATTTTCCCAAAAACAGTTATAAATGTAGACACTATGCATGAAAGGGTTAATGCACCAAAACAACAAAGTGACTCCAAATCTCTCTCACACTCTACACTTTTCACTGACCAAAGAACCAAACAGTAATCGAAAAACCAGACGATGATTTACAGCTTAACATGAATGAATGTGTTAAAAAAGTGACCTGGACACACCAACATTTCTCCCACACTTTAATGATCATCACTGCTGTCTACACTCCCAGAAAAAAGCGTGCTAAAGAGTACTATTCTTATGATAGTAGCCTTCATTCTTGGCAAAAAGGGTACTAAACTGTTTCCTTGTCAGGTATCCTCAAGGGTACATCTCTGGTGCCTTTAATGTGTATCTTTTACCTTGAAAAAGTGCATGTGGCATACCTTTAATGTATTAATCTAAATAAAGGTGCATCAGTGGTCCTTAATGTCCAATTACATTAGTACCTTTTTAAAGACACACTTATATCCATGATTCTATGTAATAGATACACACTACAGGTAGAAAAGATGTACCCTTGTGGTACCACCACAGTAACAATGAAGGGTACAGTTTAGTACTCTTTTCCCAGAGTGAAGGCTACAATCAAACGAACGACCCCATAAACTAAAGATAAAGCACACACATTAAGCCTTTTCCCTGTTATAAACATTATATTATTCTGTTAGAAATTAAAATAATCTCCTAAGATTATAAACACTATCAATGGAATGATCCTAGAAACTAAAAATAAAGATGTGGTGTCACATCTTGGTTGTGGTTGTTGTTTCCGTATATTAAGCAACGTTAAGCTTTATTCACATTAAGTGTTTACGAATGTACCGTTTATTTTGCTGAAAAGACACCAAACTTGTTAGTTTGTTAGTTTCTATGCTGCATGGTGGACAAGTAGCATGGTGGAAAACCAAGGCTACATCCTAAACCGGATACTAGGGTACTTGTACAATAGTATGCACTGTATTTGATAATGCTGTAATGCTGTTTAGGTTGTAACCTAAAAATGCTGTACTGTTGTTTCTGGGCAATAAAGATTTATTGAGCTGAAGTCATGTGCAATGGTCTTCAACTGATGCTTTTCTCTCCCTCACTGTAATGACCAAGGAGAAGCGCACCAGCTGGATTTAACTTCTCCAACTAACCTGCAGATCCTTCATTACCAGTCCAAGATTCAATCAGATCTCTACAGTCCCATAAATCCCACTTAGAAAGTAATTCTTGAATGTCTGAAAGCTTGTAAAACCACATGGAGCATTCAATTGCAACCTAGCAAGCGTTCCAAGATATAATTCAATACAATTTTATTTGTATAGCGCTTTTAACAATGGACTTTGTCACAAAGCAGCTTTACAGAAATATATAAAGTCCAGATATAAATTTTACATTTATAAGTTTATCACTAATGAGCGAGTCAGAGGCGAGGAGAGGTGGAAAGGAAAAACCCCCTGAGAGGACATGAGGAAGAAACCTTGAGAGGAAGCAGACTCAAAAGGAAACCCACCCTCATCTGGGTGACACTGGATAGTGCGATTATAAATAATTCCCTTCTATAACTGTGTACTATGGCATTAAAAAGTGCTGATTGTGTAAACAGGAAATTATGAGCTTATGAGCAACTTATGAATATGAGCATCAGAGTTATTTCTTAGCAAAGGTCTTTCATTGGCTATTTTGTTGAAGTTATCAACTGTCCAAAGATGGAGACTTGAGTGCAAAACTGTTCGTAACATACACTTTTATATCCATGTTCTCAATTGTGTGTCTTCGTTTAGGTTCTTTAGAGCTCTTTAGCTAGAAAACGTGACGTGTTTTTAAGCAGAACACTAAACGTAGCTGCTTTAAGGTCAAGCACATGGATGAAACTAAATCCAAGTCAAAAAGACTTTATTTCTTTTTTTCATAATCAGCATGTTATTTTAGAGAAAAAAAACTTGCCCCATGGATGTAATCCATATGTGTGTATATATATATATATATATATATATATATATATATATATATATATATATATATATATGAAAACACTAATATTTTCCATAAAGTCCACTATTAATCATTCAGACATCATGTCCTCACATCAAATAGCACTACTCTCTCAGAATCAAATATTACTAAACATTACTGTTTACTTGTCACTTTTGTTGTAACCTCAAATGTACAACATTAATACCTTTACTATTTATCTTTCACCTGGAAATGCGGATAAAGGGACAAAAATAAATATGAACCGCAATAATTTTTTAGAGTAAAGTGTTAAATGTAGACTACAGGCACATTTCTAGGTAAGAGATACACACTAAATGTGCAAAAGGTGCAGGCGTCACCCCAGCCACACACAAAGGTACAGTTAAGTACCCTTTTTTTCTGAGAGCGAATAAAATGATCCAATAAACATGTATAAGTGCTTTGTTTACTCCAAACTGTTAACTGTTAGTGGTTATTTATCTTCTTTCACAAACCTTTTGTCTGCTTTCTGTTTCCTGCGTGCTTTTAACTTGTTATTTTAATCGACTTGTCCTGCTTTATTTCTGATCATTTAAACTGTTATGCCAGTTGATAGGTATCTTAATTAACTACTAAATACCCAATATAACAATTAGATCACTGAATAAATCACTTAATGGATAAATATTCTCATAATCTAGTTACTGTACTGGCATCATGTTCCTCAGCAGTTTCTACTACTCAGAAGATTTGGATAAAAATAACTTCATCACTATAATAATAACTTAAATCAATGTTTCAGTATTTAAGAGAAAGTGTGTATGAACTCAAATGTGGATCTTCTTTCAAAATAAAGGCCTGAATTGAACTGAAAAGGAAAATGAATTAAGCACATGACACATAGATAACCTTGTTTAATACATAAGGAATAAAACACTCAGGGTCGTGCGATTATAGGAAAATAATCAGCAACAGAAGTTCATTATTTTCCTATAACAGTGTTTTATTTTTATACCACAGCAACGTTCCAACTATTACAATTTTTATTTATTACTGAAAGAAACATCATACCTTTTAACAATTTATAATTACATTTAATGTTGTGGAACATCCATGAAGCGAGTTAGTTCCTGTTCTCACTTACGCTATAGCAGCTATAAACAGTCGCTCCATCACCATCTCTTTTTTTTCTCTCTCCTGAAGCTTGTCATGTTACGGAGAAACTATAAAGCATTATGTTTCTGTCCTGAAAACTTTCCCATGGCAGGAAACTAATCCTGCGTTCATGGTGCCTTGTAAGTGGTAATTTGCAAGTTGTAATATAGTCAAGCAAAAAAAAAAAAAAAAACGCCACCACAAAAGCGTGTCTCTTGCTCGCTCTGTCAGAGCACGTAAAGCTTATAAGAAGTGATTTCACCTGCACTTTTACAGTCACAGGCCTGAGAGGCTCCTGGTTCTGTTCTACTGTAATGAACTTCAAACATTCATGCAGCATTTTGGACTGAAATTGCAGCATAACAACAACAGCGGATCAGAGCGAGTAGCATAGCAGCAAACTAGCTGACTAACATCAGCGATAACTCTAATGTTGATGATTACTTTCTCAAACCAGTCAATGTTATAGATTTAACCAAGTTCTGTGTCTGTGTATGAACTGATCTGAAGATAATCCTGCTATAAACTCATTTAAAAGTAGAAGGGAGACTTTACACTGTTCACAGCCTGAGCGGCCATGTTGATTTAACGTCACTCCGTAAACTGGTGGATGAGAAGAAGACCTCCAGTTGACGAATTTTCAAGTCGAGGAGGTGTTTTCTGTGGCTTGTCTTCTGCAGCTGAAGGCGGGGAATTACAAGTTACAACTTCACCTGAAAGCAACATTACTGACTGTTACAAAACGCTGACACTGGAGACTCCTTCCATCAATGTTAAATAAATTACATCAACAATTACACACCCCATTCCGCCATACAAGTCCCTGTGAACTTGTTACTATAGAAACGACAACTTATTAGAATGAGTGCATTAATATAAATCTGTCATTTGCATCTGCTGTTTATAGGAGATTAATCAACCAGTTGGAACTGAGAAGTCAGCAGGGCTGTGGTGTCGAATCCTGCCTCCACCCTGTGTGTGCGGAGTTTGCATGTTCTCCCCGTGCTTCAGGGGTTTCCTCCAGGTACTCCGGTTTCCTCCCCCAGTCCAAAGACATGCGTTGTAGGCTGATTCGCATCTCTATATTGTCCATAGTGTGTGAATGGGTGCATGAGTGTGTGTGATTGTGCCCTGCGATGGGTTGGCACCCCATGCAGGGTGTCCCCTGCCTTGTGCCCCGAGTCCCCTGGGTTAGGCTTCAGGCTCCCCGTGATCATGTGTAGGATAAGTGGTACAGAGGATGGATGGATTTATTTATTTATTTATTTCGATTTATTTATTTATTTATTTATTTATTTATTTATTTATTTATTTAACCAAGAAACTTTTATTTAAGACTTTTATTTTGAAGGACGAGCCGCCGGCCGCCATTTTGGGCCTCAGAGTTCCTTTAGTGCAGCAGCTGACGTGGAGCTGAAACTCGGATGTGAGTGTATTAGAGAGTGTAGCTCAGCCCTCGCACTTATTATCCAAAACATTCCTTAAAATGATAAAGAAATTTGACAAGAAGGACGAGGAGGCGGGTAAGAGTTGATCTGAGTTTGTTTTAATCATTTTATTTGGTGCTGTTGATTGAAACAGACAGTAAAATGTGTGTTAGATGTTAGCTTAGCTTTCCATTGGCAGTGCATTGCTAGTCTAGCTAGTTAGCTAATATTTTCTTTTTTTATGGTATAACAAATGCTCCAGGCTGTAAATATAAATCATTTTAATGCTCTTTATGCGCTTTTATATAACAATATACCGAAATAAATGCTCTCCAAGTCTTTATATTGTTTCTGGCTAGCTAGCATAATCACAACTGGCTAATTTATTTGTCATATACTTTGAGTTGATTTATTACCTATAATCAGTGTTAGAGTCTAGCTTAATTTTTTTTATTTTTAATTCTTACACACAGTGCAGGAAAATAGTGTAAAGTTGTGTATTTGTTGGTGGTTTGAGCTATACAGGTCTTTAAGGTGTACAGTGGTCCTGTGATGTTTCAGCCTCATTAGGAAGTATAGTAATGTATTAAATATCCAGTCTCATACTGCACAGTGATGGGGAATTAACTCTTATTTATCATGGGTTTGTTCACAGGAAGTGGCTCCAACCCGTTTCAGCACCTGGAGAAGAGTGCTGTCCTGCAGGAGGTGAGGGGAGAAAGTGACACGCATCCAGTCTCTAAACTCACATCTGACACGCTTCTGTCTTTTACATGATCGCGGTGTGAACGGAAAAAAAAACTGCACTGAATCTAATCTTTTCTACATGGTGCTAAAATCTGATGTAGATCTGATAGCGTGTGGCAGAACGATCTGACGTTTTAAACAGACTTTTATTTTGTTCATATTCTGACAGTCTGCTGGTTTGCTGTTTGTGTTGTGGGGTTAGGGTTTGAGTTACTGGATGGTTTTTGAGTTGCTAAGTTTGGGTTCTTGACTTGTTGGGTTTGGTGTTTAAGTGGTTAAATTAGTGTATTTGTGTTAGATTAAGTTTTTGAGTTGTTGGATTTGGTGGCTTTCAGTGTTTGGAGTTGGGTTTTTGAGTTACATTGCTTTTTTGAGTTGTTGAGTTTGGTGTTTAAGTAAAATCAAGGGTTTTTTTTTGTATTGGTATTGCTGGATCAGGTTTTTGAGTTGTTGGATTAGTTTTTTGTGTTATTGAGGTATTTGAGTTGTTGAGTTTGCGTTTTTGAGTTGTTGAGTTTGAGTTCTTGACTTGTTGGATTTGTTATTGGAGTTGTTGAATTAGTGTATTTGTGTTAGATTAAGTTTTTGAGTTGTTGGATTTGGTGTCTTTCAGTGTTTGGAGTTGGGTTTTTGAGTTATATTGTTTTTTTTTCGTTTTGTTTTTTTTTGTTTGTTTTTTGAGTTATTGAGTTTGGTGTTTGAGTTGATGGATTAGTTTTTTTGTGTTACTGAGGTATTTGAGTTGTTGAGTTTGGGTTTTGGAGTTATATTGCATTTTTGAGTTGTTGAATTGGATTCTTGACTTGTAGGATTTGGTATTTGAGTTGTTGGAATTGGTGTCTTTCAGTTGTTGGAGTTGTTGGATTAGGATTTTTTGTGTTGTATTGAGTGTTTGAGTTGGTGAGTTTGTGTTTTTACGTTGTCGGAGTTTTGAGTAGTTAAATCGGGTTTTTGAATTGTGAGCTTTGGTGTTTGACTTGTTGAATTTGGTGTGTTTGAGTTGTTGGATTAGTTTTTTGTGTTTTATCGAGTGTTTGAGTTGAGACCAGTTTTGTGACTTACTGTTTGGATGTTTGAGTTGTAATAGGTGTGTAAGTGTTGTGCATCTCAGACTGAAAAGCTGGATTGGTACCAAGTTGGATTTGACTTATTTACATATTGCTGCATAATCTGAACTTTTGGCATCTTTAATGATGTAACTGTGTGTGTTAATCTGACCGAAGTGGGAAACTCGTCCTAAAAGCCATCATGGCTGTAATTTTTCACATATCTTAGCAACAGAAGCTTACAGGGAGTCGCTCAGAGCTCTGATGTTGGTGTGAGCATAGAGTTACTGATCAATTAGTGTGTTTTTTTTTCCTTTCAAGGCTCGCATCTTCAACGAGACACCCATCAACCCGCGAAGATGCCTCCACATCCTGACAAAAATCATCTACCTGCTCAACCAGGTCACTAAATTCTCCTCCCCGATTCGTCCGTTTTCTTTTCAGCTCGTGTTTTATTCGCTCTGAATTTTTCTTTCTCTCTCTCCAGGGTGAGCACTTTGGAACCACTGAGGCTACTGAAGCCTTCTTTGCCATGACCAGGCTCTTCCAGTCGAATGATGTAAACATCTCCATATTTTCAGCACGGCATTAAACTTTCAGTCACGTTTGTAATAAAAAATAAATAATAATCACTTTTTTTCTTTTGTCTCTGTAGCAAACACTGCGAAGGATGTGCTACCTGACCATCAAGGAGATGGCCAACATCTCCGAGGACGTCATCATCGTTACGAGCAGGTGATGATCTCTCGGGTTCTCTCACCCGGTCACATGATGTGTATTCACCGCTGAGAACTTTACGCTTATCAGGCTTGTTTTGTGCGTGTGTGTGCGTGTGTGTGTGTGTGTGTGTGTGTGTGTGTGTGTTAGTCTGACCAAAGACATGACCGGTAAAGAGGATGTGTACAGAGGCCCTGCCATCAGAGCTCTCTGCAGGATCACTGATGTGAGTGCAAAGCATTTTCATTATGCATTAATTCATCAGCGGTTTCTCTCACATTATTCAGTGAAGATTTTATTCATTTGTTTTTAAATTCTACCTAACTGCTGTCTTTCATTCTTTCATGCATCTTTTTCTACTGACGTAGACACGTGCTCGTTCACGCAGAAACCACTGAACCTTTTTAATGTGGGAGTTTAATAAGGCATAACGTTAAAAATATCATACTGTCAAAGATTTCACAAGTCATAACTCTGGCTTTTAAGACCATGATTTTACACATTACACACTATATCTACACGTCACACAGGGATCTCTATAGACAGCAGCTGTGTGTAAGATGACACACACTTAGTTTTAAGTTTCAATTCTTAAGTTTATACTTTCGATTCTTTCAAAAAACTAAAATAACAATATATATTAGAGGTGTTAGTGCTTCAGTTAAACTCTTTAAAGTATCAAGTAAAGTATCTGAGATGGTATTTTACACCTTTTGGGTACAGTACTTTTTATTTATTTATTTATTTAATGTGAAGTTTAAATTCTTATCTTATTCACTGGAAATATATTTAATTTACCAGGCATCCTGAACATCTATCTATCTATCTATCTGTCTGTCTGTCTGTCTGTCTGTCTATCTGCTGATTTAAAAATGTTTGCTAGTTAGGTTGTTTGCTGTCAAATAAATATATAGTCAATTTCCACAGAAGTGGCATTAAGCATATATTAAATTTAGAAAAAATAGAAAATAGAAATGTATTTATTTATTAGTTTGTTTATCTGTTTATTTATTTAAATAAACAGTTCCCCACCATGTTGACATCTAGATTTAATGGCCATTGTAAAAGTGACTTCTTGCTGTGGTGGTGATGAAATAACAGCCTCTGTGCCTCTGAAATCACCGGGTCTTGGGTTAAAACCAGCAGCATCTTGATGCTGAAACCATGACGAGGTTTACAGATGAGATGATAAAGCTTGTTTTGGTTTTGTGGTGTCGTAGTCATGACTCTCCTGTACTCCTGTGTCTTATAGACCACCATGCTGCAAGCCATCGAGCGATACATGAAGCAGGCCATAGTGGATAAAGTTCCCAGTGTGTCCAGCTCTGCTCTCGTCTCTTCTCTGGTGAGAACGAGTTCCTGATTTAATGTGGACTGTAGGAGCGTTGCGATGTCTTAATTCACGCTCACTGTGCTCGTGTGTTTGGTTTTTCTTCAGCACATGGTGAAGATGAGCTACGATGTAGTAAAGCGTTGGGTTAATGAAGCTCAGGAAGCAGCGTCCAGTGATAACATCATGGTGCAGGTTGGTGTAACACTTTATTAGATTTATAAATAAATCTGATCTTTCTTTCTTTCTTTTTTAAACCATGTTATGATTTTCCACTTTGATTTACAGTACCACGCCCTGGGCTTGCTCTATCACCTGAGGAAGAACGACCGCCTCGCCGTCACCAAGATGCTCAATAAGTTCACGAAGTCGGGCCTCAAGTCTCCGTTTGCCTACTGCATGCTGATCCGCATCGCCAGCAAACTGCTGGAGGAGACTGAGGGAGGGTACGTGACCTTTTCATTTTAATACACAAGTTAAACTGTTTTAAAGTTAATGTTTGGAGTGGTTAAGCTTACATACTGTTTAATGCAAATGTTTGTGCCCTCTGTGTCTGTTTAAATGAAAGATTTTCTTACGATTTAGCTACATATAAAAATGATTCATAGAAAAGAAGCACAGTGTTTTTTTTTTTTTTAAGCCTGTTGCTGACATTCAGAGGCGGTTTATCCATCGCGATTCGAGATTCTGACATGCCTGTGCGTTCTCTTACAGACATGACAGCCCGCTGTTTGACTTCATCGAGAGCTGTTTGAGGAATAAGCATGAGATGGTGGTGTATGAAGCAGCCTCGGCCATCGTCCACATGCCCAACTGCACCGCCCGAGAGCTCGCCCCTGCTGTGTCTGGTTGGTTTCTGATGTTTTCCATATCTCTTTTTGGGTGTGTGTGTGTGTGTGTGTGTGTGTGTGTGTGTGTGTGTGTGTGTGTTTTCAAGACATTTACTGATCAATGTAAATATTGGTTGCTTGTCCTTCTCAGTGCTCCAGCTCTTCTGCAGTTCACCGAAGGCAGCACTGCGTTATGCAGCCGTGAGGACCCTCAATAAAGTGAGTCTGTTTCCATGTCTGATATTTTCTCACAATATCATCATCATCGTTTCAGATAATATTCTTTTCTCGTATTAATGTTCCTCACATCAGGTCAGCCTTCAGGACTCGAGTCATTTCAATATAAATCATTTTAAAAAGTAAAACAAATAACCTAATAATGATTAAAACTAATTAAAAGTAATTAAAACACTATTGTTTAGCAACAATATGTACCTATAGTTTTTCTTATACCCTGAATATCATCTTAAGCCCAAAAATGGTTAAACACTAACAATCTTTCCCACAATACAAATTATTCATGAAGTTAAAAAAAGTTTAACTTTAAAAAAAGTCGGTGATGCACAACTGAAATGATAAATACATAAATATTTATTCGGATTTTTTATGTCACTATTTTAATGCCCTCTAGTGGACAAAATAAGTATAGCGTTACATTACCTACAAGTTCAAAGGCCATATTAGCATTTGATTTGAAATACTATTAAATATTAGTAGTAGTAGTAGTGAGCGTATAAATTGCTGTAGTATTTTCCATCATTGTTGTTCTGTTAATTCTGGAAAATTGATGTTGATAGAGTTTATATTCTACAATACAGTGTAAATATTAATCATGAGGTAAAAGAGTATTTCTAATGCTGTTTTGAGGGTTATTAATCGAAAATTAATTTTTATATTTTTGGTGTTTAACCCTCTGGAGGCTTAAGGTATTTTTTTTTTTTTTTAAATAACATTTTGCCATAGATTTAGTTTTACAGTATTATTCCATCTTACAAATTTTTTTTCCTCAAATGTTTGGTATCATTGTTTCCAGCAGCACCTCAGTGTTTAGACTTTATCAGTTTTTATTTACGTTTAGACACTGTGTTGATATAACAGAATCCAAAACCCTATAACAGAGCAAATAGCCTCTATAACACAGCAAATAGCCTCTATAACAGCCTCTTTTTACACTCCGTTGACATGGGAGTGGTGAAGGAATTTTTATTGTCCAGCAGATGTCAGTATAGAGCTCGATGTTAAATACATCGATCCTCGGATTCATTTTCACTTCAAATAAGTTCTGTCTAAAAAGCTTCGCTCTGCCCTTCACTACTGAGCGAGCGGTAGTTAATCTGTTTCGTCAAGAGGATCAGTTGACTGATATTACTAAATCTGATTGGTCAAGGGAGTCGTCTGTGTAAATACATCAAATAGTTCATAACAGATTCAAGAGATTTTTTCTTTTTTTCTGCATGTTTTTATATTACAATATGGTGAAGATATTGTTATTTCTTAAAGTAACAGTCACACAGAAAGTAAATTATATAGTATGATATTTAAAATGAGATATCTTCACTTGCACTTAGGATGCAGACGTTTGTTGCTATCTGCCACTGTCTCAGTTATTCACGTGAATATGACGTGACTGATTTGGATTCGTGGATAAACTTGGCTTACTGGTAAATCGTGTTGCTTCAAAAAAAAAAAAAGTTTAAACGCTGACTTCCCTGCATGTCAATCATGGATGCAGTACTTCCTGTTTATGTTGAAATGCATGTGACAAACGTTTGATCTATGATCACTTTACACATTACTAATAATCGGACATTAAAGTGTCTGTGGTGCAGCTGAAGTTCTACACCATGTTAGTTTTAAACTCGTCTCAGTTTATGGACCTACGGTGTATGTTTTGCTTAAATTGATGAAACATTTGCTAGGTGTGTAATCAGGCATGCAGCTTCCTGTCCTGTTTTTGTGATCACTGTCACTCTCCCGGTGTCCACCAGGTGGCGATGAAGCACCCATCTGCAGTGACGGCTTGCAACCTGGACCTGGAGAACCTGATCACTGACTCGAACCGCAGCATTGCTACTCTGGCCATCACCACGCTGCTGAAGACGGGCAGTGAGAGCAGCGTGGACCGGCTCATGAAGCAGATCTCCTCCTTCGTCTCAGAGATCTCTGACGAGTTCAAGGTCCATAACCTGGGAAATCATAAACATATGTCAGTGTGCTATATCTTAATGAGGTGTTTAATGTGTGTGTGTGTGTGTGTGTGTGTGTGTGTGTGTGTTTCCAGGTGGTGGTGGTCCAGGCTATCAGTGCCCTGTGCCAGAAGTACCCCAGAAAGCACAGTGTGATGATGAACTTCTTGTCTAATATGCTCAGAGATGATGTAAGTCACACAGGGGATTATGGGTGGAGTAGTTTATTGTTACTCAATAGCAGTTCAGCATGCAAAAGTTTGTGCACCCTTTGTGTGTTGGATTTCATCATCAGAGGCCACCAGTACGGTCAAGCTTTGTACGTTAAGATATTTATATGACAAAAACATGATATTGTTTGGATTGTCTTGTTGCAGAATGCAGTCAGTTTTCAGTTTTTCAAAATTTTAGACTTTTTTTTTATAGTTATATTGTAAAACATTTTTTTTCTCTCCCATTCAAAATGGGGCACACAAACTTTTGCTTTAGCAGCCCTTGTGGTTCACTGGAAGTTTACATCATTTGAAAATTAAAGTAACAGAAATTCTTCAAATTAAAACTAGATTTAAGATGGCTTTAGTGATTTTATTTTAGACAGGACACTTAAATTTTTATTTGTTATTTGTTTTTTAATTTAATTTTCACTTTTAACATTTTGGGATTTTATTTATTTATTTATTTTGCTCTTCATTGTATCCCTTTGTGGTAATTTGATTGCCATCAAAGCAATAAGGTTAGTTGTATTTAAATTATATTTTTATATATTTTTTTTCAGGGAATAACATCCAACCAATCTGTCTGTCATGTTTCCCTTCAATTCAGAAAGCTCCTCTTTGTGCACTGGCGTAAAACAGCTAGTTTCAAAACAGACAGCTTTAGCTAACTTGCACCACTAATAAAGTAAGATGAATGTAAAAGTTCAGAAAGGTTGCTAATGGGTTCATGCATCTGTTTCTTGCAGGGTGGCTTTGAGTACAAGCGTGCGATCGTGGACTGCATCATCAGCATCATTGAGGAGAATCCTGAGAGTAAGGAGACGGGTCTGGCTCACCTGTGTGAGTTTATTGAGGACTGCGAGCACACGGTTCTGGCCACCAAGATCCTGCACCTGCTGGGGAAAGAGGGCCCTCGCACCCCCTCGCCTTCCAAATACATCCGCTTCATATTCAACCGTGTGGTGCTCGAGAGCGAGGCGGTCCGCGCAGGTGAGCCTTCCTCTGACTTACAGCCCCAGAAAACGGCAGATTCATGAATTTAAAAATAACGTCATGGCTACTTTGTACAGCTTTAACAAAGTAAACACAATAATATGGGGATAAGTAGCTCGACCTATTTTCCACCATCAGCATAAGCTCATGGACTGACTACAAGGCTGAGAGGCTTTGCGTAGCGTGTGGAGTTTTCAGGTTTTTCAGCTTCTGTTGGGGCTGAAATGTAAAGAAACCAAAGTCTGAGCACCAAATAACTTAAAAAGGAGAAAAATAATTCATAGGTCTTTAATTAGCAGTGACTTTTGTAAAAGTTTGGTGAGAAAATGTCCTTCTGTAATCACAGGTGTTTAGCCTACATCAAATAAGGAATAAAATAAGGTGATGCTGTTACAGGAAGTTAATCAACAATAGGGCCTTTTGCACCGGTTTAGTTCCAGAACTAAATTTACAGTACTAAAGTACCGGGCGATTTTGCGCGAAGTATTTCCCAGTACCATTTAAAGGGTTGCATTCGCACCGACAGTGGGCACTAGGAAGTGAGGTAAGCCGGTCGACAGCGACGTCTTTTGTGCGTTCAACAACGGAAACAGAAGAACAACGTAAACAACCAGAGGATGGAGGACGCTGTGATCGGAGCTGTGTTGCACTTCAGTGTCCGTCCATCTATCGCTGTTCTCCATACTTGCGAAATAAGTTGACACTACAGTATGTTTACACGGCGTTTTAAATCATGGCAGGTGAGGGCGTTTTCGTACGCGTTTGGCCAATCAAGGTCTACTTGCGTCACGGATAGTACCAGTTGTGCTGGTTAGACCCTGCTCCGGAGTAGGAGCTAATTTGGTTCTCGAAAAAGGCAGTCCGGGACTAAAATCGCACCCAGTTCCGGAGGTGCGAAAACGCCAAAAAGTGGGTAGTTCCACAATTAGTTCGGGTACTATGAAAAGGTTCCCGCGGTGCGAAAGGCCCTAATGCGAAGTTACTGATACCAAGCCGAAGTTGTTATTTTCATATAACAGTGAAATTAAATGTTGTGAGAAGGGAGACTGCAAAGTTCAACAACTTATTTGTTATATTACATATTATATAAAACACTTGGGGCCGCGCTGTTATAGGAAAATAATCAACGACGGCGTGGTGTGATGACGCAAAGTTAGCTACCACCCTGAAGTTGATCATTTCCCTGTAACAGAATGTCCTGAAGTGTGTTACTCTTCTTACACCACAGCAATTTTCCAACAGTTCATATTTTTTTTTTTTGTTTATTAAAGAAATTTCCTATTTTTATCCCCTAACAGTTACACTTAATGTTGTGGAACATCCCAAACATGTTAATTCCTGTTATCACTTACGTTATAGCAGCTAACAGTCGTTTTCTCACCAGCTTCTCTTTTTTTTAATCTTTTTTTTAATCTTTTTTTCTTTTTTTAAATAAGACAAAAACTGTCATGCAGCTTGTCATGTTACTGAGAAACCACAGAGTTGGAAAAATGTTTTGACATTTTAAAGTCACAGCTTTTCTTTTGTTACAAAGCGCTGACCCTGGAGACTCCTTCCATAAACATTAAATAAGCATCTCCTTACAGAAAACTCCAACAAATCAACAACTGCCATTTTATTTTTAATCAATTTTGAAATCATTTTCTCTCTTCTGCTGTAAAGCTGCTGTAAGCGCTCTGGCTAAGTTTGGAGCACAGAACGATGACCTGCTGCCCAGCGTGTTGGTCCTGATGCAGAGGTAATCCCTGCTGTTCGGTGCATAGGGACAATACACACACAGCTGCAATTATTACATTTATTTTAATAATACAGGAGCCATCTTTTTCAAGTTTTTTTTGTCTATTCATGTATAATGTCCATAATTAGCAGTACCTATAGCTATGTATGTGCAGTACCTGAGTTTGTTTTTTGTGTGTGTGTGTGTGTGTGTGTGTGGTGTAGGTGCATGATGGACAGCGATGATGAGGTGAGAGACAGAGCCACATTCTACATGAATGTGCTGCAGCAGAAACAGAAGGCTCTGAACGCTGCCTACATCTTTAATGGTATGACCCAGATTCTCACTGCTAGAGACATTTCAGTCAAACCATATGCTTATCTATATATCGCAAAGAACAAAAATAAATAAAAATACGCCACTCCTTCTCCTTTTAATGAGACATTTTTATTTTAAAAAAAAATGGTTTGTGTTTGTGCTCAGGTTTGTCTGTGTCCATTCCTGGCCTGGAGAAATCGCTGCATCAGTACACGCTGGAGCCTTCAGAGAAGCCGTTCGACATGAAGACAGTTCCTCTGGCTACCGCACCAATCACAGAGCAGAAGACAGGTGCGCTTCTGTCCCTCTGTTTTACCTTCAAACTGCTCATCTGTTCAATCTGTTCAGTTTCCCACTCCTGTGTATATCTCAGTGGAAAACGCTACACGCAATTATATTATAATTACGTTTTTTTTTAATCCTGTGTCAGAACTCGCACCAGTGGCTACAAGTAAAGCTCCTGAAAAACTGGCACCTTCACGCCAAGACATTTACCAAGGTAAGCAGACACGTCATAATGATGCGGCACACGTCATTCTGATGAGCAAATTATAAATTCATTAACTAGTGTTAGAGTTCTCAGCCGAAGTCTTTATCCTCTCCTGATGATGTCTCTGGTGATGAAGCATCATGTTTTTGTGCTCTCTAAAGAGAAAGGCTATGAGCTGTGGCGTTCTCTCGTCTGAGTCAGACTTGCATCTGCGTTTGCTCTTGATGAAGTGTGTAAATGTCAGGTCGCTGTGTTTTTACAGTTGTTGCACCGCAACCGTGTTTTGTTCAGTTTAGTTACTTTCCCTTCGTGTTCCTGATTCTGGAAAGATTGTCTAGTATACGTTCAAGCGAATGAATATGCCTAATAAAAATACGGCGTGTCCGAAAAGGTCAGAAACCAATATGAGTACCAAGAAGCTGTATGTCTACTCTTTAATACAATGTTAATGACATTTTTCATCTTTAAGGGGAAAAAAAACCAGAAATATAAATATAAGTGTAAATAAATAAATAATAAATACAAAATCACATACATGTTTTTAAACCCCATTGGTTCCTGAATTTTCACACATCCTGTATTTTTATTAGGCTTATTAATTAACTTGAACGAATACTAGACAAGGACGTGGCTCGGCAGCTGAGTATCGCGCCACAGCAACCACCAAGAAATATGAACCAACTGGAGTGTATATATTAAAGTAAAAATTTATTTGGGAAAGTCAGTAGGGGGTTTTATTTTAATGACTTGCTAAAAACATGCTGGTGTCTGTTGGTCATCTGGGAATGAAAGTCTGATCACACGGATGTGGAATCTGCTGCCCCTTGTTACTTATATTTTTTGCTTTGATTTGTGCTTTTTTGCCTAAATTGTGCTCGTTAACACACACACACACACACATATATATATATATATGTGTGTGTGTGTGTTATATATGTTATATATATATATATATATATATATATATATATATATATATATATATATATATATATATATATATATATATATATATTAGTTGTATGTGTCGTGGCCCAGAGATCAACCTGTTCTCTCTCTCTCTCTTTCTCAGAGCAACTCTCCACCATTCCCGAGTTCCAGGGTCTTGGTCCTCTGTTCAAGTCGTCAGAGCCGGTGCAGCTGACGGAGGCTGAGACAGAATACGTGGTTCGCTGCATCAAGCACACGTTTGCTGGTCACATGGTGTTCCAGTTCGACTGCACCAACACACTGAACGACCAGCTCCTGCAGCGCGTCCTGGTGCAGATGGAGCCGTCCGAGTCTTACGAAGTGGTGCATCACATCCCGGCTCCCAGCCTGCCTTACAACCAGCCTGGCTCCTGCTACACACTCGTCCGCCTTCCAGACGACGACCCCACAGCAGGTGACCTTACAGTCCAGTGATGTCATGATACAGCTGTTCACGCTGGATTAGTTTTATCAGAGAAGGTTCGATAATGTCGTTTGTAAGGAATTCGTAAGTGACTGACACAGAATTCCTGGATGCCTCGTTGTCGAGGCTAGTAAGTCAGTTGTGTAACACTAACCTTATAGTGCACGTGTAATGGCTTGAGAGCTGTGATTTGACTCAGTATGTTGACATATTTCCTTTTCCGTAAGTCAGGGAGAGGGCATATCGAAGGGCTTGAGTTATTTTCACGACAGCCAATAGCATTCGTGATATACCACACCTCACGTCACACTCAACGGTGGCTTAGAAAACCGGCCAAATAAGAGGCCACAAGTTTAAATAGAGCTTTTTTCCTGATTTCTCACTGCCAGTTTGCTCCCTCACTGCTGAAACTCGAGACATCTCCGACTGTTACCAGCCCGTGGCTTGTTTTATCATCACCCCACAGCAGTTGTTTACTTCTTACCTGCTGCAGTGAGAGCATTACCCTAACCACAGGAGAGCTGGTGGAAAAGTCTGTTAGGAAAGATTATAGAAAGTATCGCTGGGGAAAAAGAGAACACGTTCTCTGACTTCCTCATGCTACAAGTAAAATCTTACCATCTGAACAGGATTTTTTTTATTATAACATCCTTTAATTAAGATCATGCATTGAATCAGTAAACACCAGCACCTCTGAAACTAATTAATTAGCTGCACTTCTAGTCTGGTGATTATTGGTGGCCTCGATCAAGCTTTATGAACCGTGTCCTGAATTTCAATCTGTGTGTTTTCTCCCTCAGTGTCCTGCACGTTCAGCTGTACGATGAAATATCTGGTGCGTGATTGTGATCCAAACACCGGCGAGCCTGATGATGATGGTTACGATGACGAATATGTGGTAAGTTCACTGTTCTCAACATCGTATTTGTTCCTGACGCCCGTTTTGTACTCGTGTGTAAAGCTGTTTATCTGTATTCATGACTCACTCTCTTGTTCTTTTAGTTAGAGGATCTAGAAGTGACCGTAGCAGACCACATCCAGAAAGTTCTGAAGCCGAATTTCGGTGCGGCGTGGGAGGAGGTCGGAGCCGACTTTGAGAAGGAGGAGACGTTCGCTCTGGCTTCAGTCAGGACTCTGGAAGGTAACCTCGGGGGCGTGGCCACATTAATGGCTCAGTGAGACGGCTGCCACCCCAATTGCCCTCCTTTTCCTACCCTGCTTTCACACATTTTTTTATAGGGGGAAAAAAAAAAAACCTGCTATGCTTTTTTGTGCTAATATGAACACTGTAACCATAGCAACACTCTCATCCTAGCTACTGTTGGCTAACTAACTAGCCTAGCGTGGTCTCTAGATTAGCTTTATTATTATAATCAGTATCTTGGAGTAAATCTCCTCGTAATGGTTCACTAACAAGACTCACAACCAGTATTCTGTCCTCCATGTTTGTTTTCCTCACTCAAAAGAAAAAAAAGGCACATGAGGACTTTGCTTTTCTGAAAATTTTAGCTTTTTTCAATTTTAGAAGCTCCACTGTGACTAGCAGTGTAGCAGTGTAACTAGCTCATGTTGATTGTATTGTTTAGGTAATTTGATCAGACCTCTTGAGACCTATGATGAACTATAGAGCAACAACGAAGCTGATACAGTGGTGTCATTATGTAGGCATTTGTTTTGCCACAAGGAACAGCCTTTGTACACATGCGATTTCGTATAAAAGTATAAAGCTTTGTATAGAAAACTAAACACACCACTGAGACTATAAATACAGTTTTACTGAGAGCAGGTGAACTGTTTCACACCCACTCTACTGTATGTGATTCCACAGAGGCCGTCAACAACATCATCAGCTTCCTGGGCATGCAGCCGTGTGAACGTTCAGACAAGGTGCCCGAAAACAAGAACTCTCACATCCTCTTCCTCGCCGGTATGAAGTCATTTCCTTCTAACCTTTATTTTCCTTGAGGGTTTCCAAAAGTCACAACTCGGCTTTAATTCCGAGTGTGTTAATTCTGAATGGTTCTGAGTGTTGATTCGGATGGAATGATCATTAAGACGCAGACTAGATGATGTGAAAGTTTAAATCCATCGTTTTCACGCAGTAATAAACACTGATTATGTGTTGTGGCTCTGTGCAGGTGTGTTCCGGGGAGGTTATGACGTGCTGGTGCGTGCGCGCCTCGCCCTCGCCGATGGAGTTACCATG
Source organism: Pangasianodon gigas (assembly GCA_022758105.1). Taxonomy (NCBI): domain Eukaryota; kingdom Metazoa; phylum Chordata; class Actinopteri; order Siluriformes; family Pangasiidae; genus Pangasianodon; species Pangasianodon gigas. Next base: position 5,941,991 of record CM040471.1, on the reverse strand, counting down.
CAGGTGACGGTGCGAAGTGCAGACGAGAACGTCGTCGATGTCATCCTGGCCTCTGTGGGTTAAGAGAACAGTCAAATCCTGGTGATGAGGTCACATGCCAATCACACTCGGTCCACGCTGTACCAGTTCATATGTACAACGTTTGTATACCTTGCACATTTCTCTCTCTCTCTTTCTCTCTCTCTCTCTCTCTCTCTCTCGACTTTCTTTTGTTTATCCAGTGGTGAAACATGATGTAACTAGTAATTAAGTAACTAAAATAAAATACAGCTAAAAAAGACTCAAGTGCATTAGCTGAGACGCTTTAATTTAATGTCTGTCTCCCTCACATTTAGATCGTGGGAAATATTGTTAAATCCATAATGTCTTTTACAGTGATTTAATAAACAAGAAACAAACATAGATGCACATTTTTGTTGTTTATTACTCCTGCTTATCCAATCATTATTTTTCTTTTTGATTCGTTGCAAGTACACTTTCAAAAATATTCACCATTTTAAATTCACCAAGTTGCATACATCTTAAGCTGGTGCGATTCAGGATTTTTTTTAATGACATGACGGTTCTTGTTAAAAAAACATGATCGTTTCACAGTGATCTAAGCCACAGGTTCCCAGCTCTGGTCCTGGAGTCCAGGAGTCCTGTACACTGTACTGTTTTCCCTGCTCTAGCACACCCACTACAACTCAGCGGGCTTTCCAGGACCAGCGCTGGGAACCTCTGATCTAAGACAAACTTCCCTTTCCAGAAGTTAAAGAAACATTATTTAATGAAACAGTTTCTTTAACGCTCTTTCTAATTTTCCAAGTTTGAACCTCTGCCAGTCCATGCTCGTGTAACAAGCAGGGCAGGAGCAGATAACACCGATGGGGTCAGGAAGTCCTTTCAGAGTGTCTCGATTATGCCTTAGGTGATGATCAGCGCCTGCAGAGACATCGTTTCCCCACAGAGAGCGTAGAGCCACTTTATTTACATGCACTGCTTAGATTCGAAGCCTTGCACTGTGCTAAAGTTCAACGTTAACCCTTGTTTATACTAATCATTTCAAAGCGCTACCAATAAGACCAGCCCTCATATGAGACGTAAAGCTGCAACTCGCTAGTTACAATGGAGGAGCAGCTAATTATTTGTGTGTCATAGTATCCAGAGCTAGCTAATACAACCTTAAAGACAATCTGATGACATTTAGGAAATAAATGCAGGATGGTGATGGTCTCATAGACCCATTTTCTTTCCTCTGTGGTTTTTTTTTTTTTTTATCTTCTCCGAAGGACGATCAAAGCCAGACCCTTTTTATGTTTGACATTTAGATACATATTGAACTTGTTTGCACTCACACTGATCAGACTCCATGCCATCCTCCCTCTTATTAAAGGTACAGAGGTGTAATATAGTGAACCTCACACTTAGCTGTATCTATCCTGATCATTTCTGTCTTTGTAGCTTGAAATAGTTATCTTTGCTGATGAGATTTAGATTTTTGGACATCTGCCTATAATGCCAACTGAAAAACTGGGTTCAAACCAGTTTAGAATCTGAAAGTTTCTTTAGTTTAGTCACCATAAAGATATCAAACATTTCTCTTTTCATAATTAATACGAATTTCCACTAAGACATTCCAGCTATAATCAGTGTATAATTATTTTTAGACTCAGGGTAAAGTGTTCAGTGCCAATATCAAAGTATAGAAACATGATTTTAAAACCTGCAAATCAATAATACCCCCAAAAAAAAAAAAAATCTGTGAATTATCTGAGCAAGTATTTCAGAGTCCTCGTTCTTCATGGCTCATACCATTACTCCGCACATTCCTCTCACTATTCCTGTACGATCGTGACCCTGGGCCGTGATTTCTCCCCACCGCTTCTCCAGCGGTGCAGTGCATGATGTCAGCGTGCGCTGTTCAGAAAGAGTTGATGAAGTTGAGGTAGGCGTTCGTGAAGCCTGTGGGATCCTCGAGCTGAGGGTAATGGCTGATGTGCTCATCCAGAACCGTTACAGTCGACCTTGGAACCAGTTTTCTGCAGAAAAAAAGGCTTGTTTAAAAAAAAAATTATATATATATATATATATATATATATATATAGTCAACAATTCAGCTGAATTAAACTTAAGGTTTAAAAAAAGAATTACAAATTAAAAAAGTCACCTTACCAACGTATTTATTATGTAAGGAATAAAACAGTGTCACGCTGTTGTAGAAAAATAATCAACAACAGGGTGGTGTGATGGAGCTGGGTTACTGTTGCTATAACTTTTGCTATCACAGCACATCCTGAAGTGTTTTTTGTTCTTGTAATACCACAGCAATATGCCAGTGAATTTATTTATTTATTTATTTATTTATTTAATAGCTATACTTAATGTTGTGGAATGTCTGAGACCAGCTAGTTCCTGTCATCACTTACAGTATTGTACAGTAACAGTCATATTCCCACAGTCATATTTTTTTCTTTCAACGTTAATAAGGCAAAAAACACAGCTTGTCATGTTACTGACAAACTACAAACTCCTCTGTCCTGAAGATGTAGGAAAAAGTTGCAACTTTACCTCTGACGCTTACAAAGCACTGACACTGGAGACTCCTTCCATAAAGTGTTAAATGTCTCCTTACAGAAAGCTTCACCATATCAACAATTAGAAACATATTTTAATCCGTGTATGTGGAGCATCTGCCGTACAAGTCCCTGTGTAAGCTGTTACTATAGAAACGATAGTGTATCAGGACAGTCATATTAATATAAACCTGTGATTTTCAGCAGCACTACTGTTAGAGAAAATTAATCAACACCTTCTGACCAATCAGACTCGAGAGTTCAACAGCGCTCTTGGTATAAACTTGAAACTAATCTGGTGTTAAGTCTAATTTTGTGCCTTTGAGTAATGATGATTGTTTACGTACTGGTAGAGATGAATAAACTCAGGGTATGGATTCACTGGATCGAGCGGTCCGTAGATCATATGCACTGAAAGAGTACAAAGCAGTACAAAATTACTCCACACTTAATTTGTTTAGCAAATCTAGTACATCTCCTGGGTCACTGTACTGCACATTTGTTTAGTTTCAATAATACCAATAGTTAATAACCAGTCATTCATCAATGTGATACAGTATTAAGCACCACGGTAGCATCACTATTTCCGAGTTTAGCAAGAAATAACAACTAGAATCATCTCACTCTGACAATCCAGAGTGTGATCTATCTGAATATGCGTATTATATAAGAACAATGTGACTATTACAACTTCATCTGTCTTCCTATTGTACTTTTATTGGCACAGAAATAGTTATAGAAAGGAAAAGCTTTCATTCAACTAAATGCTAATATAACCAAAAATGAGCCTCCTTTATCAGTGTTTTAGTAAAGTGGTGTGGGAGCTAAAAATTCCTGCCACATTTCTAAAATTTTCTTCATAGAAAGCGTGCTCACAGCACACCAGGTTTACATTTAGCCCCACCCATAAAACTCCATAAAAGGCAGTAAAAGTTTACACGGCTGAGCAAGACAAAGCGGCTGTTTTGCAAAGTCCAAACAATCATTAGAGCTTGTAGGAGAGCCGGGATTCTGTAATATCCACTGCCAAAGCAGGGTATGGAATACCTTTAACCTGCGCTAACTGGGTTTTCAGGAATTCCACATTGTACTGAAGCTGTAATTCCCAGTCATTTTGGTTTTGTCTATTATCTGCCACAAACCTGGCCGATTTTGTTCCATGGTGCATGATGGGACAAAGTGTCTTTCACAAGGCATCCGTTTTTCCTTAGTGCAAGCTCGCTACAGTGTTCTAAACATTTTACGCTACTGGATATCAGCTGATCAGCCTGCAAGCTCAAGCTTCCCCTTTTATCTGCCTCGGCAAGAAAGCACTGGCACTGGAGTTCCTAACAAGAACAAATGGTAAGGCTGAATTCCTAGCTCTCAAAGAGTTCATTAATTTAAGTCATTTTAATAAGTGAACTTTGTTAGCCACCATTTATAAGATAAGCAGTGTTCACTCTTGACTCTATATCATTTGTTTGATTAGTATTAGAATGTTGTTTAGTAAGAAAATATGATTCTAAGCCAAAATAGTCAACAACACAAATGTGACAAAAGCGTAATGCTTTGCAGACTGCAGATCACACACTCTATAACACACTGCAGACTCGCTGTAGATCAGAGCTGAATGAGATCGCAAGTTCTGCATGTGCAACAGTCGCATCGCAAAGGCCACCAAAGTCAAGTCAGTTTTTATCTGTCTCGGAGAATACAAAAACTAGCAATGTTTGCGATTTTCATAACTAACCTCGACGAGAAAATATTTAGCCCATGTAAAAACTGAACAGAACTGAAATTTAACCACATTTAAACAAATCTAATGACTTTACTGTTACTGGTTTTGCATGAACCGTGAATGTGCTCTCCATGTGCTCACATATGCACATGCTCTGAAGGGGTGACCTCACTCGTTCAGTTCTGGTGCATGAGGGATGTTTAGTGCAGCAGAAATGTTCAAAAGTTCAGCAAATATCTGCAACATTACCTGCCACTGAAAAACCTGTATCAGTCAACTACTAATTTGGAGACTTAGTGTCTTGGTCATATGCTAATTTGACAAATATATCATATAATAGGGTTTATTTATTTTCATTTTTTATAGACCAGTGGAAGAACACTACACCAGACAAACATGCATACTCAAAAGTATTCACATGTGATTTGAGACGCAGCTCCTGTGTATGAGGTGCAGATGAGGCCAGTCGTCTCCTTAAAGGGTTTTCAATGGATTAAACCTCTTAACTTAAATAAACGGTTACAGTGAATGTGCTCCGCCTCCACAGGACAGCAGTGTGACTAAACACTGGCTACACACAGCATTCCCCGAGCTAAGGGAAAGGACAGAGGTAATCAAATATGTCACAAATAAAACCACTTCTCATCTTATGTGTCTCGTTCTGTGTGTGCTGTGTGTTTCTGCTTCCTGACTGTGCAGGTTTGTTTATTTCTAACCGTACTCACATGGGGTTAATGTAGAGGTGAGCGCTCCAACCCATCTCTCTCTGTGCTTCAGTCTCTGATTAATATACTGCAGGATGCTGCAGGAGACACACAGGGAAAGAAAGAATGTTGTCATGGAAAGATCCACAGCCTTCTGAACTTTTTGATTGACTTAAGTCTAGGTTTCTAACTTTGCATTTAAAAAAAAACAAAACAACAATCAGACACACAAACCACAGGACATGTCATCATTTTATAAGCAGCTATACCACAGTGCTGCTGAATTCTGGATTCTGATTGGTCCGATGATGTTCACTAATTTCCTAAAACAGCAGTGGAGCATCTGCAAATCACAGATTTATGATGATATTCATGTTATCGTTTCTATAGTAACAGCTTACACTGGGACTTGTATAACAGATGCTCCATATAATCCAAGACTAATAATAAAAAAACAGTTTAAAACGTGTCGCTATTTGACAAAGAAATATGTATAATCATAGACATGAAATTTTCTCTAACAAGATGTTTATGGAAGGAGTCTCCAGTGTCAGTGCTTTGAGAGGTAAAGCTGCTGCATTTCTGACATCCTCAGTATAGAGGAGTTTACGCTGTGTGGGTTTCGCAGTAACATGACAAGCTGCGTTCGTTTTGTCTTATTAACTTCATGTTTATAAAAAAAAAAAGAGAGGAAATAATGAAGGATGACTGTTTAAAGCTGCTGTAACATAAAAAAGGTTCCAACAACATTAAATGGAACCAGAAACAGATAAAAAGTAGAAGGTGTTATTCTTTAATAAATATAAAATTGTTCCAGTTGGCAGAGTGCTGTGGTATAAGAGGAACAAAACACTTCAGCACATGCTGTCTGAGGAAACTCATCAGCTTCACTAACTCTGCTTTATCACATCACACTGTCGTTGATTGTTTTCCTATAAAGAATAGTTAAGAGCCTGTGCATCATGAGATCATGAGTATCATAGCAGTGATGTACCTGTCCATAACCAAGTTTCCATCGTTAAAGCGGATTCCTGTCCACATGTCCCAGAGCTCCGCTTCAGTCGGCTGTGTGTACGGACCGAAGACTTCTCCAATCCTGCCAGACGCAGAGAAACACTTATCAATGATGTAGATCAACTGACATTAAAACTATTGACGTGCACTGGTGTGTATCCGGGAAAGTCTTCTGTTCTACTCACCCTTTAGAGAAGAGGTAGAAGTTTATAAGTCTGGTAAGCAGAGGGGAGATGAAACCAGAATCCTTCAGGACCTGCACACATCATAAAAGTGGACAAATTGCTTATTCATTAAAAAATAAAAATCAGTAACTTTCTATAAACAGTGCTGTGAATTTGGACTCACCTTCTGAAGAAACCTCGGGTAATGCGTCTCAGGGAATATACCTGGAATTGTCATGTCAAATAAACATCATTACACCACAGTGCTGCTGAATTCTCGATTCTGATTGGTCAGAAGGTGTTGATTAATTTTCTATAACAGCAGCTCTGACAGTAGTTACAAGTTTATATTAATATGCTTGTTCTAATAGGTTTTTGTTTCTATAGCAACAGGTCAATCAAAAGGGCTTGTATAGTGGACGCTGCACATAATGTGAAGTAATGTGAGTAATAAATGGATTAAAACAAAGAAAAACATATCACTGTTAGGAGACACTCTTTAACAAATAAAGGAGCCTCCAGTGCAAAAGTTTTTTTTTGTCTGTTCAGTCTGGATGTAGTCTCATGGGGGTTCACTTGCTCGTTGAGACCATCAGAGAAATGTAGAGAGAGGAACATAGAGAGAGAAACGTAGAGAGAGAAACGTAGTGAGAGAAACGCAGTGAGAGGAGCGTAGAGAGAGAAACGTAGAGAGAGAGACGTAGAGAGAGAGAGACGTAGTGAGAGAAACGTAGAGAGAGAAATGTAGTGAGAGGAATGTAGTGAGAGAAACGGAGTGAGAGAAACATAGAGAGAAGTGTAGTGAGAGAAACGTAGAGAGATATGTAGTGAGAGAAACGTAGCGAGAAACGTAGTGAGAGAAACGTATTGAGAGAAATGTAGAGAGAGAAACGTAGAGAGACGAACATAGTGAGAGGAACGTAGAGAGAGGAACACAGAGAGAAGTGTAGTGAGAGAAACGTAGTGAGAGAAACGTAGTGAGAAACGTAGTGAGAAACGTAGTTAGAGGAATGTAGTGAGAGAAATAGATAGAGAGAAACATAGAGAGAGAAAAACGTACCTCCGTTTGAAAGGCAGAGGCTGTTTATGGCCACGTGTCCAGTTCGATTGTTGTCACTCCTGTGTGTTAACACTGCAAGTCAGATTGCTGAAGACCACATGAACAAACACACCAGTAGCCTAGCAGCCTCTTCAGTGGATCTTAAATAGCTCTAATTCTCACTCTGATAGCTCATAGCCTGCAAGAGCTACATTTACATATGTGATAGATGTTTTTTATCCAAAGTATCAGAAGCACCAGATGACCAGAAACAAGTGTAAGAGAATTGTTAGTTCTTTCAAAGCTATAGACTGCAGAAGTGCACGTGATTAACAGGCCTTACTAAAAACTAAAACCCAGTTGAAATATGATTTTGTGAATATTCAACATGGTCTCATACTTGAGATGACTTATATGAAACGTTACACAGGGTTAGTTTTAGGGGCGGAGTTGACGTTCATACCTTTTCTTAAAACTGAATAACTCTATAGTTGTAAAAAATCCATTCAAACAACCAGATCAGCTCAGGAAATGCAATACAAAAAATATTACATTTATTCAGTTGGCTGATGCTTTTAAATGTCCTCTATTGTTCAGATTTTGTTTGACAACAAGACTAAACACGTGAAAAAAGCTCTATTAAAAAAAAGTAGTTTACTGAAGTAGTATTATTGAGATCATGTAGGTTTAAATGCTGCTTTATTTCATTCTGTGGTTTCAGTGCTGAGCTGCGTCTGTTTTTGATGTGATTTTCTTTTTTGTGAATCTTATTAGCTTCTGGAGATTTTTTTTGGCTGGAAATCATTGAAACAATCTGGCAACCATGGGTACAGATACACTATATGGCCAAAAGTTTGCGGACACCTGACCATAATATTCATACTTAGTCAATATTCAATATTTAGTCCCAATTGGCTGTTATCCTCCACTCTTCTGGGAAGGCTTTCCACTAGATTTTGGAGCGTTTGCCCACTGAGCCACAAGAGCATTAGTGAGGTCAGGTACTGATGTTGGATGAGGAGGTCTGGGGTTCAGTCAGTGTTCCAGTTCATCCCAAAGGTGTTCAGTGGGGTTGAGGTCAGGGCTCTGTGTAGGACACTCGAGTTCTTCCACTCCAACCTTAACACACCATGTCTTCATGGAGCTCACTTTGTGCACAGGGGCATTGTCATGCTGGAACAGGTTTGGGCCTCTTAGTTCCAGTGAAGGGAAATTGTAAAGCTACAGCATACAAAGACTTTCTATACAATTGTGGTCTTCCAACTTTTCCAACAGTTTGGGGAAGAACCACAAATGGGTGTGATGGTCAGGGGAGCACATACTTTTGGCTATATAGTGTATAAATGTCTAGTGGTTATCTGTGTCAGTGCGATTTATCACAGCAACAATTTTATCAGAAATTATTCCCATCAAATTATAGTCCTGCAGTTCAGTTCTGTTCCCTCTCAATTTAACTTCTGCACATGACCTCAATTCATTAATTCCTTTAAGCAGTAATTTCTAGTGCACTTTTCTGAGCTTTTCTGATTTGTTTTAATAAGTGTAAGTAAATGATGTAAGAAGACATCAGCTCACCTGTAGAGGAGCTCGAGTGCTACAGTGTCTCCATAGTCATGTGACAGCAGGTTGATCTTCTGCTCGGCGAGGCCCAGATGTGAGATTAAAGCCTCCACTACACCGGCCTGCTCGAACACTGAATACCGATGCGGCCTCTGAAACACACAAGCAAGCTGAATTTCCAGTCAAACGTTTCAGGATTTTTAAACAAATTCCCAAAATGTCGGCAAAAGAAAATGGCTCTGTGTTTCCATCAACTACAGTCACGTGAAAATTCTAAAGATGAGATAAACGTGAGTGGTCAAGGTCACGGTGATGTTTGAGATTATACTTGCATTATTTTACATCAAATCAAGACAAACTATAATTTCTTCATCTGTGTCCTCTACCGCCATGGTGATGTTTAGACACAGCAGTTAAACATTACACCTCCATTTTAAATTAAAAAATATGTATTTCCATCACTAATTTTTGCATCTCGTATTTATCCATAGAGCAACTTTTCCATCTCAGCCAAGAGTAATTTACAATGCCGTATTTACAATGAACCTGATTTCAACTAAGCACAAATATCACAGTGCTATACAGCATTAAAAAAGACCATGACTTGATTATTAAATTGTTCATAAATAGGAATGTTAGAGATGATAACGTGGAGCTTACAGGTTTGTCAGAGAAGCCAAAGCCGAGGAAGTCGAGTGCAATGACTCTGTTAAACCGCTGACTCAGAGGCTCCCAAATCTACAAAACAACAGGTGAAGACATTGACCTGCACAGGAGTTACAGAACGAGTGACTCTGCAGCCTCGTTCATACAGAAACACTTTCCACACACTTTCTCTACACTAGTGAAAATGCATCTATTTTTCATTCTTTTCTAATTTAATACAACAATTTTCATTAAAATGATATTATTGACAATAACTTGAGTGAAAAGTAGAATATTTGAAATATTTACATGCATTTTAGAGTTTCTTAGTATTTGGTGTGTCCCCTTTTTGCTTTACTGACAGTGTGCACTCGAGCTGGCATGGACTCCACAAGTTTGTGCAACAACTTATGACCCATTTTAGATCAAATCCATCGGAGTGTCGTCTGATCACACGCTTCAATAGAAGAGATCAGACATGAGGAAAATCTGACCTTTTGTACAAAGCAGTTAACATGCTCAATATCGTTAATATCACACATTTGCTTACATTTAAATAGTGAGCTGGAAATAGAGCAGAATCTTGAATATTAAATAGTCAAGATATTTAGATTACATTTAATTTACATTTACTTTCTTTGTTTTAAATATTTCAAAATTCCTTCTGTTTTCAAAATAAACCTTTTCTTTATTTCCAATTTTAAATAAAAAAAAAATCATCCCAGATTTTCAGTGTGGTCTCAGACTCTTGGACTCCACTGTGTGTTTGAAGCTTCTTAGATTCTTACGTGTGTATTGAGAAGGCCTCAGTGATGAGGACACCTGATCATCACAGCCATACGTGTTAGAGGAAGTAGGAGATTCGGAGGTTGAGAGTAAGACCTCAGTATTAGAAAGAATAACATCTGCATGTGTACTGATAAAGTTTTAATGAAAAAAACACTTCTTCAACTTCAAGCTTTGTGCCTCTTCGCATCTTTTCCAAGAAGATAAGGCAAGGAAAAAGCAGAAAAAGAAAAAATCTAACACTTAACATGGGATGATGATGTGCTCGCTCATGACGTACATGTTCAGGGCCATCCACTCATTAAGTGGAGAACTGTTAATCCCACCAAGCATAAACTTTTGTAAAATTATCTAACATTCATCCAGCTTCAGTAACTGTTACATCCTGGTCACAGCTGCTGTTACTGTTTTTTAAATTTAAACGTTTAGGGAAATAGAACGACCAAATATGCAGAAAGAAAGATAATAAATGCTGGAACAGGTGAGAGTGGGATTAAAAAGATGGTGTCCTGCGTACACACCTCTAGTATCTAGTATCTGCTCATACAAAATTTTCTATTTGCTAATATTTGCTAATCACATAATAATAATAATAATAATAATAATAATAATAATAATAAAAGACTAGTATGGAGAAGAAAGGGACATTAGAGTTATATATAGTGTTTACCTTGTGCCAGTCGTAGCTCGAGGTGGGAAACCCATGAAGCAGCAGCAGCACGTCAGAGCTCCCCACAGCGCCCAGCGACTCTACCATCAACCACAACGGCTTTTTTATTTACTATTCGTTTAGAGTAAGCCACTGATGTCTATTAAACCCATAGCTGTTTAGATCTGACAGCAACTCTACAACATATCCACATTAATGACTAAATAATAATAATAACAATAATCATAATAATAACAATAATCATAATAATAATAGGCTTGACTGTATTACCACATTCACAGACTTTTTCCCCACCGTATTTCTGTCTACCGCACGTGTAGTTTGATGTGTGATGTAATTACCACAGACAGGAAGTTCAAGTGGTTTCCCTGCACTGAGAAAAGAACTGAAAGCTTGTTTACCACATGCTCATGTCTAATGGAAGTCTAAGGGCAGTTGTTAAATTCTTATTGTATGTGTGTGTATACATATATATATATATATATATATATATACACACACACATATATATATACAGCTTCAGCTTTAATTCAAAAGGTTTAACAAAAGTATTGCATTAACCGTTTTACAGAATCCCTCCATTTTCACAGGCTCAGAAGTAATTGGACAAACTAACATAATTATAAATCTAGTATATTATATGTACAAAATATTATTGTACACATTTAAATAATGGTGATGAAAAATCTTTGCTGTGGAAGGATAAAAAGTATGCCGTGTCATTCTTTAATAAATAAAATTCGTAATACTTTGCTGTGTATAGGAGGAATTAAACACTGCTAGACGTGCTTTTTTGGAAAACTCCAGGGTTGTAACAGTAACTCCACTTCATGTCAGGATGATTATTTTCTGATTACAGCATGACCCCAAGTGTTTTTATTTACAGCCTAAAGAATTTGATTACAATAATAGGTTTTTTTTCCCCAATACAAGTTTACTGACACCTCAATAAGTGTCCTAAGACTTCCATTAGAAGTAAAAACAGGCTTTCGGTTTCTCTCCTCAGTGCAGGAAAACGTGTCAAAATTCATCTCTGTGATAATCACATACACCACACATAGAGATTAGATTGGGAAAAAAAAAAAAACGCAGGAGAAAACACGTCTCTGATGGACGTTAGTGTGAGTGTTTGCAGAACAGCAGGCGTGCAGCATGATGCTCGTTTCCAGTAGAGCCGCATGAGTCGAGCTCACCTTTGTAAAAGATCCTGTTTCCTCGGAAGCTGAAGAAGCGTCCGGAGGAGTGCCAGGTGTGCAGGGCGGGCGAAAGCGGAGGCTGCGGGATGTGCAGGTAGAAGGCGAGAAGAGGAACGCAGAACAGCAGCACCACACGCTGCCACCACTCCCTCATTACAGCGCAGGCAGACACACACTCCGCTCCTGCCTAACACCAAAACACACACTGCTGCTTAACACTGCGCAACATCAGGTCTGATCATCTTCACACCACAGCACTGATGAATTCTCCATTCTGCCTGTTTAGAAGGTGTTGATTAATTTTCTGTAACAGCAGCACTGACAGTAGTGCATAATACATAATGCATTATCGTTTCTATAGCAACAACTTACACAGGGACGTCTATGGTGGATGCTCACATAACTTTTTTTAAATAGGCTAACCTACTGTTATATAACAACGAAAAGCATATAATTATTGATATAGTAAAGCTTTAACGTAAATAAGAACAGGAACTAACTTATTATATGCAACTATAAAAGGATAAAAGTGCAGTGTGTTGTTCTTTAATAAATAAAAATGTGTTAACATTGGAAATTTGCTGTGGTATAAGAGGAATTAAACACTTTGAAACATGCTTGTATTGGAAAATAATCAACTTCGAGGTGGTAACATTAACTTCACTTTGCATCTGCCGCATCAAACCTCCCCAATGTTGATTATTTTCCTCTAACAGCACAACATGGAGTGCTGTATTCCTTAATTATCACCATACTGGGCTTGTAATACTGATATTACAGGAAACTGAATATGCAAATGAACACTAACAAAAAAAATCTGTTGGTTTTTCATTATTTTTTGCATTGACATGCTAAGAAAACTCTAACACGAAACATATCATACGCACTGTCGCATTATACCTGCACTTTACTGAACTGATTTCAACATTGAATAACATGAAAATACAACGCTGCCTGTGCCTGTAATTTTTCTTAAATTAATTCCTACTATTACTGATTAATAAGTCGACATAATACGCTTCCTATAGTCACATCCTAAACCACATTTTATTGTACTGAGCGGCACAGATCAGAACAGGACACTGCTGATAACGTGTGATTATTAAGGATGGGATGTTACTCGAAAACTCAAACGACACACTAAGTGCACTACGGGAGCCAAGCTGATGTAGTGCACTTGTACAGGGTCCAATGCGCCATTTAGGATTCAGCCTAAGTGCCAGGATTAAAGTAAGCAGCTTTTAAGAGAGCGGATTGATACGAAGACAGAAATGAACATTTTATATTAGGACATATTACAGGATTAGAGATTTTATCAGGGATGAATTTATTCCCTCAGTGGATTTACAGTGTTTTACGGTAACCACGAGGGAAAAGCTGAACATCTCACACTGAATTATTTTATTTTTTAAATCTTAGCAAGTGAAAATTTATTGAATATAGACAGATACAAATAGTAATTCCTATTATAAAATTGCAATAAAACTAATATAAGATTATTAAACCTATTTCTAGACACTACTCTCATGTCAAGCTTGATATTTACAGGTTTATAATTTTAAGCATTTATTTCTAAAAAGAAGCAAATTTATTTGGCAACAGAATAAGAAAATGTAAAGGCTGAAATGAGTAAAAGCATCTACAACAATCTGAATATTATAAATCTATTTGATTTATAGTTATCTCACAATAGGAAATATTAGATACATGTACATGATATCACCGTTCACAGCGCAGTTATATCTTTTATTACTACTAGATAAAAGAGATGATGCATTAATGGTAAGATCTCTGTTCTGTTCATCATGTTTAACAGGAAATCAGTTCACTGTGACCATTTTGAAAAATATGCAAGAACAAAAATAAAGAATAATGCTCTGTAAAAATGAGTGACATTTTAATAAGTAAAGAAAAGAAATGGAGCGTTCTTGCATACTCTCAATTATTATTTTTAAAGAAATATGAAGGTTAATTTTAGAAAAAAGCTCAGGATATTGTGAAATGAACTCATTTTGGAGGTCGAAATTGACATCTGAATTGAAATAAGTAATTGAAGGAGCACACACTCAGCATTGTGGCTTATTAACTATTATTATTATTATTATTATTATTATTACCTGTGGTTTAGACATATTTCTCACTACAGTGTTGATCCTGGTCTATTTATCTGAGCTGGAAGTCACTATGATTAGATTAGTGTCTCTCTCTCTCTCTCTCTCTCTCTCTCTCTCTCTCAGTCAGTGAGTGATTAGACCTGCACCATAATCTTTCTTTTTCTTTTCTTTTCTTTTCTCTCCTGTCTCATGTACATGTATATGTATACATACAGGTGAGGTGTGGCGGCTCATGACCCCGAGGTGCTCCCCTGCAGCTGCATGAGCAGACCCGAGTCTCCTTCCCTCTTCCCTCCGAGCAGCTCTGTGTTGGGGCTGAAGGTCTCACTGCACTGAACACAAACCGCTCTGCAGCGCCGCCTGCTGGAGCGGATGTTACATTACACCTTCATTCTGCACACAGCATGGGGCCAGTCCCAAATCACTCCTCATGCCCTCGATTAGGGCACTACATAGGACATGAGAGCGTCTATTCTATTAGTTTATAAGGTTTCTCAAATAAATAAATAAATAAATAAATAAATAAATAAATAAATATATATATAAAACCTTGAAATATAATAATAATAATAATAATAATAATAATAATAATAAGCTGACATTTAATTTTATAACCTATTCAAATGTGTAAAATAATATTGACACTTTTTATAGTCCAGCTTGTTTTTTGTTTGTTTGTTTGTTTTTGTTATTATTAAGGTTTTAGTGACCAGTCAAACAGTTTAAAATCTATAAGAACTTGATAATAAATAAAATTTTTGGTAATTGTAGGTTTTGAAATAATTTCAAAATACATACTATATAAATAAATAAATAAATATAAGGGCTGCACAATATATTGAAATTATCAAAATATCGCAAATGTAAATATGCATATCACAAGAAGGGCTTGCGATAACTGAATGATTTTAATACCTAAAAAAGTTATGAAAAGTCAAAGTTTTAGGCCGACGCAGATAGCAGAGAATGCTTCCTGTTCCTCAAAAGAACATGAAACATGCTGGTTATATCATTTTAAAGTATATAAATATATGTATATAAATATAATTTAAATTGATTTTACACACTAAGAGCATTATTGTACCACATATCACATATCGCATTATTTAACAAGTTATCACATATCACATTTTTCTTCAATATCCTATATATATATATAGCTCACTTTTATTTATTTATTTATTTATTTATAGGTTTATATATATATTTTTAATTACTTATGCATGTATATTTTATTGTATAGGTTATTTGCACTGCTCTCTTAATGTGATCCCTACTTCATGTAATACTGTATTCTGTAACTCCTTTAAATTTTCAATTAAATATATATATATATATATACAGTACACTATAGCTAGCTAGTTAAGACCTATAAATTAAAGATTCCAGTATTTTACTAAATGTAACACTGACAAAATACATAAAATATTATTTGTGTATACTACATACACAAATAATAATAATGAAACAAAAATAACAGTTGATATCTAATGTCAGGAACACTCACAGAAGGTAGCCCAGGCTGTGGATTTTACTGTTATGGGGTTTTACTATCGAAGGTTCACTGGCTCTGGTTCCCTGGACACGTGTGGGCACGTGAGGCAGACGGAGCGAGATGTTAGAGACAGATTCCAGACAGATTTTTACTGTTTATTAACACATTTACTTTAGCTGTGGCCTTGAAAGTTTCGTACAGGAAACATCCTTTGTTTGTGATTTCTTTTAGAAACTTTGGCTATTAGCGCGACTGCCACTGGTAACTCCGCCCATTGTTTTATTCCTCTTATACCGCAGCAATTTGCCAACCGTAACAACTTTTAATTTATTAAAGAACAACACATTATGCTTTTTAACTGTTTGTAGTTATAATTAATGTCGTCGAACATCCATGAAACAAGTCAGTTCCTGTCTTCGCTTACGTTACAGCAGCTATAAACAGTCGCTCTCTCTCCAGCCTCTCAGTTTTTCTCTCTCTTGACGATAATAACACAAAAAAACGCAGCTTTTCATGTTACCGAAAAACCATAAAGCGTAAACTCCTCTGTCCTGGAAACTTTACGACTGTTACAAAGAGCTGAAACTGGACACTCCTTCCATATATATTAATAAAACTCTTATCAATAATGACAAGTTATTCTCTGCTAAATAGCAGCATGTTTTTAATGTGTATTATTAGCTGTTACTATAGAAACGTTAACACTTTAATATCCATCGGCAGCGGCACTACTTTCAGTGATGCTGTTATAGAAAATTAATCAACACCTTCTGACCAATCGGAATTGAGTATTTAACAGCACTGTGGTATAAATTAATTACCATAGTGCTGCTGAATTTTCAGTTCTGATCTGATTTCTGGACATCCTCAGGACTTTGCAGTTTCTCTATAACATGACAAGCTGTGTTTTTTTTTTTGTCTTATTAATTTTTAAGGAAAGGAAAAAAGAGAAGCTGGTGAGAGAACGACTGCTATAGCGTAAAGGATGACTTGTTTCATGAATGTTCCACATTAAATGCAACTATAAACGGATAAAAAGTATGATGTGCTATAAACAGAATTATAGCTGAGCGCCATCTGCACTGTGTTCCTTCTCCTTAGCAAGTAAAAATAAAGTCAGAACTCTGGGTTTTGAGGCAGCAGGCTGGCTCGGTGTGTGAGCGAGTGTGTGAGCGAGTGAGTGAGTGAGTGAGTGAGTGACAGAAGTGCTGATGCATGGAGAGAGAAAAGATCTGAGCAGCTGCCACAGACAGGGACGACTGCCGTCAGACTGTGTGTGACAAAAGCGCTGGTGGCATGGTGTGAAATGCTCTTACTGAGGATGTAAAACTTTAACAGCTCCCCATCAGCTGAAAAGCAAACGTCAGCTGGTCATGGCCAAGCTATTTGAGGACAATGACGCAGCAAGCTGAAGAGCTAACGTGCTGCATGGACATACACACGGTCTAACTGCTGTCACTGTGTACGGACGACTGCTCAGACAGAGCAAAAGCTGGTGCTACATCATTTACAGTTCCTGTGTTTCATACAGAACTGTGTTTCAAATGAGGAGAAAGGGAGGAGTGAGGTTTAGGATGCTTTCATATTGTTTTTTGTGTGTTCTTTTCCCCCTCAATCATTAGTCTACATTTTACATCATCTTTATAAAAAGTACTGCAGCTCAAGGTTTTCAGAAAGGTCTGGAAACTTTTTTAGACAAGCACAGAGTGACATTAAGCACTTCTGGCCAATCAGGATGCAAGTTGGAGGTTAAGTGAGAAAAACAAACATGGAGGACAAAGTGCTGGTGAAAAAAATCAGTCTTGTTAGTGAGCGAATATAAGCAGATTTACGACAGATAGAAGGAAAATATTCCATTGCCAATACGCCAGTATTAAAAATAACACCGTGTGTATGTCGTGACGTCCCAATTTAAGTGCAGCTGCATACAGTCGAGGTCACACACACAGCTGACATTCTCTTGAGTTTCTGCCTCCAAAGCTACAGAGAAGACTCTTTATTCGTATTTCATCTGCATTACTGATAATAATAATAAATCTAATCTACAGAGAAAGCTAGTTAGTTAGTAGTTAGTAGCTGATACTAGTTAGGAACTGTCAGAGCGTTGTTTTATGGAATAAAGCGTGGTAAGAGTAACTCCGCATCACATCACACTGCTGTTGATTATTTTCCTAAAACAGCATGCTCACAAGTGTTTTATTCTTTATGAGACATGATTCTGTTCTCTATTAATAAACACAGGACGCTTCAGACTGCAATGATTTGCACTGGATATGAAGTAAAACATGGCCTTCAGATTAGGCTAAATATCCATTTTTCGCTTTTAATTCTTAAAAACCATACACATTACTCAACAAGTTTCAAATGTAAATTGAATCACAATAACCATTTACATTTCTCCAGATAAACAGACATGAAGTACTTTTATTTCCAAATGTTAAGTTAAAAAAAAATAATAAATCCATAAAACAGATGGAAAAACATTCATCCCTGTTACAGGAAGAAGCTACAGAATAAACTCATGGATTCTTTTCTTTCCACATCTCTTCACTAAATAGCAAACTCAAGCTGCTTTTTTTATTTGTTAAACACAAGGAACAAAAAAAATAAATTAGGAAAAAAAAAAACGTGTGGATGCGCTGACTAAAGAGCGCATCCTATTCTTCTTTGAATTTTCTCCTCTTCCCTTACAGACCCGCAGGAGAAAATCGACAGCCAATACCAGCCAGAACAAAAAAAATAATCTAATCTAAAACATAAAAAATAAAGTGTTAATATTTGACTGTAGGTGTTTTCGTAAAGCCTGGTTCGTACTATTCGCCACCCTGAGAAATAGATTCCTAGCAGAACCAAATCACTAGCCTTGTTTGAAAAGCTGTTACTGCACTGGTTACTGTGTAAAATTCCTCGAAGTCTGCTTCAGCAGGTCAAAAGATCTTCTTTATGTCCCATAAAAATACAAAGGAAATCTTTATTTATATGGTCTGTATCAAAATTTCCAAAGGGAGTTGAAATAAATGTACCCTGTGCAGAGACCCCGTTATGTCCAAGTGTTTTTTTTTTTCCCTTAAAAATCCCCTTTTTTTTCCATTTAGTATGTTCCAGTATTTCAGGTGACAAATATATTCCACAGCCAAGTCAAACGCAGCAATCTGAATGACTAGAATATTTATGGAATAAGATGAAGAAAGAATACAATCTGTTGTTGTTTTTTCCCCCCATATGAAGTCATAAGTGGAAACATTTTCCAAAAATGAAACCTCAAAAACTAGACATGTGTTTTCTGACCAAGATAAATGTAAATTTAAATGTTAATTGAAACACGATAATTTACTTCAAGACAAAAAAAAAAAACTTCACTCATAATGATGCCTGTTTTGCATTCATTGCATCTGATTCGTTTATTCATTTTTTTTTTTTTCTCCCTAAGCCTGAGATCATGATCCTCGATATCACATATTGGCAGGGACTGAAATGTCACCAGTGGACTTCCTACTAAGAATTACGAACTCGACGATAACTTCGGTGATTTGTCTCTCTCGCTTTTTAAATTCCATTTCAAATCGAACAGATGTAATTTGAAACCTAGAGTCTCAACCATTACAGCGACTCTCGATCGATAATGATGAACTGGGAACACAACGCAGTCCCTAGTAAGCATGATAAACTAGCTTTATAACTGAAGAAATGCAGTAGTAAATGCCTAAGGAAATGTACTGACAGAGGTCCTCGCCTGCGTCCCTGTCATCACTCGCTCTAGCTTCTGGACCTCGACGCC
This sequence comes from Pangasianodon gigas, assembly GCA_022758105.1. Taxonomy (NCBI): domain Eukaryota; kingdom Metazoa; phylum Chordata; class Actinopteri; order Siluriformes; family Pangasiidae; genus Pangasianodon; species Pangasianodon gigas. Next base: position 5,922,551 of record CM040471.1, on the reverse strand, counting down.
TCTCTTCACTGCTATACAAGCCTTAGTGTTATCTATTTGGCTAGAAGTTTTCTATGTATCCACAAATATATAACAAATAAAACTTGCAGGCAAAAATAGTTCAGTTTCCATAGAAACACCCTTTTTTCCTGAAAATACAGCAGTATCTGAAATATTACTCTCATTTCTTTTTTTTTTTTTTTTTTTTAAATTTGTCCCCATTTTTTTCTGCATCAGGAAGCTCCTTCACCAACAAAGAGAAAAAAAGTATCTACAAACTTTGTAAACAGACCTGCCTTTTTCAAAAAAAAAAAAAAACATAAATAATTCAAAATATGAACAGCCGAATGAAGCAGAAATTAACCTGGGTGATCTAGGGCCAAAGAAAGAAATGTACACCACCATTCAGGGAAAAAAAATAAAGTCAATTCTTACAGCTAATCATCTGCAAGCCACGGAGAAACCAATCGTCTCCTCAGTATTAGAATATTAATAATTAAATAATAATAATAATAATAATAATAATATCAATAATAATAATAATAATAATAATAAAAAATACAGGTCACTTTCAATCTGAATTAACAATCCCTCCGTTTTCACAAAGGGGACAGAAAGATTTTATAAGCAGAGGTGGAAATAGAGTCCTTCCCTCTCCGAGAGGATGTTGAGAATAAAATAAGACAACAACAACAGAAGAAAAAAAAAAAAAAAGGTAATATCACAACCACACCCTACATTCTGGTGAACGCTTGCTCTTGTTTCAGTCAAGCACAAGCCAAGCTCCCAGATCACACACGGCTCCGCGCCCGTGAGTCCGCTGAGCGAGCGCAGGTCTCTGTAGAGACGGCAGGTGGGTGTGGCTCAGAGTGTGGAGGAAGGGAGGGGGGCGGAGCCGATCAGAGGGACGTCTCCACGCTGTGCATGGGGCTCGCTGGGGCCAAGGGCGTGGCCGGCTTGCTGTTGTCTAAGAAGAGGTGGACGCCGCTGTCCACGGCGTTATTGTTCTGGTTGGGTGACGGAGAGGGAGGTGGCGGGGGTGTGGGGGTGGCGTTTCTCTTCGTGGGGGCGTCGTCCTCGGCGTCCGTGTCGTCAATGAGGGGGATGTGGGGCTCCGAGTCCTCTATCCGGAACTCCGGGTGGGTCATAAAGTTGTGGATTGAGCTGCGCGACTCGGGCTTCTCCAGCCCCTCATAGGGGGACAGGGAGCTGCGGAATGCATTCACTACTCGGATCTGGGGGAAAGCAGGGGTATAGACACACACACACACGGTCAGCCTCAATGCTTCATACAGAAGTGGCACAAACCACACAAATCAGGCACAAATCACAAAGAAACACTCACACTTTGCATTTTAAATACAGGTCAAACCATGGCCAAATAAACTGGCTGTGATTAGGGTGAACTTAAGCCGGTTTTACACTGTGCGCTTCTAAGACTATTACTAGTCACACTGTACGACGAGATCCCAATAAAATCTTGACGAAACTTTGTAAATTTTGTGTGATAACGTGTGTTCTCCAGGTCAGATTAAACGATGAAGATAGACCTGTGGTTAAAGAACATTACTACGTTCAGTCAGCGTGATCTGGGCTAGTATAAACACAAACACTCTTCCAAGAGAGCTTACGATGATTAGGATTTTTTTTTTTCAGTCTGTTAGCATGTGTGGTAGATTTGCAACTCATTGTATAAGGGTCAGGCATGAGTCTGAGCAAGTCCATATTGTAAATAAAAACATTTCACTTCAGTTAGCAATCCTACACTGTCCTCCTACTGGTGACTTTTAGACGCGTGTCATAGCACTGAGACTTTAGTATAAATTTCCTCACACTGCCAGATCTGAGTCATTGTCTGTCTTTGGTCAAAATGGCGCTAAATCAGTGAGCATGTCACGTTATGCCTTCTAAGACCGCCGATCTCAACTCCCAAACGGCCAAAGAATTATTTTACGACGTGCCCTTTTTGTCCACGACCGGCTGAAAACTGTACAGTGTAAACCCGGCTGCCGATTGACGATAAAAAGTGTGAGCTGCGGGAGGACACACACAGGCTGTGGTGAGTAAAACCAGATTGTCATGTTAATGCTAGCTAGTGCAAGCTCCACTGAGAGAGACGAACCATCTCTTTCTTTCCACTCTCACGTCAATGAAAAATGTACAAGATATATTAAACAAAAAGAGGGCAGGAAAACAAATGATCTGAGCATCTCCTCTCAGTAGTAGTGTCAGAAATCTCGCATAGCCAGTGTCCAGTTATTCAAAATGCAAGCGAGAGAGAGAGAGAGGGAGAGAGAGAGACAGAGAGAGAGAGTTAAAAAAAAAAAAAAAGACAGAGAATGAGAGAGAAAGAGAAATATAAAGACAGATGGAGAGAGAGAGAAAGAGATCAACATTAAACTAGAGAACATAGCTGAACACGAGAGGTTAATTGATCTGGACATGCTTGGGTGAGCAGGATGGGGTGAAGGGGGAGGGGGTTGATCGTTGATCACTGATTATGTTTTGATACAGAAACTTTGAGCAGCCAAGCAGGTCTAAGCTGTACAACACAAATAAATTTCACACACGGACAAGAGAGACTGGACCCATGCACAGCAGTGCTACCTTTTGTTTAACAGAAGTAAACCTTTGAGTATAGCCCATGACACATTTCACAAACTCTAAAGGAGGAACATGTCAGTTTACGTGTCAGCTGTCAGAGTCAGTTTTGGTTTTTTTTGGCATCGCTTTGGAGTCAAATAAGGGACTGTCTGCCTATAAAGAAACTTTATACATTAGATGACTTTATTAATAGGATTCAACGTTGAGAGCACGGAGGCCCAGGATATATCAGTTCACCACTTTCATCCGGTGTACCTAAGAAACGGACAGCATTAGTGTGTCACTGAAGAGCCAGGGGTTCCTGATGACCTGAAAAAAGCTGTGGAAATGTGACTGTACTGTACTGAATTACAAGATTTATCGGAACAATTCTCAGTGTGTTAAAACAGCAAAAGAAAGCAATGATGCTAAAGTAAAATGGTGTAACATTCAGAAAAGTTGAAAGCAATATAATTAGAGAATGGCAGAGATGAATGTAAAACCAGGAGCATCGTATAGAGAGGGGTGAGTAAGTAATGCAATATAATTGATCTGGACATTTTGAACATGTATGGAAAATGACAGAGTGTACGTCAGAGAGTAAATCCCTCAGCACGCGTGATGAGGAGACGACGTCTGCAACGTCTGTGAGTGCGAAGAGGAAACCGTCTTGGTTTGTAAAACTCTCTGTGGTTTTGTAAGTGCTCCGGTCCTGCAGGTGGCGCTATTCAAATTTCCACAACTACAGGAAGAAGACTGCGTGCCGCAAAGCGCCGGCAGTATAAACGACGCAGGAGTTGTTGGAAATACATATACAATTGTTAGAACGTGACGAAGAGGATGAAATGCTTATTTTGTTTCATATTTGTTCCAAGAAGAAAATGGAAGGAAAAGATAAATAAGATGCAGGTGGTAGGTGAGACGATTAACTAAAATCAAGGGTTGAGGATGGTGATTTTAACATGGTCGTGAAACTTATACGATACGTCACATAGCGTTTTCGTCCACGGAGCTCAACCAGCTGCAATTCGCAATCCCTCCGTATGATGTGTGTACAGCGATTACGCCATATTATTCGTGGAAGCCAGGCGTGAAGCATGAAGCATGATAAGGGTGATATGATAAGCCTTGATAAGTGTGTATGAACTAAAAGTAAATCTAATACCAGAAAGGTATTCGCTGTTTATGATATCCAACAGAAAAAAAACGATACAAACTGGAGAGACAACAGAGAGAGAAAAACAGAAGAGGAAAAAACGAAAGAAAGAAAGAATGGCAGGAGAGATATAAATAAAGACTCATTCCACAGAGGACACAACACAGGACATTCATTCCAGGAGAAGCAGACGCTGTGCTCCCTCCCCTGCGTCTCGGTTACAAATGGATTTTAAGGAACATGTCCAACTCCAGCTAGAGACGAACCTGCAGAAACCTGGACTGGATTCTGACTAGCGGAGGAAAAAAAATCATTATTTCACAGGAATTATTGCAGAAAGGCAGTTTTTGAGTTGAAAACAAATTCCACACAGCCTCTAAGCAAGGCCAATTTTTTAGCAGTGCTGTGACTGAGCTGGTTGTCAGTGTGACCATGGGCATATACTCAAAATATTTACACACAGAGGACTATAGCAGTCACAGAGCCCAGCAGAGGGACCGAGGCACGGCAGCGGCTGCAGACGCAACACACACGATGTTGATCTGTTAGAATGTTAACACGCTGTTTATTTGAGGAAAAACCCAGCCAAAGCTATCAAACAGGACAATGACAGAGAGACCTCAGCCCCACTGGCCTCAGAACAGTACACACAGATATATCTCCATAAAAATCAGCACTTGGATTCAGAAGCGATGTAGTGGACATCTAGTTTTTTTTTTTTTTTTGGTTTAGTTTTGATTTTTAAACTCATTATTTCAAATTCTTTTGTTTACTTTTCATAAAAAGGGACATTATAGAAGAATGTAGAACGTTAGGCGAGTGAAGGAGGAAATGTTAATTGTCATGCACTAAGAAACACGCACTCACACCCCACAGTGGCAGAAGCTTTGTTGGAGGCAGTGGCAGTAGAAAACGCTACATGTGTAGGGCTAGAAACATTGGTTACATCGTGCTGTTGGCTGGTGCTCGAGGGGTGACGCCTGAGGGCCCCCTGAAAGGAAGTGCCGCTCTGGAACGCACTCACTACATCCATCTGCAAGGAATCAGAGAGCGTGACAGGAGGGCCCAAAGAACGCATATAGGAGAGAAAGAGAGAGAAAGCAAGAGAAAGTAAGAATAAGAGAAGAAGGGAGGGAGGACAGAAAAAGAAGGGCACCCATATAAAGAGAGGACAGGTAGCAGCATGGAGAGAAAAGGCACTGTATGGAAGACAGTTAACCCCAGCGTTAGCCTCCCTGACTTTACCCCGATCAGTACATTAAATCAGAAGAGCTACTTCACCAGAAATCAGACTGCACGAAAGGTACTGTAAAGTTAAGCATAAGAAAAGACGTTGGCACTAATTAAGTGTGAAGAAAGCACAGAGTGTACTGGGACCTATCCTGATGTTCCTCAACACGGGGTGTGAAGACGAGCGTCTCGGTGAAGTTACCTGAGTCTGTATCCTGTTGAGGCCTCGGAACCAGAGGATTTGCCCCCTGCGGAGCTCACGCTCAGCGTGGTCAATCTCGTCGAGGTCCTCCATGTCCTCCAGCTCCTCATCTGGGATCTCCTCCTTCTGAGTTCCGTGACCAGCCGTCTTCAGGAACTTCAGGCGACTGGTTGGGATGGAGGAGATCACCTGCACAAGGGTGGAGCAACAGGAAATCAGTCAAACACTGCAGTTCAGTCAAGATAATACACATTAAGATGAAGAGTGTGTTCACATATGCAGTGTTTAGTGCGTCTGAACAGAACCCTGAAGTGTTCTCATTCTCAGTGCGGCTCTTTAAGCAGGAGCAATCAGACTCGCGTGTGGACCAAACCAACCGGACTGAGAGCGTCTGGAGTGAGGTGGCCTCAGTTCACCCCCAAGTGAACTCTAGCGCAGAGTTTCTGAATCGACCCGATTGCAGGAAACTTTTCATGTGTTTTTAGTTGCAGCAGTTTTTTGTGCGAGCTGCTCAACTGAGTCACAGTGTGCAAACCGAGCCAAAGCACAAAGCTGTAGAACTCCGTGCCACACAAAATGCTTTCAGCTTGTTATTTATAAAATTATCTAGTGAGTGCTGACTCGGTGCTCTCTGTGCTTTTGTGACTTCGTCTGCTTTCTCGTTAGTTTAATCGTGCACAGTGCAAAACCAAATCAAACCAAATAGCAATTAAACCAAAGGTATCCATTTCACTCTGATACGGACTGGACAAATGGACTAACAGGTGGGAAATCTTTGTTAAATAAACGTAACAGAGGGTGCATTTTGTTAGCACTTGACAGAAAATAAATGAGTATTTGAAAACACAAAACAGGACAGCAAAGCTTTAGCTAATTTCTCTGGTAACTTCTTAGATAAAAGCCTGTGAGTCTGGACAGAGGCTTAATTTTCTCATGATGTGTCCTGAAAAGCCAGATGAATGCTTGTTGTATGACAGTTTCAAAGCTATAGTTAGCTAGCTTGCATAGCATTGGCTAGAATTTTTTGTGGTCCCTTCTCTGTCTGTGAAATGATTATTTCTGTGGAACACAAGCTGCTGCTCCGACCCAAAATGCCACTGTAAACAAACACAACAACATAAATAGAGATAACGGCTGCACTTCTGGCTCCATTTTGATGACACTGAACGTTTGTTTATTTAATTTTTCCATCATCCACTTTGATTTTCAACCGATTTCAATCCAGGTGTTGACCACAAGAGGGCAGTGCTCAACCACTGCATAATTAGGATGTAGCTGATCCACCTGCTCGACAGGGAAACGCCACAACGTTCGAAATCAACATGGCGGTCTGATGTCCTTTCTGAGAATTCTACAATCAAAAATATTCCAGTGTGATATTTAAATAACTGCGGTCTTACCTGACCCCAGAGCAGACAGCCACAGCCTAAGAAAACGCACCAGAGCCAGTGTTCAATGCTAAGACCCACACAGCTGAAGGGCTTGCCTCCGAACTGCACAATGACAATCTGGAAAGAAAAGGATTGCGTTAACGGAGTTAACATTGACTGGAATGCTTTTGTCGTCTGCATTTCGATTAGCACCCACCTGGATGATGAATGTGCCAAAGACAATGGAGCAGAAGATAAGGTTGTTGAAGATACCCTCAAAGACGTTCCTCTCGCCGTGGATCTTGCGGGCATTGATTTCGTTGAAGAGCTGCATCAACACAAAGGTGTTGAAGACAATGGTGTAGTGTTCAGAAGGTGGTGCATGGAGAGGGGTGTTACGGCCGCTGTCTATGTCGAATAGCTTTTCACCTAAGAAAAAAAGGATAAGGTTAAGTCAAGCGTTCTGTACTCGTGTAGCCGTGATGTCCGCTCCAAACCAATTACAGTACTAATAGTGCTCTGAGTAAAGTAAAGCGCTGTTGGTTCTCACCTGCAAACAACAGAGTGAAGATGACTGTGAGCTGGTAAACGGCATGGCCCAGGATGTTCTTCATCATGGTCCTGGAGATGAGGGGTTTGTTACGGCCGTATGGTTTCCTCAGCAGCAGAGACTCCGTGGGAGGCTCAGTGGCCAGAGCCAGTGAGGCAAAAGTGTCCATAATCAGATTTACCCACAACATCTGTACTGCTTTCAATGGAGAATCCTGAAGGGAAAAAAAAAAAAATCACATAAAATGCAGGACTCTCATTAAGTTCAGGACAATCTTGCTAATATTTAACTAATAATTCCTCCTCTCTAAAGAGTTAGGGGAATAAAGTATACCAAAGCAATGAGACATCATTCATTAAAGTGGTCAAACTGTTGCTACATTTTCTAGAAAATAAGGAACATTTTTGGCTGCTTGTGCTATAATTTCCTTATTAGCTGAATTGTAATTTACCTCATTTGTTAACTGCCGTGAATGTTTCACCAACACATTAAATGAAAAGATGTGTAAAAATGACGCTCTGTCGGCTGTTATGAGTGTTAACCAGAATTGAACTTTTGACAGAACGTACATACACGCGTCAGCCAATAGGAGAACACGTTCTACACGTTGCTCTTTAGCGACTTCTTTATGATGAAGTTCATACAGCCAACCATTTTCCAGGACTGACAAAAGAATTAAGATGTAGCAAAGGCTTCAGCTTAGAAAACAAGCAACACTAAAGGGAGAAAAAAAAGAAACATAACTAGTCTACACTCTGAAGCAGCAAAAATAAAAATGCTTAGTCAGATTTTTAGACTAAGAACAGTATTAGCACTCCAGAGTGACTCACTGTCTGGAAAATAAGATTAATGATTCCTGCAAGGAAGAAACTAGCTGGGTATCAGGACTAAAATCTAAAATCAGGACCTACAACGAACATGTTTGAAATCGCACGATGACTGAGAAAGATGTGGAAAACCGGTTTTCACCCATATAAAACATGTTCTAACAATGAAATGAGAAATGAAAGGAGGACCCTTTTCTTAGAGAGTAGAAGCTGTGTGCTGTGCACGTAACAGAAAAGCTAATTTATTTATTTATTTTTTAAAATGATATTCAGTGTTGAGAGTCTAAAGCAGTGGTGTCCAATCTTATCTGGAAAAAGGTCCGGTGTGAGTGCAGGTTTTCATTCCAACCAAGCAGAAGCCACACCTGAGCCAAGACCAAGATGGCTCCTGTTTGGCTGGAATGAAAACCTGCACTCACACCGGACCTTTCCGGATAAGATTGGACACCCGTGGTCTAAAGCATAACCTTTGAAACTTGACACGGTTTCAGTGAAGCATGTACTTAAGCTCCGTTTCAAAAACACGCTTGCCATTTGACGGCAACGCAAGCAACCAAGAAGATGCCATATCATCAGTTTAGTGCTCATCAGTCTGCTCCAGTTTTAAATCAGTTCCTCCCAGGTGGGTCGTAATCCTCTGCTTCTGTCTCGTACAGAAGCAATCATTTAGAGTTGCTCGGTTTGGTCTAACAAACTTCCTTCAGCACTTCGTCCGTTTATCCCGTTTGGCTATTCCACATGTTGTTGTCTTTCATGCTGGTCAGAAGAGTACAGGAGAGATTCGATTACCTGTGTGATGCAAGCTCCAGTGAAGGCCACGATCACAGCCACTACGTTGACAGTGAGCTGGAACTGCAGGAATTTGGAGATGCTGTCGTAGACGTTGCGGCCCCACATGACCGCTTTGACGATGCTGGAGAAATTGTCGTCGGTGAGAATGATGTCGGAGGCCTCTTTAGCTACATCTGTGCCTGCAATGCCCTGAGAACAGCGAAAAAGACAAAAAGTCTGCATCTCCATTTCATAAAAGTACGCAGCCATTTCAAGCACTATTGTGAAATTTTATTGGTCTGTTTTACGCATGTAAGGTGTATACCATAGCAAATCCAACATCGGCCTTTTTCAAGGCGGGGCCGTCGTTTGTACCGTCTCCCGTTACTGCTACTACTTGCCTCTGTTCTACAACAGTGCTGTCGATGATACCTGAAAATAATACGTTTGTAAGTCACTCAACACTTCTGCGCAATATAATTAGTTTATCTTGGTTCATAAAACAATGTGTGGAAAAAAAAAAAAAACCTAATAATAAACCAGAATACCTTTAACTAACGTGTGCTTGTCTGTGGGAGAGGATCTCGCCAGGACTCTGAGTTTAGGCCATATTTTATCAATCCGCTCCTGTTCGATCTATAAAATGAGCACATCATGCCTGTCAGGACTTTAAAAGAAATCTTAAATCTCTATGTGTGCACTCTAGCAGAAACAGTGTTTATCTCACCTCTCCTTTCTCGTTGCGTATCCGCCGGTTGAATTCTTTACCTTCCAGGCAGAGGAAATCATCTCCAGGCTGCAGGATGCCGCATTTGGTTGCTATGGCGCGAGCTGTGTTGATGTTGTCCCCAGTGACCATGCGTACTGTGATCCCGGCACGCTGGCACTTTCTAATAGCATCAGGGACCTGATTGAGAGAACTGGGTCAGACGGCACACCTCACTAAGCATTAAAGATATTCGCTATCAGCTAGCGCTAAAGGACATCTAACAAACAGCTGTCCCTAATGATTTATTAACCAAACCCAGGGTCATACTTCCGGTCTGACGGGGTCCTCGATGCCCACCACACACACACAGGTGAGTCTGGTGAGTATATCGGCCTCGTTTTCCCAGTCGGGTTCTCCTTCTGAGGCGGGGAAGTCTCTGTAGGCCAGGCATATTGTCCTCAGGCCTTCAGAGGCCATGGGCTCAATCACTTTCTTCACCATGTCATCCCTGTCTCTGGGCCGGAACACCTTGGCCTCACCATTCGCTGTAAGGATCTTATAACATCTAGACAGGGAAAGAGCAGTAGAGGAGAAACGGTTATGAGACAGCAGGATGAGAAGCACCATCTGGGTAATTTCTCTGGGGAAATGCATCAGTAGCCTGGCTGGTGGGTTTGAGAGGGGGAAAAAAAAAGAAAGAAAGAAAGAAAGAAAGAAAGCATCTGATCTGCTTAGTAAGCGTGATGACACGATTCTTTACATCACTAACCCCTCCTTTTTTTAAGAAAATGACATGAGGCTTGAAGTTTGAGAGATGCCTACTTCTTGAGTAGAATTTCCGAGGCTCCTTTGCTGAACATCCGGAAGCTTCCGTCAGCGTTCTTCAGCACGGTGCTCATGGATTTCCTGACAGAGTTGAAAGTGTAAACTTTATAGAGCTTCTCCTCGGGGATCTCGTTGCGGATTGCTTGGTAGTCTTTTTTCAGGTCCAGCACAAAGCCAAGCAAGGCACATTCGGTTTTGTTGCCCACCTGACGAGATAGACCTCCCTCCTTCTCAGGAGACTGGGGGGGAGAAAAGAAGAAAAGAAAAAAGCAAAGAAAAAAAATAATGATTAAAAAAAAATGACACATATATATTTTTTATACTGGCCTACCACAATTCCTGTCTAAGAGGTGTAATGAATAATTGAAATAGGCACAGCTGATCTAAACCAGTGAATCGCACAATGGATGCAGGTGCACTCACCATGATCTTGGTGGTATAAGCGCTGTTGACGCTGATGCCCAGAATGAGCAGGTCCATGATGCTGGCAGGGATTACTTCTGGCTCAGGGACCTTCCTGTAGTGCTGGTCTGCGATGTAAGCCTGCACCACAGTCATCCTGTTCATGGTCAGAGTGCCCGTCTTATCTGAACAGATGGCAGTAGCATTGCCCATGGTCTCGCAGGCATCTAAATGCCTTACCAAATTGTTGTCCTTCATCATTTTCTGAAAAATAGAAAAAGATGGTGGGGGTGGGAAGGTGGGGCAATACAGGATTAGACAGGGCGAGGGCAAGATTAACTAAGAGAAAGCTTAAAATCCTAAAATCTGTTGGTATATAACAGGCTGTGTAAACGGTCACTATAACCATTATTCTCAACAACATGAATATGTGTGCTGTCCAACATGGAGGTCGGTGATATAGCTACGTGGCTGCTTTATAGAGCGGGACATACTTTGACAGAGTAAGCCAGTGAAATAGTGACGGCAAGAGGCAGACCCTCAGGGACAGCCACCACCAGGACGGTCACGCCGATGATGAAGAACTTGACGAAATACTGGATGTATATGGGTGTGCAGCTTTTCTCCCACGGAAGGCCTTGCACCCAAAAGGTGTTCACTATAAACAACACCACCAGGATTATGACGGTGATGGCAGACATCACCAGACCTGCACAGAGAAGAGATAAGCACACCCTTAAACCAGTGCTACACCCAAAAGCTCAGAAACTGAAACTGAAAACAAAAGGGTTAGCTTCAGAAAAAAAAGGCACCATAGGATCATAATAAACAACCACAGCAAATCCCTAAGAAGAAAAGTAAGAGTAAGATTTGGCAATTAGGACGAGAACTAAAATGCTCTGACCTGCTTTGCCGATTTGGACTGCTAGTTTAGTCAGCTTTCCCTGCAGAACAGATTTCTCTTTTTTTGGCAAGTTGGCTTTGCGCTTCTCCTCCGCATCTGCCCCTTCGTCGCTGTTCAGGGGCTGCATTTCCATTGCAGCTCCATCCTGGGCTTTAGCTGAACAAGGGGACAGTGCAAAAGAGAGAGACTTAAAAATGTATGAGAGACAATATAATAATGATGATAATAATTTAAAAATGTAAAAAACAAACAAACAAACAAAAACAACAACACTAAAATTCACATACATAGCTTTGTCATGGACCTGGTCTACTTATTCTCATAACTATTCTTTATTTGTGGCAAAATACACTTTATGGCCAAAAGTTTGTGGACACCTGACCACTCACACACACGCTTGTTGAACATCCCAGGGAAATTGTAAAGCTACAGCCCTAATTAACTAGAGATGTGCGCTGGACTTATTTAATCTCGCTCACACAGTTATTACTGTTTGTACGCTGTCGTTAATATATGTGGGCCAGTTTTAAAAAGTACTTCCGATATCAATGAAATGATACGTGTCTCCATAATTCAGACAAAATCAAAAGACTGCTTCAAGCATGGTAAAACCTATTTACTATAATAATGTTAATGCAGAACAAAGCGAGTTTATAGCCCTGTGCGCAGTGATAAAGTTTATGAGTGTGTAATGATTTTTAATCTCCAAATGCCAACAGTGCTCCTGCTAGTGACTGCAGCCCGCATTTTACTAGCAGTTTTCACTTCCCTCTCTTTTGTTTAAGAGCTACTTTATCATTTGTGTGGCTACTCAAAGGGCCTTAGGTTCAGGTCCAGCTGTGCAACATGCTTTGTGTGTCTTGGGACCATCAGATATAATGGGTCTCCTTCTCTGTGGGAGAGAATGACTGTAGGGTCCCTCTGTTCTTCCTGCTAGCAAACAGGCCATGTTCATGCACGCACAAAAGCCACAAGGAAACTAGGGCATCTCTTCAGCGCTCTGATTAAACATCTCTTTTTAAATGGTGAATAGAAATTCAACAGGGTGTATTCTGTCCAAGCAACCCAGGCCCTAATACAGGCTCAAAGTATTATCGCTGGTTTATCACACAAACCCACACCCATCGCTCTGATGAAATCAGCACGGTAAAAAACAGCATGTCACTGCACCGCTATACACACACTCACAAACACATGCACACACCCTAATATAAACTTCAGTGATATCTGTAACCCCTGTGTAACGTGCTTATTCTACCACAGTTAAAGTCCGGGCTGCAGTGAGAAGATATGAAGGTTGAAATGTGCGTGTCGTGCTTGTTCTGTGCTGTGGCAGGACTGTTCTCCACTCCACGCAGGGCTGTAATCCTAGTCTGAGGTATTAGTCCTTGTTCCTGGCAAGCGTGGAAGTGAGAGAGGCTGTGCAGCCTGCGCTTTAGTAAACACCACAGTCCTGCTTCGATATCAAATCCTGACCAAATAACACATAACAGACTCCCTGTTATCAGAACTGGCACTAGCCTCAGTTTGCTCTAACACGACTCTCCCCTGTGACGGATTATACGTTTCTGAACAGTAACAGTTTGCTGTTTTTATTTTAACATTTAAGGCACCTGTTTATTACAAGTACATGATGCAGAATACACTGTAGTTACATGATGTAGAAAAACGAGTGCATGACTTTATGTACTCTGTGTTGGACAACAGTATTGGCTTGTTTTTGGGATGTTCCAGTAGATGTGATGTATAAAGTGTGAAAGCAGGGGTCTTCGCCTGCTGGACTGTGGTCTGAATGGAGACACGAACCGAATGAAGCACTGTAGCTCAGCGACTCCATCTTTCTAAACGTGAACCAACACGGCTCCTGTAGCAGATCCTCCATTTCAGTTTATCCAATCACATGCAATTATGTAAGTTATTGATCAGAAGGAAGTGGACCAGTTTAACCCCCCAGCTTTGAGTTCAAAACAGTAGAGCTGTGTAAAAGTTACGGTTTATACTTTAATACAGGTGTCCAGATGTGAAGCTTGTGGGACAAAGAAAGGCCAAGTTCATTACCATGGGAATGTACCGGTTCCTCATATGGGATTTACTACACTCATTCATTCCTTTTTAGTTACTGCTTTATCCCAGTTAGAGTCACGGTGGCTTAAATTATTAAGATATTTATATTTTGGGAAATAGAGCCAAGTTTATTAGAAAATATAGCAGGCAGGTACAATACAAAAATAATATCTGTGCAAGTGGGAGAATGGTCGAACATTCTGACAGAGTAAGAGTGAGTGGCAACGTGAAGCGCCAACGAGAAACAAAACACATCCGCTTCAACTTATTCAAATTTACAGCCAATTATGTATCAAAAGGTTATGAGGTAACTGTCATTGCCATTCAGTCATGTTAGTTGCTTATCCGGATCATCATAAGTGATAGATCTTATTTAACTGGACCGTTTTTTGTAAAAAAAAAAAAAAAAAAAAAAGAAAAGAAAAGAAAAAAATTTAGGTGAATATTCCTGCTCTACATGGCCTTTAACTGTGGAATGTCTCTGAAATTCATTATCCATTATCTATAATCCATCATGCCTGCTTCAATGGAAATGTGTTTCTTTATTCTAATGACACAGAATTGTAAAAATTGATAGCAAAAAGCTTTTCCCACGAAGCGCCTGAAGAAACTTTCCTGTCAGAGATCTGGATTTAGACACATGCTGGAGAATTACTTTAAGCTGTGATACTGGTGCTCTCGTGCAGCCTCTCTGAGGTTTGCTGAGGTTGGAGTGAGGCGTGTTGATGTATCAGGATGCTCTTACACTCGTCAGCCTTTTATAGTTAATCCATCATAGCTGGACCAGCTCGAAAAACTACTTAAACGTAAACTCGGATCATGCCTAAAATCCCATTATACTCTATCCAGAGGAGGACGGCTTCCTCGTTTCAGTCTAGCTCATCTGTCAAAGGTGTCTGTTTTGTTTTTTTTTCTTTTAATGCATCATACCAGTAATGCTGAACTGAATCGGATGCATGCTGTACCTCACAAAGCAATGCACACACAAACACACACACAAACACTCACACTAGCACAAGCAGGACAGCTCTAATGACTATCCAATAGAAGTAATGGGTTAAGGCAATGGTTTTAACGCAAGCTGCAGCACCTCAGAGATTGCCAGCTAAGCCAATATGCGGCTCATTATGCAGTTAAGTCAATAGGGTTACTCACCTTTCTTTCTGTTCTCCACAGAGCCATCTTGCTTTTTGTCTACGGAGAGAAAGAGTACATCAGAAACGCTCTGAAACTTATTTAACAGTCCCACGCTGTGCCTGAGATTATTCTGCCACATCCATTTAAATGTATTTCCAATTATGCAAATGCTCTCTTTGATTTAATAGAGTGAGAGGCAGTACTTAGTATTTTATGAAGGTTTTTTTTTTATTAAAAAAAAAAAGAAAAGAAACACAGATGTGGGTTGGGGCCTTAATGCAGGATGAAAATCTTTGGCCAGGCCACAGACACGCCTGTGTGCACACATGCAGCTGTGGTGATCTGTGCATTCGATGAACAAAAACACGGCCCGGGCTTTGTGAGCGCTGAGCTGCTAAAAGGTCTAGGGGCATTCACTGGAACTGCTAACACATGAGGACAGGAGGCTGCTGAAATTCATTACAAACGCTGTTGGCTAATGGAGCAGAAATCCTTGCCATATGCTAAACTGGGGATATGATGAACAGACAGCAAGAAAAACATTTCAGCTCCATTTGGTCCCTGCTGATTGGCAGTAGCAAAAACAAACACAAACTAATGAAGCTTATTATAAACTTCTATTGCTGTAAAATAAATAAATAAATAAATAATCTCATAATATTAAATAGTTATTTGTTGTTTAATTTTAGTTTAAGCATCTAATTAACAGCATTTTACAAACAGCTGATGTGATCTAGTTTTCAAGTCTTGTGATGTTGAAATGAAGGCAAGCTTGCACGGAGCACATCGCATATCCATTATCACATTTCAATTTAAACGATAAATAGCCAGTGTAATGTAAATAGTGGTGTATTATTCACCGCCTGGTGACTGACAGTGCTGCCATGTTCCCGTAAAAAGCCTTTGAATATTTGTTACTTGGAAGAATTAGTATATCTAAATCATTCGTGCAAAAGGTATGCCATAAATACCTCATTTATTCGGAGCGACGAGTGACGCAAGTGACGCAAAGGTCACGTGGCCAAAATTAGAACAAGGTCGATGTAAATTAAACGACTAAAAGCAGAACAGGCACTGAAAAAAAATAATAATAATCTTAGCTAGTGAAAATATCTTGAATATAGTGAAATATATCTAATATTTCCTATTATAACATTACGATAAAGCAAATGTTATTAGAGATGATTAAACTTATTTGTAGACATTTTTACTTCTTATTCTATTAACAGATAATTTTGCTTCTTTCCAGAAACAAATGCTTAAAATTAGAAAATCATCTGCCAATAGAACAAGACTATTTCAACAAGCTTGAAAGTATAAATGTCTAGAAATAGGTTTAAAAATCTTATATTTGGTTTAATGTAATCTGATAATAGGAAATGCTAGATATTTTAATTATATATAATATAATTATATTAAATTATATTAAAGAAAATTGCACTTGCTAAGATGTCATCTTGTCATCTTTTAAGGTGAGGCACTACAGGTAGAAATGACAGTTTTGGTTACGTCAATTATTTTCCAGATTTAAAAAAAAAAAAAATATGCATCTATAACATCTTAAACTGTAGTAATAAAAATAGTTTTAAAAAAATCAACAGAAATGTTTATTTCAATGTTTTGTCCACTCTCAACCACCGTATTATCTGAAACATATCTGCAACAAGGCTTAAGCTCCGCCCACTGCACAATCACATCATGTCCTATATCCCTGAAAAGCTGGTCTCCTGATGTACACCTCAAGGTTTTTTTTTTCTTTTCCAATTTCCTTTATAAACATCATAAATCACACCACCAACAAACGTGGAGGTGCAATTTTTTTCCTCAAAATCATTTTTTTTCTATATTCAGAACCAAAAATCCTAGTTTCTAGGTGATCTGCATATTCATTCCTACCTCTAAATTGAAGAATATTACAGAGGAAGTCTTGAGAGTTTCTTCAGGGTGCAATAATCATTTTTATTCTAACAAAATCAACAGACTGAATTCTTGGTTTGATTAAATATGCGACTTTATACTTATTTAGCCTCATTTGCATAAATAAATGTAACTTGTACAAATATTAGCAATCAACTGGCAAAGATTGCTTGTGATATCTACTGTTTTAAAAAGTCACCTTGCCTTAAATATTCAAACACAAAGTTCTTTTGTATTTTTTTTGTTTTTTTAATATGTAAATTTTATGAAAATTCGAACAGTAATATTTGTTCTGGCAACCCTAGTGTCTAGCACCTCACGGATATGGCCTTAAATCAAAATGGCCAAAGACTAGGCGCCACAGTGTTTGTCTATGGCGAGTGAGCCTGACTGAACAGGAAATAAAACAAACATTACTCTAACCCACAGTAAGTCAGGCATTAGTGCAGTCCTGTTAGCTGTGTGTGTGTCTGTGTGTGTGTGTGTGTGCGCAATAGATATTGTGTATTGTCACCCTTACACAGCCGACACGCCCAAATTAGATAACAGTTTTTCTTTGGATAACAGCTCCACTGCTGCCTCTACACGCTGAAAGGCCACAGACTAACATGGCTGATCTATTTTAAAACAGGTCAGACTGCCAGAGAGGCTGGAAGGACACCAAATAATAGCGCTGGCATACTTTTCTTCTCCTTCTTCCTCTCTTTTTCTTTCTTCTTCTCCTCTTTTTCCTCGTCATCGTCGTCCTCTCCCGCCCCCAGTAACGTGAAGATGATTCCGGTCTGGGAGTTGACTCCGACGGCAGTGACGACCATTTTTCCAGAGCCCTCCATGACATGGGTACCTGTACACAAGAGGACGCACGGGTGAGGGCATGCCATTTGGTTGCAAGTACAATAAACACAAAAGTTTGCACACACAAACAAACACACAGTGTTTAATTTCTGCGTAAGTGCCATCTAAATATGGGTTGTCCGTCGGGCCAAATGACCCAAAGAAGCAGCTATTTATAAAGCACCGAGTGCTCTGGGAATGAAAAGTGTCTCCTTTGACAATTAAGCAAAGTCAGATTGAGGCTGCTGCTTCATCTTACAGCGTCGGTCAAAGAAAGGCCTAGAAAAATAGCAGCTCGCTCTTGAGCTTTCTTTCACAAGGCACAAGAAGCCCAGGGGGGATTGTAACGAGGGCGCAATTCGACCTTCGTTCTCATGTGATAGCATTTCCCATATAGCTAACCCAGGTTATCAGCATCAGTTATATTTCATAACTTTAACTGCCTGATAGTAGTATTTATCTTTACATGGAAAATGTGCTTGATACTTTAAAATGGACCAGCAATTTTCACGGCTTAAATGTTTCAGCACAAAATTCAAGCACATAAAGATCCAGTTCCTATCCATCAGCGGATCAACTAGCTTTCACTGGATTTCACAGATGTGAGCGATTAGATCAGTTTTAAAGCTGTGACAAAAAGAGGGGTGTATAATACAGATTTTACAGAATATCTAAAATGACAAGGCTTTGAACGTTAATAGTTAAAATAAATAAATAAATAAATAAATAAATAAAAAACCTTTCATAAATATGATGAAGTATGTACATTTTCATCAAAGACATAATAAATCTCATGTTTCAGTCAATTTGCAAACAAATGGTACATTATTGCCTAGATATTTTAATACTCCACTGGATACTAGGGCTATGACGATGTAATATCAATATCGCGATAAATTACGTCACAATACACAATTCTGAGAAATCGTGACGTCTTTTTATAACATTTTATACTGTTTGAATCTTTAAAACCAATTCTCCAATGAAACTACTCCAATTTATTCTTGCGGGCAACAAATAAAAGTATCATTGAATTGTTTAAATCGAACTGTTTAAATGCAATAATACTGTTTTGCTGGCGGTTTGTTAGGAAACCTATAGACTGTAATACATATTGTGTATCGTAGAAATGATATATTTGTGTCATATCGCCCAACCCTTACTGGATAGTTGTACGAGACATGCCAAAGATGGCCGTGCGGTCAATGCAGAGTGCCGAAAAGACGTTCGGACAAGACCAGAAGACATTTAATTTTGTCTGAAATAAATAACGCACAATCTTCAGTTCAGTGAGGTTAAGTCTGGAGCAAACTGAGAAGCGGTATACGGCAGGACGTCACTCAGACCCTGAATAATCACTCGAGTTGTCTATTTCACTTGTCTACACTCCCGATCGCCCCCAATGTGATTAGTCGGTCAGTATTAAAAACGTGCACGTGTTAGAGATAAACGTATTGTCAGAAATGTAGTTGCATTAGATGAGAAAATCTACCCTTTACACTAATGACTACTGCTTAGCTCAAATATTCATTTTCAAAGACACTCACTAGTTATTAGAGCATACTGATGTCTATATGCACAAAATAACAGGGAGATAAACCTTTTCACACCACACACTGTATTACAAATAGAGAAAAAAAAAAAAAAAAAGTGCAGCATTAGAGCAGGCTTATGTGTTGCTCAGAGCAGGTTGGGACAGATT
The DNA here is from genome assembly GCA_022758105.1 of Pangasianodon gigas. Lineage (NCBI taxonomy): Eukaryota > Metazoa > Chordata > Actinopteri > Siluriformes > Pangasiidae > Pangasianodon > Pangasianodon gigas. The sequence goes on along the minus strand of CM040471.1, from coordinate 5,903,389 downwards.
AACGAAATGATGGAACCATTTGTCACGTAATCGTCCCAAAAAAACGGGTCGTCTCTTGGTTGCAGTCGGATCTCTTAACAAGATGCTGACCCCGAACATCCAAGATGATCAAACTCGACCAAGAAGCGGTTGCAGAAACACAAAGGCAGTGTTTGGCAACAGCCAGCTCAACCTCTGGATTTTGTAATCCTGTGGTTTAGAACTGAAGAGACAGCAGTCCACATGTGTACAAACTTGAGATGATTGAAATGTTCAGTATGGAGGAAGATCTCGGATCCGTCTACAGCAATGTTAGACGTTACATAAAGTGTCTCAGCCACGTTAGACTCTCCAGTGGAGGCGTGAGTGAATATTAAACAACGGGGTGCTGATTTAATTTGAGTTTATTTAAATTCTGTTTGAGAAAATGCGTTAAAATAAAACTATACAACACTTTGATATGTTTGAGATCAAACATATTTTACTCATTTACTTGTTAGTAAATAATAATTTTGGTCAAGTTGAGCATATTAAATATAATTCCAACTATATTTAAATATAATTAAATACACAGTTACGTTTAGCAGCAGCGCTGACGGCTTCGTACCTGACAACAGCATGGGATCTTTATCCAGCAGTTTCTTCACGTGGTCCGATTCTCCCGTCAGAGAGCTCTCATCGATTTTAAGATCGTTCCCTTGGATGAGAACGCCGTCGGCAGGTAAGAGGTCACCTGCACAACAACAACAACAACAACAACAACAGCAACAACAACTTTAGAAAGAATGTCATGTACTCTGGAAAGCCTAAATGATTAATATAATTTTTCCCCTCCATTTCCTCAGCCAGCTCTCTCATGTCACACAGAGGGTGAAGGCTTGAACGTGCTTCCTCTGAGACACGTGAAACCAGCCGACAGCATGTTTTCTGTGTCACAGTGTGGCGTAACACACAAGCGCTATCCGCCCTCTTCCGCATACATGAGCTCACGTATAGGACGCCTGTGATTGGCTAGTCTCGCTGTGAGAGTGTGACACCCTTCACCCTTCCGGTCCCACACAGAGAGCACGACAATGTAAACTCTTTCTGTTGCGTTAGATTACATTTCGTTACGACAAATGAACACAGCACTGCTTCTGCATCACAGCTGTGCAATGTGTGAGCTTACCGTATTTGATTTGTGCAATATCCCCGACTACAATCTCGGCCACGGGGATCTGAATGACTTGCCCTGCGCGCACCACTGTAAACTTCTGCTCTTGTTCAATGCGGCTCTGTAAGCCACGGAACTGCTTCTCTTTACTCCAGTCGTTAAAGGCAGTCACTAGCACCACACAGATAACAGAAAGGAGGATGGCTGCTCCCTCGATCCATCCTGCCTCTGACTCGCCCTCGTCTTCCACGCCTCCTGCTCCCTCCCCGCATTCTACAAACACACACACACACAAAACACACACCACTTTTAACAACGACAACAAAAATAATGCACTGCTTAACGCACCATATCAGATTTAATACATTGCAAACATAGCCTTATATGTTACACTTTAGAAAGAAACTTAAAAAGGTGCTTACTTTTATCATTTGATTCCGGAGGTCTATAAAAAGAAAGGCCTAATGAAATTATGGCTGCCACTTCTAGAATAATCAACGTTACGTCTTGTAATGCTTCCCATACTAATTGAAGAAACGTTTTTGGCTTTTTCGGAGGTATAAAGTTCTGTCCAAACGCTAATTTTCTGCTTTCGATATCGGCAGGGCTCCCGCTTAAACCTGAAAAAAAAAAGAGAGAGAGAGAGAAAAATCATTACATTAATTTTCAAACATTAAACATTGATGTCAGATGAATAAAGAGGTGCAGATTCAGAGAGAAAAAACAAAAGCATAAGAACTAACAGAGCAAAGACCAAGGCTAAGTTTGATCAACATCTGGCAGCACTGCATCACATCAGTGACCTACTTTCCAGCTGTCGCTTGAGAGCCACTGACTGTTTCTACATGCAAGACTCTCATTTAGGCAAATTTCCTTTTATTCCAAGGGTTCCTGTTAAACAAAGAATTCACGCCTCGGATGCTTCGATTTGCATATCGCGCTCACACTAGCGAGCTATGCGTCACTTGTGCTGCTTGTAGTCTGTCCTTTTTTTTTTCTTTTCAGTTCTGATGAGAAACCGACAGCATTGCCTAGGGCACGTGATTTGCGACAGCATTCAGTTTACTTTAGTTTACAACGTATACTAATATTTTAATAGAGTGAAAAAAAAAGTGTTACAAAAATTGAGTTACATGTTGGCTTTTGCAGATTAGCAGCACAAGCTAACTGTACTAGCTACAAACACGCTCCAGAGGCACTAACCATCTTTGCTACTTCCTTCCAAGCTTTATTTTTTCTTCGTAACGTCTTTATAGACGTAAAACGAGATGTTGTGTATGACAGGAAAAGATGATACAATTATGAGGTTATGAGGTTTTCTTCCATTTTTGTGCGTCAAACAGTAAACAGGAGCTAACTGCAAGTAGGAACTAAAGCTGTCGGGGGGGGGGGACTGAAAAAAAGTTGGACCACATGCTCCATACGATTGGTCTGAGGAATCATTCGAGCGAATTGTTACGATTTGCTGCTTTAATGAGTCACTGGCATGTAGATCTGTTACTAAAACTACAGCACTCCAACTTTGCGGCTCTATTAACCCGCTTTGTCATGTACGACTTACTACGCAGTAATATCAGGATTATGTAATAAAAAAAAAACAAACTTTTTTTAAAAATTCACAAACTCGACTGAAGAAATGTGTGTGAGGAACGAAGTGAAGTGTGTAGGATGTAAATAAGGTGCTGCACATACTGATAGACTTTACTGCTATAATTACACTGTTACAAGATTTTGCACATTTCACCACCACCACCAAAAAAAAAAGGAAAAAAAGGAGGAATGAATAAATATAAAAATCATTGATAAAGCGTGGCTGCAGTCAGCAAATGACTCTGAATGGAAATTCGATGTCTTTAGTACATACAACTTGTCTGCAGTACAAACAGACGTTATCAGCAGCAAAACACGTCGTGTTGACTTTACATCGCTGTCTGTATAGAGGACATATGGAGGGGAGAGGAGATTTAAAACAGTAACTATCCCGCAGCGGTGGATGATTAATCGTACTGTTATCCATCGACGCGAGCTTACGCAGTGAACAGACACTTCAGTGTAACGCATGGAAATAACACACACAGACGGCATGCTGCAGGCTTGTGGGTTTTACACCACACGGCTGAGGTCGTTACCTAAAACACACACACGCACACACAGCCAAACAAAACATTATCAGATATTAGACTGGAAAAAAAGAGAAGCCACAAGGGGTCAAACGCTGAAAAAAGAGAACACAGGAGGAAAATGGAGGTGTGACTGTAGTCTGGGTTTTTTTTAAAACATCACGAATGTCTCACTGTGAGGTCTGGGGTAAAATATCAGCCAGTCGAGGCTCCGTTACATTTAAATACGTAACTTAAATATCAGCCAGTCGAGGCTCCGTTACATTTAAATACGTAACTTAAATATCAGCCAGTCGAGGCTCTGTTACATTTAAATACGTAACTTAAATATCAGCCAGTCGAGGCTCCGTTACATTTAAATACGTAACTTAAATATCAGCCAGTCGAGG
>CM040471.1:5877182-5894676 GCA_022758105.1 Pangasianodon gigas | reverse complement strand
CCCTCTCTGACTGTGTGTCTCTCTCTCTCTCCCCCTCTCTGACTGTGTGACTCTCTCCCCCTCTCTGACTGTGTGTCTCTCTCTCTCTCCCCCTCTCTGACTGTGTGACTCTCTCCCCCTCTCTGACTGTGTGACTCTCTCTCCCTCTCTGACTGTGTGACTCTCTCTCTCTCTCCCTCTCTGACCATGTGACTCTCTCTCCCTCTCCCTCTCCGACCATGTGACTCTGTCTCTCTCTCCCTCTCTTCGTCCATCTCCCTGTCTCTCTGTCACTCTGTCTCTCTATCTCCTTCATTTTTTCCTCTCTTTTTTGCCTCTCTCTTTTTCTGTCTCTTTCCTTCTGTCTCTCTCCCTCTCTGTTTCTTTCTCTCTGTCAGTCCCTCTCCCTCTCTCTCTTGCAGTTTGTCATTTTACCAAGAAACCAGAGAGAGTAAACTCGTCTGTCCTGAAGACTTTCCTCTACTGATAAACTTCGCAAGGCACCGTGACTGTTGCAAAGCGCTTACAACCGTGACTCCTTCCATAAATGTTAAATAAATGTCTCCTAAAAATCTTCACCACATCAACAATTATACGTTTTTCTTTGTTAAACAACACACTTTACAATCTGTTTTTTATTATTACTCTTAAGTTATGTGGAGTGTCCACTGTACAAGTCCCTGTGCATGAGCTGTTACTATAGAAACAATAACATTAGAATAAGCGCATTAATATTAACCTATCGTTCATGTTACAGCTACAGTCTGAGCCGTGCTGTTATACAAACATAATGCACCTTCTGACCAATCAGATTCGAGAATTGATCACGCTGGTATAAAGTGAAATGAAGAACGGTAATATCGAACGCAGATCAGAAACCTACTGAATGTCACCTCGCCGACTTCGTGTGGATGTAGAGCATAACAAATGCCAAAACAAGTGATACTGTAGTTTAAGACAACTACGGCTGTGTTCACATCTGGTATTAACATCTGTCTCGGGTGGACAGCTGAAACGCATAGCCGTTTACACCTGGCATTTTGTGAACACTCGTGATAGGATTTCATACATCGTTTATGCTGGAGGAAGGGCATCCTGCATGTTTATTACATCAGTCTTCTGCTGCATTTGTTTTCAGGCAGAAATGTCCCTTGAATCCTATCTCATAAGGGATATAACGATGCATCAATGAGTATCATGGAAATGTGTGATTCATATCGTGTATTATTAATTATGCATCTAATGCAACGGCACAGATTGAACACCAGAGGTCCCAGTCTGCACAACCCATAAAGTTAAAATGTATAGAGCGCACGCTGGTCACATGACCGCATTCTCTCATGCAGGGCCTGCGCCATTTACTGAGAATCATCTGCACTTGTGAAGTGACCGGTAGCCTGATAGCTCCGAATCACAACAATCTCTACAGTGCCTGAAAAAGAGGTCACAGACCTCGGGCATTTTAGCCGACTTTGGAGCTCTATTTGCTATGACACCTAAGACACTGCTACAGAGCTCATTATCATTTTGCCATTGCCAGATATTTTGTTTATTCAATCAAATATTTGGGAGAATTTATAAATATGTTTATTTTTAAGATATGGTGAACCTGTAGTACATTTTGTTTACAATATTAAAACTCTGCAAGTAGCAAATTTTTTTATTTATTTAGTTTTATACAGACAATGCACATTGTTTTGCATTGTTTATGATTCAGTTATAATTTTTATTCATTCAAATCTTGTTCCAAATATTCTGAGAATCAAACTGAATCAATTCATGAAGCCAGGATCGTGAATCGAATTGAATCATGACTGGAGGGTTACACTCTTATCTCTCGTCTTATCTCTCTCTGTTTAAATGTTTTGATAAATGAACAGAAGATATGAAAAAAAAAAAACGACTAAAAGGCTGCTCTGAAACTGAGAACTGGCATACTTGTGTGGAAATCTCTTTTTAATTGTCTAGTGTGAACCTCTGCTTCATTTTCTATGATCTGATTAATCTGTGTAGCGTATTCGAGTCGAGCTCTTCTTCAGCGTACTACTGCAGAGCAAGACAGATGTCTCATCACCGCAGAACCCTTCTCCTGCTGCAGAACTCTGTTCTGACTCAACATCTAAGTTTAGACAGTCTATTCATGAGGACACATCACACCCCAGAAGCCCAGGCACAAGCGGGAGCCGTACAGTACGAGCATTTTGCTCACATTTGCAAGTTAAAATAATCCTGTGCAAATGAGAAGATCTTTACAAGCATCAGTGCAAATTGTATGAGTCACATCGGCGCTGGGCCAGGTGAATGTTCAGTGAACATTTTCGTTTAGGAACATGCGAAAGATGGAAATGTATAAAGGTAGACAAATGAATGCAGGACTGCGACAAAAGCTGAGGTTTCAAAATAAGCACAATTACACGGACAGAGTGATAACTAGGGCTGGGGGATGGTACGGCCTAATCAGATACTGGCAACGTCTAAAACGTAAATCGACTCGAATCCTGGTCAGAGGTTTTGGAAACGGATAGCGAGGCAGAAAGTCGGCATTTTAAACAGTAATTTTATTCTGTAAAATAAGAAAACTAGCAGCGGCGTTCCAAAATTATGAATCTAGTGATTAAAAAAGATGAGATATATTCTAACTAAACCAAATTCTAAATTGTTGACTAAAATATGACGAAAGGAAAACGTACTTCCTGGTCATCGTCTTCTACGCTTTCCGCTTAGGCCGGGTATTTCCACCAATCGCGAGCGATCGTGGCGCCCTGCATGAGCTCGGGAATAATAATAACGTGATCTGACCGTGGACCAAACGAAGAGTATAAACCGTGTTTTATATTCGGGTATATCTTTTGAAATGTGTCGGGGACAAGAATGAGAGTAGTGCGAGGAAAAAAAAAAAAAAAAAAAAAAGAGAGAAAAAAAAAAAGGAGGAAATCAGCATGAGATGGTTGAGAAACAGGTTACCATGACAACCCTGCTGTAAAACACTCTTACATGTGGGGTTTGGCTGAGAGGGGGGTGTAATTGGTTATCACACTTTTTTTTTTTTTTAAACAAAAGGATATTATTATTATTATTATTATTGTTATATTATTATGCTGTTTTTTTTTGGATGACGTGCAGCTGTACTGCTGACGTGACAGAAAGAGCCAGACTTTACAGGCCATTAGGTTACAGTGTACAGGATTTCAGCCGTTCACTGGGACTTTGAATCACAAGTGTAGCATGTTGTCATGGACTGTCGCGTAATTAAGGGAGCCTTTAGTTAACGAGAGAAGTGCACTGAGGATATATTCTCATAACAAGTATGCTCCTGGGCGAGGGAAATAGAGCAGCATGGGACGCTGGGATCTGGCTCACTGCAGCGTTCATAACTTACGCCAGTTTGGTGCACGCGACGTACACGGCACAAAAATGTGGCTGCTTACTTTTACAAAAAAAATAATTCAAACACAAATCAAAACACACATGTTTCTGTATATACTGAATAAACAGAATAAACTCTGTGGAATTTAAACTGTTTAAGACGACAAAATAAAGCCATGCCAGTAATCCACTGCTGACAAAATAAATTCATTTGCACACTTCCTGAGCTGCCTTGCTGTCTCGCTTTAAAGGTGCATTAGGTGAGATTAGTCTTTTTTTAATTTTTTTATTAAGTCTTTAACAGGTAGTTGGGTTCGACATTTGAATGATTTTCTTTTTTTTTTTTTACTCCTTGAGCCCACACCCACACGATGCTCCGCTCCCAGGATCTACAGTGACCCGTAGAGCGTCTACAAAATGACTGACAGCATTCCGGACCGGAAGTCCGTTTTCCAAACAGGTTTTCTCAGCGACTTATTACACTTTTGCTAAACCCTTAGCATAGACCTTTGTTTTCTATCATGTTCTACATATCTTCCAGGATATTTGTACATGTAAGAAACTTTTAAAAAAGACTATTGCAGCTTTAATGCCTATATAAGCAGCTAGATGTAGACTCAAAACCTCTAAAAAGTCTCTCAAAAAGATGCATCACGCTGTTGATTTAATGTGCTCGGTTTTGAAACACTAATTCTAATCAAAATTCAATTTATGTCCTTCACGAAAAGTAACAATAGCTGATACTTCACTTGCTAGTGAGACAGAGAGCTTTATTTTTTTTAATTACTGATTTAGTAATCCTTCACACTAGCCAAAACAAACAAACAAAAAACGGATGAAATTTTTCATTGAACGTAACTGAAAATGGGAACGAAACCACTCTAAATCGTTCCATTGTGAAAAACGTTACAAGTGATGATAACGTTATTTTTCCTTTCCAGTGTGAGGTCAAGAAAGCAACAGCCTAAAAATAAACATTTTCCCAACAGGCCTAAGTGTCCTGTCTGGAATTCGTCACTTCCTGCACGCCTGGATACAGGAAGATACGACGCCGGACAGCCGCTATAGCCGAGTCATCGAAGATATAATACAAATCTGTGTAGAAAGTATTTTCCCTTACGATTCAGCCAAAAATAAATAAATAAATAAAAAATATGCTGTACTGTTACAACAAAAGAGTGCAGATCGGTGTGAGCAGTTTCCTGAATAACGAACACACGCATTATGTCTTACGTTCTAGTTATCTTAAATATATAAAAAAAAAAAAATCACCCAAAGTGTCAACGTTTGCTCATTAGTTCATTTAAAACAGACTGATCTGAACAGGAGAACAAAGCCACTGATGTGTGTACAGACGCACGGCCGTGTAGGAGGGTGATGCGTCTATAAAGCCTGAACATCAAGCAGCTGTGGATGTGATGGATGATGATTTTTTTTGTTTTTTTAATCTAGGATCAAACTGAAAATCCTTCGTTTCCCCCACAGTTCAGTGGAGGTCATGCCTGTGATTAAGCACAATGTCTGTGAGAAGGGAATAAAGTGCTGCGTGCAGGCGAGTGGATGATGAGAGCTGTGCACTGACTCTGTGCTTATTACTGTTTCACTCTCTCAGCAGGTACACCGAGTGGGCAGAGACAAGTGATGGGGGAAGCGCGTTACAGAGGGCATCACACAATCCCAAGCCGTGCTGTCACGGCTGCGACTTGCTGCTGCGGGGCGAATCTAATTTTACAACTAATAGATTATTTCTGCGGTATTTCTACTCTAGATCTCCGTAACAGTGAGTGCTGCTTGTGTGACTCTTCTTTAACCAAAAAAAAAAAAAAAAAAACCCGCCATTCTTGTTACTGGATGCTGTACTTCCAAAAACGTTCTTTCCACGTCGTCCTACGCCACGAATAAAGGCTTCACTTACCACGTGCAGACTCAGTAAAACCCTCTGTGCTTCACACTTTTTCATACTCATAACTAACAGAAGGTAGGAGGAACATCTTATGTACCGTCTATAGGTGAAGTTTTCAGTCTGCTGCAGAGTCCGTTAACGTCCCCGTAACAATCCTGGATTTTTTGTAATCCCTCGGCCCCCCGCAGTTCCATGAGTGAGCGCAGCTCTTTGAGCGAGCAGCCGAATTCTCCATCGTGATTGGGCTCCGCTATGGAGTTCTTCACCCCGCTGTACGAGTTGTTAGCCATGTCGCTGTGGAGGGGGGGGGAGGAAAAAAAAAAGGCGTCCCAAAAGGAGAGCTAAATCCTCAGGAGACCGATGCCAGTAGTTCCCATAAACAGCTGACGTCCTTCAGGGAAGGAGGAGGAGGAGGAGGAGGACTGACTGTACGTGGCAGGACTGGGACAATTCAAAAGCCATTTCCCTCAGCTTGTTGCATAAGCTCATTCGTTCATGCTGACAGGAGCCTCGCAGAACACAATCCATACAAATCTGGAGAGAGAGAGAGCGAGAGAGAGAGAGAGAAAAATCAGAGGTAAGAATAACCTATTGCAACTGGACAGTGTGCAGAACTACGCAAGGTTGTTATGAAATGAAACACTGAACACCTAAAGTTCAGCAAGATTCCATTACACCTAAAAATAAATACAATGTAGGAACACCAGGTCACTGGCTAAGGTTCAACATGACACACTACCTACTCTCGCACAGGAGGAAAAACATCACAACTCCTATATATACCTGATATCCTATCAAGTTCAATTTTTTCATTCAACTTGTGTGTGTGTGTGTGTGTGTGTGTGTGCGTCTACTGAGCTTAAATGCTAATTTCAATGAAGAAGTCTTTGCAGCGTCCCAGAACTTTAAACTATTAAGATACCTGAGGAAGTAATGGAGGAAGTAATAAATCTTACTTATAGCCTACTTTTATTTTGGACAGAATAACTTTCACTAGGAAAGGTTTAAAAAAAGAAAAAAGAAATAAAAATCACGGCAGGAAATGCAAACAGTGCTCAACCCCGGCAAATCAGTTTACCATGATGTCCACTTGTACTGAGTAGAAAGGAAATTGTAACAGAAAGGAGGGAAGCTAATCCTTGCCTCATACTCATACGCAGTGATTCTGGGTTCTAACATTTAACCCATGTGAGGAAACTCAACACTTATGGAGCCACCATTTCCATGATGCTGCCAATTACGCATTAAAAAAAAAAAAAGCATTAATTAGTACGTTTTACACCAATTCTCGAATCTGATTGGTCAGAAGGTGTGCATTATTTTCCTATAACAGCACGGCTAAGACAGTAATTCTGGCTGTAACATGAACAGATAGAAAGCGGCACTGTGCTGCCACGTTGTGCCGTATCACACCCCTCCCTCAGCATGCATTAGTTTCGTATAACTGCATGGTCTGGAGTGTGTTATTCCTTACTTAAACAATTAATCATGCTTACAGGATCCATGGTTAGGTCCCAAATAACTGCCCGAACGAATCCGTCCCACTATCACGGAGTAACTCTGACTCAACTTGAGTGATTGCGAGCGTCGCTTTTCATACGCTTGCTGCAGAACGAGTGAAACGAAGCAGAAACAACGGTTAATGAGATTAAACCGACGCCTTTCCTGAGCATAATCATTTACTTCTTGCTCTGGGAGAGGAGCCTGTGCGAGAGTGTTTTATAAAGTAAACCTGTCTCCAAACTGCTGTCATTGGGCGGTTAAATTCAGTTCATGTGATGATAGGCTGATATAAAGGCTCACTTTTAACGACACTCTGCATCAGTGATTAGAGCATTAAAAAATATTTTAGAAATACACTGCTGTTTTCATTCACAAGTAAGGAACACTGGAGCTGATATTGGAGATGTGGATAGATTACTGTGCGATGCTGGAACTGTTTTACTCGCGGTCAGCATGTGTCGATGAGGGGACGTTAACGCCTTTCACAATCAGCGCAAACACACCCTATTTATTTTTATAACCACTAACGATGCAGCGGTGTAAGAGTGGCTTTCTGAACAGCACACTTACATTTCATTTGCTCTTTGAAGGTTTTTACAGTAAAGGATGATATAAATATGAGGATCTTGTTTTCGTCATTTGTCCAGTAGACAACTGATAGATATAGCATGCTGTTTTTATGCTATTTGATTGGAGACATGCTGCAAATGTTCGTGACTCGTGATTGCTTGATATTAAAAAAAAAAAAAAATTAACACTTGCTCATCTGCCACATCAGTGTTCTCTGAGTATTATTATCTCATCTGTGTATTTTGTTCTCCAGCCTGTCAGAGAAGTCTGGCACAAGCCAGTTAGCTAAAATTCAGACCAGAGGATAAAATAATAACAATAATAATAATAATAATAATAATAATAATACAGCAGATGAGAAGAAGACTTGAATCACTCACTCTCAGATGAGATTGAAATACAAAAATACAAAGACCTCACCGAGACCTCTTGCCTCTTGTTAGTTAGCCGTTCACATGCTTTCCTTCCTACTGGCTAACGATACAAATTCCTCAACCATGATCAATCTCATAAACTTCCTAGCTTCTCACCAAATTAACAATTCACAGTAAGAAAAAGCTAAAACTCCATCAGTCCTACATCTTTTAAAGACTCTGCATTTCATTCATGCTTAACTTCGGTCCGTGATGACGTTGGACGTAGGATGTACGTGTACAAATTTCTCGCAGCATCTCAGGAACATTGTACTATAAAGCGTTTTTCTCCCCTGACTCAGTAATCACTGGATTAAAAAAAAAAAAAAAAAAAAAAAAAAAAAAAAAAAAAAAAAAAAAAAAAAAAAAAAAAAAAAAAAAAAAAAAAAAAAAAAAAAAAAAAAACTACACACTGCAGCTTTAAATAAAAGTCAGCTGATGAAGAAGGAAGCTGATAAATGTGTCCTGTACTTTTTCACAGAGAAGCTGCAAGACGTTCTCTCAGCAGCTCTCAGGTCCAGGGCTAAAGAAACACACTTCCTCATGTGGCAGAAGGAGGAGTGCATCAGACAAACAACCTGCTTCGCTTCCTGTCTACGCAACTGTCTTGTCATAATCAAATGAGCCAGATAACTTGTTTATTGCAGGAAGCAATAACACAGCATTCCTACTTTTAAAAAAAATAAATAAAAAATCCTGGTCGTATCTTTGATCAAGTGAAACATGTCAAAGCAAAATTTCCTGCTGTACTGGATCTGCCAATAGGGAAGCTTGAACAAGAGATCGAGCCTGGCCAGAGGGAGTGCGGTGCCAACATTTGCTACACGCTAACAGTTTCAAGTTGCAAAGCAGGTCACATGTCACAACAGCAGAAAATCATTGTGACTGGATGGCTAAAGAACAGCTGGGATGGTACATGGCTGAGCATCGGCACACTCTGCGTTAACCCTTTCCACGCTGGACTAGCAGTCTTTAACACGTACGCATGGGAAGGAAGAGTACTCCGAAACGTCCGTACGCTCATGGTGTTAAGATGATGATAGAAATGTGTAAATCCTACACGTCTAATCGCTTTTTCTTAGCTTCTCTGACTAAAAACACATCTATTGAAACGTTTAGATTTTGATTCGGCAGCGCTGGTGCACGAAAACCTACGGAAACCCCCCCAGGCATCCTGGCTTGGCAACTGAACCCCCCCGGTGTGTGTGTGTGTGTCAGCTCTGTGCATGCAAGTCAAGGACAGCGATTCCAGGGATCCCTCTGCACTGGAGTCACAGGCGGTGATGTATTTTTAGCAGCGCCCAGTCGACCCCCTCCCCGTCCCCGTCCCCGTCCCTGTCTCCACCGCGGCTGCAGCTGAAGTGGGTCATGACACATCTATCTGAGGGGAATAAAGCAGAGGTGTCGGTTTTAATCGCGCTGTAGGGTTCAGAAACCCCTTGGAGTGAGCGTCGTTCGCTCGACACGTGTGCGTGTGTGTGCACGTACACGCTTCGCTGCTTTTAGAGCTTTCCCTGTGCATGACACCAAGGACCGGGAAATCTCCAAGTAGGCACGGTGACAACACAGAAAACGTCCTTATTTACATAAATAACATCTTCAGTTATTCGCACTGATTAAAAGGACAATGGGAGAAAACCTTATCTCTCTATCCATGCAAAGATTCAGAGATTCTGATTGGTCCGAAGAAGGTGAAGTGAAGGAATTCATAAAGAACTCATTAAGATATACGGCTAAACCAACCTGCTTGTTAAATACACATGTAGCATCACACAGTGTAACATACTGGAGCACTACAGAGTAGTGAATGTACTAATTTAAAAGCAGGAAAGGGTAGATTTATGAACCTTAAATCTGTTTAAAAGGTACGCTATATCCACGTTTCCGTGTGAAAGATAGGTATATAAGCTGTTCCCTTTAAGGCACCACTACAGTCACAAGGAAAGATACCAATCCTACCCGCAAAAATCCATCATGGCTTCTGGCACTGATTCAAACCAAGCAGATTCCACCGGTTTAATCGAGTGATCTTGGTGTTCAGATGCCTTTAAGGTGTGGCTCCATTTAGGCAGGAATAAAAACCAGCCTCCACCCCAGCCCTTTGCTCTACAGCTGCATTCACACTAGAGAGAGACAAAGCGACAGGCGACTCGTTTTCTACATACGCGAACGACACAGAGCCACGATTTCAGCGACATGACAACTGACAAATCCAAATGATTGGCTGGAATGAGTCCTCAGATCGAAACTGTGGTTTCAACGTATCCTGTCATACACAAGCTATTATTAAGTGTGTACAGAGACATTACAGAGAAAAATAAAGCTTTAAAGGAAAAAGATCGTCGGTGTCTCTGGAGAGTGTTTGTAGCTAGTAGAGTTAACTTGTGCTTGGGCACGTAACGTACGTCAGACACTATTTCACTTTATTAAAATCATTTAAAGACAAATAAATGGTAACCTGTAGTGAAATTGTGTGCTGTAGGCTACATTTTGGCCATGACTCTTTCTCGTCGGAGCAGGACGGACGGTACACGCCCACGGGGACGACAGTAGCACTCGCAGCACACGCACAAGAGACGAGCTACAAGCGAATGTAGAGTAAGTCAGGGATCGCCAGCGTTATCTGAACAGCACTTGTTACTTAACCTTAAAACTTCAAAGCAAGAGCAAGGAGATAATGCCTCGAGATAAAAAAATAACCCTCAACAAGCATTACAAAAAAATAATCCCTCATTAGACGTTCGCTAAACCACATCTTCATGGCCCATTCTAGTCCACATCCAAACTCTAAAGTGCCCATGGTCTCAGCGCTGGTCATAAATCAGTCAACTCTAATGCACCAAAATTAAACCTGATCCATTTTACTCTCGGGTTTAAGCACTGCATACTTCGTCCTACTATTAAGCTGATTACGTCCGTTGTGTTTTCGGTCATTGACTTGTTTTCCGATCAATAAATCAATCACTCCTGCGTCAATCAAATTCTTTCATGATTCCCAAATGTACTCTTGTGCTCGTGTGGCCCGAATGTGTCATGGGTGAGACCAGAGCTCTCAGAGTTCAGCCAGACCCTTACGCAGTGCACGTTTCTGCTCCTGAACACACCTGTATCAGGTATTCAGCCTCGTCACGGGAGCTTGAAAGGGAAGTGAGAAATGTGGACTATCTGGGGGACCATCTACACCTTCTTCCTGTCAGTAAAAGCAGGAAGAACACAGAGTTTTGGGCGAAGGATTCGAACAGCGCTGTGATGAAATGGGATTTGACACAGTGTTGTGCACAGCAACAAGGGCACTTACTGAAGAAAAAAAACAAAAAACAAATGTGAGATTAGTTCCAGTTTCTACTCATCTGTAGTGTATACTAGTCCCTTTTTTGGGTGTTTATGTCTAGAAGAATATCTATCTTTTGCTGTAAATGGATTTAACGTCAAATTAACGTCGTACAAAAGCGAAAGAACACAAAGGTGCTTCTCCATCATGACTGATGAGCGAGTCGTTGCTTTTCCACCTTTTTTTCCTGCGTTACTTTCACGATGAAAGAATACTGAGGACACTCCAACTCAACACTTGGACTGAGGACTGAGAACTTTTGTCATTCTAAACAAGGCAAAAGAATTAACATAGCAATTACAAATAAATCTGGTGGTGGCGCCGGAGTGCTGGGAAAAAAGACGACTCCAAGGAAGAAAAGAAAAATATATAGATCGCAAAATCGAAGGAGGAATCAGAGACGTGATGATCGTCGATGGGGAAGATTGCAAAACTAGAGGAAAGGAAGAACTGAGATTACAGAGAACAGTCGGTCTTCATCGTCACACAACCATGGAACATCTTCATCTCTGACATTTCCATTACAAAGAGACAGAGAGAGAGAGAGAGAGAGAGAGAGAGAGAGAGAGATAACTAAAAATTTCCAGCACAGCTTTAAGTGGCCTGAACATCTTTACTGGTAACTGGTCAGATTTGCTCCGTCTCCAGTTTTCCTGCACACATGTCTATCTCTTGCGACTGCATTTAAGAAAATAAAACACTGAGTGCAGAGAGACGTGACGCTGAGCCTGGCTGATTAACGAGCATGAACCTTGCTGTTTCTGCACGTGAGGTTTGAGAGAAAGTATTAGCGTACGTGTAAAAGAGTGAAGACACGAGTCCAGTGATGAGTGAGGGACGTTCGGAGAAGTTTGATACAATGATGTCGGTGCATGAGATATGCAACCGAGAGCTGAAGTTTCTGCAGAGTCTTCTAACTGGACTGAGATGGAATGAAAACAGAAACCGGAGCTTATAGCACATAGAACCTGCTGCAGCTATAGATTTAATTATTCTGTATAAAAATCCACATTTCTGTAAAAACCTGCTGCGCTCTTTCAAGGCCAAACGGCTTTTGGTTGCAGGTAGGATATAACGTTTCTTTTGAACAAGTGACTAAACCTACACTCTTGCTTTGCGTCCATCGAGCCTTTTTTTTTGTCTGTGCGTGATCAGCTGAAACGTGTCAGCTAGCTTAATTCACCACTGATGACAACAAAACAACTAATAAATAAGAAACAGTAAAAAAAAAAAAAAAAAAACACACCAAGGTTTACAATGGTTTACGTTTCGCCTTTCTGCACCTCAGCTTATACGGGACGTTATCTTTTTTCTTTCCTGGTGTAATATATACATGGATGTGCAAAGAGACTTTGCGTAAAGGCTTGTGCGATTAACTTGGTCGACGGTTACCGTGATACTGTGAAAAGGTGATATGTTTAGTGCGGGTAATCGCGCTGTAGAAACCGTGACACTCGTACGAACAACCGAAGCACACAAACACGTTCGGCTTAAATGTCAGGGGTTGTGTCGTTAGCTACTGCGTCAGTGTCACAGTAACACGCTGCTGCTGTACTGTTCCTTTCTGTTCCACTTCAAACACCACCACAGAGTTAAGAGGATTCATTCAGACATTCTCTCTCTCTCACACACACACACACACACACACACACACACACACACACACACACTCTCCTACAGCAGGTATACGCTTCACAAATACCCCTGAGCATTACTGTCGCCTGAACCTGTATCACCTTAGGGTAATGCCTGTCATTTTCTGCGCTTCAGGAAATTAAACTATATCATATGCACCTCTGTGTGTGTGTGTGTGTGTGTGTGTGTGTGTGTGTGTGTGTGTGTGTGTGTGATATCTAACACACCATCATATTCAGGATCTTGACACACGACATGAGGGTTCATGGCTAGCATGCCATGCTATGCCGCGACTCCATAAAGTTTATTAATGCCTTGTGCATAAGCTAGGAAGGACCAGTCGACCCGTACAGTAAAAGCCCCGTATCCGCCGTTTCAGTTACCGCGGTTTCACGATTTCATCTCACGGCGTGTCAGTACATGCGAGGTCTTCCTCCACTCATCACATTCATTCTCTACGACGACCTGCTTCACTGAAACAAACAAAAGAAAAAACTGCTAGCAAGACAGCAGTGTTGTGTTTTAAAAAAAAAAAAAAAAGAAAGAAAAGAAAAGACGGACAATTCTTAAACCTGTAAATGTTAACATTTCGTAATTTTTTTTTAAACATATCCCGATATCTCAGAAAATTGTACTGAGACATAATTCATCACGATATCGATGTTATATCAGCGTACTGCTCAGCCCTAATATAAACGCAGTACACTCTCTTTACTTCTATTTTTTAATATATGAACTGTCATAAAAAGAGAAAATGACTTGTTCTGCGGCGCTGACACAGAAGTGCAGAGAGACTAATATTCATTCTTTCGAGCGTTAATTTAATAACAGCAACAATTCGTGCAAGGGTGTAAAAGGAAAGAAAGAAAGATAGAAAGAAAGAAAGAAAGATGACCTGATAAAAACTGTTTGAATATAAAGCTGCACCTTTATCCATCACGTATCATCATCATCCCTTATGAATTATCCTTCGTTCATTAATTATTTGAGACGGATTTGCTGACACACACACAGAGGTGCATTTTTATTAGAATACACATCCTTCAACATCATACATCATACATCATACATCATACGTGTGTGTATTTCACTACAGCACAGAGCTGAGGGAAGATACTCCTTCACCCAGAATATATCTCATCTGATGATCTGATACTAAACCGTGATATTCCTTTTTTTTCACCAAAGCATTTCGACTTTCCTTTACTCTCTCGAATCAAACTGAAATCTACGAGTAAGTGAAAAAGCGTCGTCTGTCCGCTGTTAAGTGTCTTTGCTGCTCCTGAACTTTGACCGGCGGCGTTTCTGTTTGAACCCGTGCCCTCGGTGACGGCGACGGTGACGGTGACTCGGTCGCCCTCGGCGCTCTGCTCCTCACGTACGCTGAGACTTGAATTTCACTACGCCCGGGGACTGCTCGCTTGTGCTTTGCGTGGCCTGTCGATCGGCGCGGCGTGGAGCGTTTCTCCGCTGCTGCGCTGTCGCTGTGTGCGTGAGCCGTCGACGAGAGGAAAAAAAAAACCTCGAGAAACGTTCGCCTGAAAAATTCTTCAGCTGAATTTCACTTGTTTTCTGAAGTTACCAAATGATATTCGTTTAGAAAAGGGCAAACGAGCTGGAACTCTATAACTGTATAAGACACAGTTATCTAATCAGACTGAGTGACAGAAGAAGAAGAAAAAAAAGGAAAAGTCTAAAGACCTAAAAGGTTCTCATGGAGGTTATTTCATAACGCGAGTGCACACCTACGCTTATTAAGACAGCAGAATTTCATCATATAGACTAACGTCAAGAGATTCAGCTCTACGTTTAGGGGAAGGAAAAAACAAACAAACTAGGAGGTGAAGATCTACTTGCTGACCTACAACCGAACCCCTGAAGTCTGCACAAGATATTCCTCCCCCCCCCTGCATTAAACACACAAATTCGATCAGGAAAAGTCAGATCAGGTGTGTTTACAGGTGTGTTTGATGAGGAGTCTCGTTCTCGCACGCACGTCAGGTATAAATAATGCTCAGAGACGAAAATATCACTCGGGCATGAATATTACAAAATACGACAGCTGAACTGATCATGAATAATGCAGGAGTCAAACGGTGGACGCTTCTATACAAGACGATTCCGCATCACACACACACACACACACACACACACACACACTTACAGCAAATCTACACACACACACACACACATACAGCAAATCTACACACACACACACCCCAAGGCTTATATACTACTACACTACTACATTACAGTGCTTCAGCAGAGTGTTTAGCACAACCAAATGAGGTTTTGTGCTGCATTTCCACAAACTGGATCCCTAAATCTTGTGCAAGTCCACCACACGAGGGATCTCAGCCCAAACACACACACACACACACACACACACACACACACAATCAGGGAAAAGAAAGAAAAAAAGACAGCTAACATTACACATGATGCATTAGTGCTAGGACATCTTCCTAATATCTTAATGTTATCTTCCTGATCTTTCATCCAGCACCAAGCCAGCTCTTTCTCTCTCTCTCTTTCTTTATTATTATTTATTTATTTATTTTCTCAGAAGCTAAAACGCCCAAGGAGAAGGAGACAGCCACCCAGCCAAGCAGCAAATGACAGCCAGCTAGCAAGCTAACACCTTTCTCTTTTATCGTTGCATAACACTAAACAGGGATCATGTCAGCATGCAAGGGAAGACTAGACGCTTTTATTCTCCTGCAATGATCCCAGTCAAGATGCTCGAGCTGCCATCAGGAGCCTTCATCTCAGAGGAGCTCTCGGGCTAAAATCTGCACATCTGCACATTGCTCTCGACACTCGGGCTTTGCTCTTTATTCATTTCCCTTCTTCCTTTTTAAATGGCAATGAGCGTTAGCTAGCAGCGATGACCATCTATCTATCCATCTATCCATCTATCTATCTAGTCCACGCGCCACGGTTAGATAACGTTACACACTGGATCTAAGGGGAAAGAAAGTGCCTCACCTTGTATCTAGCCTAGGACCATGTCGCTGTCGATATGCATGGACCGTGTGTGTGTGTGTGTGTGTGTGTGTGATATTCACAGTTATGTATACACATATATAATTTTTTACATGATGTTAGCCATCATTTAAAAACAAAACCCCAGAACAAAACCAAACCAAACCAAACCAATACAATGATCTCTCTCTCCTTCTCCCCTTCTCTCTCTCTCCTTCTCTCTCTGACCTGTCATCATGCTGCTGCAGCCTGTGTGTGACACGCGCGTGCATTCGAATCTTTCTTCTTCTTCTTCGTATTTTTAAATATTTAAATCCCAACGACTTAACGGTAACTCTCCAACGGAACTCTTTCACTGTCACCCATACTAACTCACTCACTCACTCACTCACTCACTGACAAACTAACAAAAAAGACAACATTATTTTTTATTCTTCTTCCTCTTAGTTCATTTACCTAGTGGGTAGTTTTGTTGTTGTTGTTGTTTGTTTTTGTTTTTTTTAAACCGGACCAGTCCATTCACTTCACTTCACTTCACTTGACTTCACTTGACTTGTCGTTACTATGAGCTAGCTCCCAGTGCTAGCCAATTTGGCTAGCTAACGTTAAAGAAAGGGCTGAAACAGTTCCCGAGCTAGATATATATATACCAAAAAAAAAACCCCAAAAAAACCTTAGCCACAGCTCAGAAGCGCGTGCTGGAAATTAAAACGAATTGCAGGAAGAAATATTTTTCACCGCAATACAAAAAAAAAAAAAAAAAGAAGCAAAATAATTGTAAATAATATATATATTTATATAAGACACTCACCAAGCGGCGTTCGCACAAGTCTCCGTGAGCCGCACTCCAGCCTGTCCACCACCCTCCTTCAATCTGCGCCGAAGCCCCGCCCACTGGCGAGCGTCGCTGAGAGACACGTGACCCACGTCAGGGAGGACGGCTCGGAGAGATATTAATGCGAATCCCCTATTGGCTTAACCGAGATCTCTGTCGCTGCTGGAAACCGTGACGTCACCGCCTATTCTCTAGGATACATACATATATCTTTATACATATATTATTTTACATTTCCGCCTTTCAACCGTATCCGTGTGTGTGTGGCATATGAGTGCAGAATGCAAACCAAAATATGAGTTTGAAGAAAGAGGAGTTTGTAGTACACGTGATTCATTTGACGAAAAAAAAAAAAAAGAGAGAGAGAGAAATAAAATATAAAAGTAAAATAAAAATTAAGCTCGTGCACAACTCAGCACCGCTCCGGCTCTCTAAGCCCCGCCCACAGTCTGGGACAAGTCTTCCCCAGCGGCTAATTAAAGCCGACGTCACTCTTTCCATGACGTAGAGATTTTCTATCTTGATTCGATGGCGCTGTACTGGCAGCACGCAGGACCTAACTACACACACACACACACACACACACACACACATATATATATATATATATATATATATATATATATATATATACATACAGTACTGTGCAAAAGTCTTAGGCACCCTATTTTTCTTCTTAGCACAAACTTTGTTATAGATGTTTATTTTCTGACTTCTACATTATTATTGATTCAGTACAAAAACATTTTAGATTCCAAACATTAGTTTTCCAGCACAAAATGAAATGTTACAGAAAAATGTTTGTATGTCAGTAAAGAAAGCAGCAGATTCCATAAGAGACACTTTTCAGATAAAAAACATAATGAAGGCTGCTGGGTTTCGCTGCAGAAATAAGAAGCGAGTCGACAGTCAAAGTCTCCAGAAGAACTGTGGCTGCTTCTGCAAGATGCTCAGTAACACTTACAGCTCATTTC
>CM040471.1:5848208-5877082 GCA_022758105.1 Pangasianodon gigas | reverse complement strand
TATATATATATATATATATATATATATATATATATATATATATATATATATATATATGCATTTTACAGTGAAACCATTTTTTGACACTGCATCATACACCTTGTGCAATGTGCTTTCATTTAGATATTTCCTTCATTGATATCATGCAAAGCATTAAACACACTACACTCATGCACAGGGCATTATTTATAACTATACTGTATATACACTATATAGTCAAAAGTTTGTGGATGCCTGATAATCACACCCACATGTGCATGTTGAACATCCCATTCCAGATTTATTCCCACTTTGCTGTTATAATAAGCTCCACTCTTCTGGGAAGGCTTTCCACTAGATTTTGGAGTGTGGCTGTGGGGATTTGTGTTCATTCAGCTACAAGAGCATTAGTGAGATCCGGCACTGATGTTGGTGAGGAGGTCTGGGGTTCAGTCAGTGTTCCAGTTCATCCCAAAGGTGTTCAGTGGGGTTGAGGTCAGGGCTCTGTGCAGGACACTCGAGTTCTTCCACTCCAACCTTCACACACCATGTCTTCATGGAGCTCGCTTTGTGTACAGGAGCATTGTCATGCTGGAACAGGTTTGAGCCTCTTAGTTCCAGGGAAGGGAAATTGTAATGCTACAGCATACAAAGACTTTCTATACAATTGTGTGCTCCAACTTTGTGGCAACAGTTTGGCTAAGAATCACATATAGGTGTGATGGTCAGGTGTCCACATACTTTTGGCCATATAGTGTATTTCTAAACTTTTTAAAAACACCAGCTGTTGCATGTATATTAAATTACTGTCACCATCATGCAGTTGAATATTTTCCTAAAACAGCATGTTCTGAAGTGTTTAATTCTTCCTATACCACAGCAATTTGCCAATGATTTAATTTTTGATTTTTATTTATTAAAATAAACAACACATTGTAGTTTTTGTCTCAGTATGGTTAAATTTAATGCTGTGGAACATCCACGAAATACATTAGTTCCAGTTATCACTTACGTTTTGGCAGCTCCAAACAGTAGTTCACTCACCAGCCTCCCTTTTTCTCTCTTGAAGTTGACAAGACAAATAAAACCAGATGTCATGTTACAGAGAAACTAAAATGCCTAAACCCCTCTGTCTTGAAGACTTAAAAATGCAGCTTTAACTCTGACTTTTACAAAGCACTGACACTGGAGACTCCTTCCATTAATGTTAAATAAACGATTCTTTACGTGTTACTATAGAAACGATAACATACTGGAACGTGTGCATTAATATAAACCTGCGTCATGCAGCTGCACTACTATCAGAGCTGCTGTTAAAGAAAATGAATCAACACCATCTGACCAATCAGAATCGAGAATTTAACAGTGCTATGATATAAGGAGGGATATCATGTAAAATGTTGAAAATATAAAACGTATCTTGTCTTTACAGAGTGCAGATGTTATATTTCGAAACATTTTAATAGCACCAGTTACAGCATGCATATTGAATGCAAACAAGAACCCGTGAGAATATACTGTACGTTAGAATATACATATACAAATGTCCCGACTGCCGGTGGGTGAACTGTCTGCTGTGACTTGCCTCTAGGTGTGAATGTGAATTTGTGTGCATTTGTGTTCCATCCAGGGTGTATTCCTACCACACATCCGGTGTCCCTGGATATTCTCCAGATCCTCCACCACCCTGACCAGGATAAAGAGCTCACTGAGTGTATTGACAATTTTAGAGGGTGATAGATGCTTTAGAAACGTTGTTGCCTACCTTGTCTGTTTTGTAGATATAGAAATTATCAACTGGAGCTTATTGGTTGCTGGTAACAATTTGTCGATCATTGGAAAGGGACCACCAAAGGAGAGGTTATTATTGGGGTAGGTCACTCTCACTGTCACTCACACCAGTACCATGTGCTGCTGGTGCTGGTATATTACTCACAACACTGCATACACTTACTGACACTCTTAACTTGGTAGTGCACCATTTAGAGGGTCAGTTATGACTACAGCAACACTGTTGGCTGGATATTGTTGGTTAGTTTTGGACTTTTCTCAACACTGACGTCCTTCAGCATCATTGCTATACTGAGAATGGTCCACCACCAAATGATATCTGGTGGTCCCTTTTTCTTTCCATTGATGGAAGAAGTCGTCACTGGCTGACATGTTGTGCATTGAGCAACAACTGGCCCACAAATTAAAATAAAATGGCAAACGAGTATATTACACAATATAAAGGTTATCCAGACAAACGTAGCAAAAAAAAAAGCTGCTCTCCTCTTCAGTCACCAAATATTTAATGGTGAAGTCATGTTTTCAAGAAAGTCCCCATAACATTGTAGTCTGGGAAGCACTAAAAACTTATTGTAACTGCAGCGTATATGTTGGTAAAACGATTGAGTGTGTAGGCGCAGTGGCATGTAGTTGAAAGTGAAAATGCAAATGGGGGTTTTCCCCGATCTTAAGTCGATGACTACAAAGCCTGGCATATGCTTGTCAGACCTAACTCATCCTTTTTGGTGTGTCATACACATATATATATACACACACACACCACAGCTGCAGTGATGGTGACTGCGAAGTGATCTTCTGCCTCAAATGTCGGCACCAAACAGTTTAGAGAGCTGATCTACAACCTTACAGTCAGAGATCAGCGCATACATAGCTCCTTCCAGTTAAAACTAGCCCCTTTCCCCAGTTTTTTTTTTTTTTTTTGCCAAATTGATCCTATGTGCAGTAAGTAAGGAATAAAACATGTGGGGATGTGCTCTTCTAGGAAAATAATCAACAACTTCTAGGAAAATAATCAACAACAATTTTTAATCTTTAAACAATGCCATGTCATACTTTTTTTTATCCACTTATAGTTACATTTAATGACGCAAAACAAGTCATTACTTACGTTATGGCAGCTATAATATGGCAGTCGTTCCCTCACCAGCCTATCTCTTTTCTCTCTCACAGCTTGTCATGTTACAGAGAAACCACAAAGCATAAACTCCTCTGTCCTGAAGATGTCAGAAAACTTAAAGTTACAGCTTTACCTCTAACTGTTACAAAGCTCTGACACTGGAGACTCCTTCCACAAATGTTAAATAAACATGTTCTCACAGAAAAACTTCACCAAAGCAACAATTACACATTTACTATTACTGTTATCACAGCTGCTGTTAAAGAAAATTAATCAACACCTTCTAGCCAATCAGATTTGAGATTTTAACAGTGCTGTGGTATAAGACCTTGCAATCAACACAGTGACTCTGAATACAAATATCATGTAAATATAGAACATACAAAACATTGGCAGAAACCAGTGCGCATATTGGTAGCTACTGAACATCATCCTTAGCATCACATTCATCTAAAAGTCTAATGTAGGCCTTTCTTAGCCACAAGAGGCCGTCAACTAAGTTTCCAAAAACCTCTGGAGCGGAGGGGACGTGGGGCCTATTTTTATTTGTGCCACTTTCCATTTCTGAGCTTTTTATTTGGAGCTTGTAGAGCTCAAGCAGATGTTCCTGCAAAGCAGAGAGCCAGGAGAGCGGCTGCACAGAACTGCACTATATATATATATATATATATATATATATATATATATATATATATATATATATATATATATATATATATATATACACACACACACACACACACACACACACACACACAGAGCAATATCTCAACCTAAAAGCTCCAATTAACAAACCAACATACCTACTTGGTTCATTATGTAGATCCACAGCCAAATCTCCAGTGCTGAGCTTTTCAGCGTTATCCTTTATCATCCTTTATTTAAATGAACACCGTAGGTGCTAATGCAGCACTAGCGATTTTGCCGCATGAGCTGTACAATGTGTCTCGTCAGATCTGTTTAAAGATTATTACTCTGAGTCTTCTGTATGCTTGAAGTAGGTGACAGTATTCATACACATGGCATTGGCTTCCAGAGCTGTGATCACACATTATAACTATGTATACCACAGCGCTGTTGAGTTCTTCATTCTGATTGGTCAGTAGGTTTTCCAACACAGGAAAGTCTTCAGGACTGAGAACTTTCTTGGTAACCTAACGAGTTGTCTTGTTAACTTCTAAAGGTGAGAGAACAACTGTTTATAGCTGCTATAACATAAGTGAGAACAGGAAGTAACTTGTCTCGCGGACGTTCCACGGCAGCAGATGTAACTCTAAACGGATAAAGTATGGAAAAACATAGGGGTGTGTGTTATAGGAAATAATCAACAGTTGTAGGGGGTCTTATTCCTATTCCAAAAGGTCACTGAAGCCAAATGAAGTAGTGCAATTCACAACCTTTAAAATCTGTAAGATAAGATGAGATAAGGAAGTTGCCTGGTCAGGAGATCATATTGAGTCCATAAGATTATTTCATGCTCTGTGAGTGAATAGCAGAGGCCAAAAAAAAAAAAAAAAAACAGAAAGGGAAGAACCTTTTTGTATAGAGTTTGCCTGCTTTTGGTGAGGAAACACTGAATCACTCTAAATACTCACTTTACACACTATAAACAGAGATTTCTAACAGAAACCCATCACACGCCATCTCTCAAAGCCAGCATTACTGCATTACTGCATTACTGGGCTGGTCCTCTGACATTTTCCCTGGTGTTAGAGTTTACCACAACCAATTTGTTTCAACCTCAAGTCTCTCTGGGGTTTGACACAGACGTTATATGACAGCTAGAATCACGAGCACTTCAGAAGAGAACACTTGATTGTACCCAAGCTTGACACGTTCGCCTCATGAACGGAAAATACACTGAGTCACTGTACTGTAGCTCTATGCAAATTTTTTTGTAGGACTTAAAAAGACCTTTAATATGAAGTGTCGCTGGACATTAATCATTGTAATGTATGCACTTCTAATTTAAAAATAGCAGCTCACTCATCAGGCTTCTTATTTTTTTTTCAAAAGCAGCTCACTCATCTGGGATTTGTTTTCCATTTTGTGACCACATCACATGCTAAATGTAATCGCAGTGATCTGATATTTCAGCTCGAACCTTACGGGACAGGATTACTACTTAATGTAGGTGTTGAGTGTTATTACACAACTAACACATGGACAGGACCACACACTGACACTTCTTCACTGACAAATGGTAGAGCACAGAGAGTATCATATGCATTATACGCTAGAGGTGTAGCGCTTTATGGTTCGTGCCAGCGGTGGCCTTTGGTCCTAATCTCATTTCAAGTAGACTAAGTAAAAGGTAAAGGCCATGGACTTTCTGATCAGGTTTTATGAAGAAACGGTTCAAATAAAACCCGTATCTCAGTCACTGAGACGAGCTTAGACAGACTGTCGCCTGATTTAAATGAACAAAGCTGCAGTATACCCTGTTAGACATGATAAATCACTTTGTCCATTTGAAGAAGCTGTAAGCTGTAAGGCGCAGAGATACAAAGCCTTTATCTCTGTGGGAAAAGAAAAGAACAGAAAAGAAAAGACAGAACCGCACGTCATTAAATATAGGTGGTCCGTACATATTAGCATGTGATCACAGGACATCCATTACAACAACCACAACACGCTTTAGAGGACTATTTAAGGTTCATTAAAGAACGTCCGTCAGTCTTGAACTGTTTTTTGTTGCTGTCACAATAAGCTGAATAAACATTTTCCACCACAGAGATCCTTCTGCATTATAGTAACATTTATGGTGGGGTTTTATTTTTCACTTCTTTGTGTCACCAAGAAAATGGCTACACATCCATAAATCAAAACCCAAGAGGGTGATTGCATGATTGATGTAGCATGTATGTCTTACTGACATTACACTTATTATACTAAGTGTGTGTTTAAAGTAAAGGTAAAAGACCTATGTGCATGTTTCAGATAAATCACTTAAAACATTAATAAATCCTACAAAATCTACAGCATGTTTGGACAGAAAGCAGCATTTTTTCCCATCCAGATCCACCCTAACTATATTTTACCTTGATAATAATCATTAACATACTTCAAAATTCATATTTTTAAAATATATTAATGTGTGAATCTCACGCTTTATACATCATTTTCCACGAGTCGTCCATTTTAGGTTATAAAAACTTCCATTTTATTTCATCCACTCCACCCTGTAACCTGAACACATTCACCCCTATGAAATCTTTGGAATATTCCATGATGAAGCCACTTCATCTTCAGCATGAAGTTGCATCATCCGAATATCCTAAAGATCATCCGAAGAAGAAAAGAAGAGTTCTCTCATTCTTTTTTTCTTCGGTTTCAGTGATACTGTGATGTTGACTGACGAGATCACTTTGGAGGAAGTGTCACCCAAATTATAGATTGAAAGTAAATCATTAATTAAAGAAAAAAAAAATCTGTAAATCATTACAATGTCCTTAATGTGCTGATGTGATTAGCATGGATGCTAGTTAACCACATTTTGTTTATGTGATAATTCTATGATTTAAAAAAACCTCAACCATGATACTCATTTAAGAGCAAAATGCAGTAAAGAAACCTTGTATTAAAAAAAAATTCGAATGGTTAAATCAACGTTTTCTTAGACTCAATGTTGAAAATTATTTTAAAATTTTTACAAAGGAGTTACAAAGGTTAAATGCCATGTAGAATGTAGCCCTAATCATGTTCTTAAAAAAATCCTTTTCCTAACGAATGAATAAAAGCTTTCACTTCATCTCAGTTACCAAAATTAAATATTAAAAGAAAAATAAGCCTTGCTTGTGCACCGGTGCATTGTGACACGTTCACTCCCTCTTACTGTAACTCAGCGATGTTGGTTACAGCCTCGGTGACGTCTTATCAAGATTCAAGATAACGCTGTTTATTTAGTGAACGATTTTGGGTGGGCGACGTCTGAATGAGAGCTCTGTGACAAGAATAGGGCTGGTTTCACATTCCAACACCATGTGACCCCAGACTCAGAGGACGCATTGTGTTCTGTTCAGTCAGCATCACTGAACATCATGCTATGTGTATTGATCGCATGAAACGAGATTATTACTGAGTAAGCAAAGAGAAGGAAACACTAACGCACAACTCACGTATGCAGTTACACAAGCATACGCAAGTCAAAGGGACCATATCAGGCAGGACACACTGGATTATTGCTTCCTCTGGTCACTGGGCTAGTTTTCCACTAGCTCAGCATGTCAGCACAGGACTTCCTTTATTCGAGAAAGCCTCAAAAAGAATGGCTGAGGGGGGAGAGGGAGAGATCGAGAGAGAAAGAGGGGGAGGGAAGGACAGACAAAGAGGAAGTGAGAAAGAGAGGACAGTATACAGTGTATAGAGCATTCTTTTCCGATTATACTCATTGTTGTTATATGTGATTGCCTGCTGGTACCTTCGTCACAAGCATGAGAAAATTGTACAAATTCCTCTATTTGCATACGAAGAAAGACATACGAAAAGATACAAAGACTAACCTCCTCCTCCTCTTCCTCCTCCTCCAACCCCTCTGTAGGTTTCATGCAAATTGTTAGTTTTTTGCATGAGTCAGGCCATCCTGATATGAATAAATACTCCTATTTAAGTTATTCCTCTTAAATACATATCAGATTGTTGATTATTTTTCTATAACAGTAGCTATACTGTAGATAAATGAAACTATGAACAGATGAAAAGTACAACGTGTCGTTCTTTAATAAATAAAATATTGTTAGTGTTGACAAATTGCTGTGGTATAAGAGGAATAAAACACATGGAGTTGTGCTGTGATAGGAAAATAATCAACGACAGGGTGGTGTGATGTGAACTGATGAAAAGCAGAGTTACTGTCACCACCCCAAAGTTGATTATTTTTCCATAACAGCCTGTCCCAAAGGGTTTTATTCCTCTTATTCCACAGAGATTTGCAAGTGTGTTTAGAAATGATTTAGTAATTACAGTGTAATTGCTCTAGAGGATTCTAGAGAGGTTCTAACTTTCTTTGAAACCCTCTGTCATAGCGTTCTCTTTAAAGTAGATAATCTATTGAGAAGATCTCCTTCGGGTGGTAGATGAAACTGGGCGGGAGCAGAGTAAAAAAGCCGTTCTTTCCATTTCAATGGTTCTGTCATTGTTTTGGGTGCAAGATTTCAACCCAAAAAAAACATCTATTATTCCAAACATATCATCAGACCACCATAATTACGATAATCGGCTCTTTGCAGATTTGAAGACGGTGTGCATGGTCATCAATTAAGGCAACGTTAAATGGCCACTGTGCTGATAGAGGGCAAAAATGGAGTGATACAGTCGTTGTGTGTACAGTGAAAGTGGGTTTTTGGGTGATAAGATAGGGTGGGGTTGCGGTTTAGGTGAGAAAAAAAAAAGATAAAGAAACAGTGGGGTAGGGCAGACCCCGATACTGAGAAAGCAGACAGTGAAAGAAACTGAGAGAAAGGAACTGAGAGAATCGTGGTGGGGGGGCGGTGGTGGAGAAAAAGAACAGTAAGCTAGAGAGAAGATGAAGAAAGAAAAGAGAAGCATGCATATTCGCAGAGAGAGAGAAAGAGAGAGAGAGAGAAAGAGAGAGAGAGATCACTAGCCTGAGTTGTGTAAGGGCATGTTTGTGTTTCCATCTCCTCCTGGAATTTATAGCCGAAGCTCGCCAAGACCAGCTCAGGAGACGGAGTACAGCAGACAGCTTCGCTCTCTCACTGTATCGCAGCCTGCGAGTGTGTTTAAGGACTGAGACGCAGAAACACAGACATGCTCTTACTCAGCACTGAATTCGGCAGGCCAAGTTTCCACTCATGAGCAATAATTCACCTGAAGTGGCCAGTGTGCTTATGTGTGTGTGTGTGCTTATGTGTGTGTGTGTGGGGGGGGGTGTATATGTGTTTAAGGACGACTCTCGCCCTGACCGCTGCACTCCGCCCAACAGCATCCTCTGTTTCCACACTATGTTTTCCATCCCGACGTTACTGTTTACACTCACCGAGTGTGTGTTGACGGAGTAGACTCGCCTCTTTGTGAAGGTCAGTGTACCTGCATGCTATTTATGAAAACTCGTCATGCAGTGTGTGAAAAGAAGAAGACCTTGGAAAAACCAGCTGCAAAAACGTCCAATAGAAAAAGACACCAAACCATTCTGCAATACTGTACTTGTAATTATAAAGGTGCATCATTTTATGCTGTGACATGTATTTATGTGTCTGTGTGTGTATACATATACATACATACATATATATATACATACATATACATAGGGTGTGTGTGTGTGTGTGTGTGTGTGTGTGTGAGAGAGGCGTGCGCTGTTCACAGGTTGGCAGAGGTGACATTTTTAAATGAGCTGTAACTGATGTAATTACAGATCGCTTTTTCACTGTTTAGCTGTTCATCTAGGCAGAACATTTGGCCCGGTAAAGCAAACCCCCCCTCACACACACACACACACACACACACACACACTCTACAACATCACCCGGTGTAATTAATCATCTATTACACCACGTCACCAGGTTTTCCCACCATGAGCTGTAATCTCAGTTGATTACACACGGTGTGTGTTCATTTACAACACATTTTAGGAAACAGCGTCTCTGCTCTTAAAGGCGCCGACAGGTTTCTCAAAAAGCGTGAACACACTCCTCAAAACGAAACGGTCACATGACACGCCCTCTTATAAAAATATCTACAACAAACCATGTTGTTCAAATCGAGAACATGGTGTGCATTAATGCTCATTAAGGTATCCATTTGCTTTTTATCGTCAGTGAAACTGTAAATGGTCACAATGGAGAACAACACTTTTACAAAGTACAAATGAATGAATGACTGAATGAGAAAAAAAATAAATAAAATGGATCCCTTTATAATAAAAAAAAAAACAAAACTACTGGATCCTCCCTCTCATTTCTAGTGAATTTCTGTCTGTGTCACATGACTGTATGTCTCCTTGGGAAAAGTCTTCCTCCTACTCTGTACTCTCTTCTCTCTCCATCATTCTTTATTCTTTATTTACTGCTTTTATTCACAAGTGTGTTCATGTCTAATAGTGCATGGATCTGGAAAATATTTGGCTGAATCTTGTGGCTTTTATCCCTAAAGTTATTAATCCATAAATAGGCTACTCTATACTTTATTACACTACAGTGCTTTTGAATTCTACAATCTGATTGGTCAGAAGGTGTTGATTAATTTTTTTTTTATAACAGTAAATAGTGCAGCTTCCAAACAACTGACCAAACAACTACTTATAACTGTTAGAATGTAAGTGATAACGAACTAAGCTGCCTTGTGGAATGTAACTATAAACAGATAAAAAGTATGACATGATGTTCATTAACAAGTAAACATTTGCTACTGTGGGTAAAATTATGTGGTATAAGAAGAATAAAACACTTTGGTGTTTGAAAATAGTTGAAAATAATCAACTCTGAGGTGGTGACAGTAACTCTGGTTCATCACACCACCCAGTTATTGATTATTTTCCTATAACAGCATGTTCCGAAGAGTTTTAGTATATTTAGTATACTGTAAATTGTGTTAGTGTAGGGAACAGTATAGTCTAAAATATAGTACAGACTATAGGATAGTATAGTGTATAGTACGGCATAGTGTATAGAGTAGTATAGTGTATTGTATACTATACAAAGTCTCCATACACAGGGGACTATGTTTGCCAGCACCACATCGGTTGCGCCTTCGTCAGTGGATGCTCGTGGACGTCCTCTTCTTGGTTGGTCCGTAACACTTCCAGTCTTTTTGAATTTGTTAATAAGTTTGGCAACAGTGTCGTGTGTGATGCGCATGCCACGTTTCCTGTTAAAGTCCATCGCAACCTTGCGGCAGCTTCCTGATCCAGCCGTGAGAGTGATTTCTTTTGTCAAAGGCATTCTTAAAGGCTATCTGAAAAAAATATGTAATATAAACTAAGTATGAAAAATTTTGGAAGACATTTTGCTAAAAAGTGTCAATTTCCCCTCTGTATAGAGACTTTTGGGACACCCTGTAGTATAGTATAATATAGTGTATAGAATGGTATAATGTAAAGTATAGTACAGTATAGTATAGTGAATAAATTAATGTATAGTATAGTGTATAGAACGGTGGAGTGTATATTATAGTATAAGGTATATTATATTGTATAGAATGGTGGAGTGTACTGTATATTATAGTATATTGTATAGTATAGTGTGTAGAATGATCTAGTAGTATCATCATAGCATAGTGTAGTGTATAGTATGGTATAGTGTACAGACTGGTATAGTGTACAGTATAGAGTAGTATAGTATATAGACTGGTATAGTGTACAGTGTAGTATAGTGTATAGTATAGAATAGTATAGTGTATAGACTGGTATAGTGCAAGGTATAGTATAGTGTACAGTATAGAGTAGTATAGTGTATAGACTGGTATAGTATACAGTATAGTATAGCGTGTAGTGTGGTATAGTATACAGTATAGTATAGTGTACAGTATAGAGTAGTATAGTGTATAGACTGGTATAGTGTACAGTATAGTATAGTGTATAGACTGGTATAGTGTACAGTATAGTATAGTGTATAGTATAGAGTAGTATAGTATATAGAATGGTATAGTGTATAGAAAAGCTCTGTAGTGTTTGTCATATGTCCTTGTATTCAGAAAATAAAGCATTAGAATTGATGATAAATGTGTGTTGCTTTCTGTCAGAATGATATAAAGTGCATCAAAGCCTTAGGCAAAAGACCTGAGCTTCATTTACTGAGAAACTTTAACCAGTGTGTAGCAACATTAAGCAGTTGTTCAAAAATTGCACTATATAAATTTACCACAGCAGTAGGCATGCACTTTAGCCTTCTCTCTTCCCATTCTCATACCTCGAATACCTCACACCGGTTCACCGAGTACAGAGAGGAAGAGGAACCACTGTAGTAAGTGCCCATTTCCTGATTTGGGAAAAATTCAATTCAATTATTTTTGTATAGCTCTTTTAACAATTGACATTGTTCCAAAGCAGCTTTACGGAAATCTGGATGTAGAGTTAGATCCCTAATGAACAAACCAGTGGCGACAGTGGCGAGGAAAAACTCCCTGAGACGACACGAGGAAGAAACTTTAAGAGGACCCAGACTCAGCCAGACAGCCTCATGTGCACAGCGCAATGAAATTCTTTTCAGCGTTAAGAAGCAGGGGTCGGAGCGCTGGGTCAGCCATGATACAGCACCCCTGGGGCAGAGAGGGATAAGGGCTTTGCTCAAGAGAACAACATAGCTGGGATTTGAGCCTTTCAAAGAGTAGTTTGGAGCATTAAACATTGAGCCAAGGGAAAAATAAACCCATCCTCTTGTGCGTGACACAGAAATGTGAGATTTTTGATATATACAGTGATACAGTGAAAAGCAAATTGAGTGATTAGTAACAATAATGAGTGATAATGAATGGACAAAAATGCTTGCTGTTATTTAACACAGAAAAGTGTATAATTGTTTTCCTGTAAGGAGACTCCAGAGTCTTTGTAATATTATTACTTTGTAATGCTTCTCAGTAACATAACAAGCATCACACAACCCTATCATTGATTATTTCTCCAGAACAGCATGCCCTCAAATGTTTTAGTCCTTATATAAAGTGTGGCCATGGATTTATACGTCAAGGCCAAGTTTTTCAAAATCTATATTGCGGCCACAAAATACTTAACGTATGGTAACTATTGAATTTAAAATGAGTGAGACACAGAGAAAGCAATTGGATTAAATCGTTGTGGCATGGAGACGATTGATAATTTTACACTTTCACTGAAGTTGCGACATGGATGTACCATTAGCCCATGTCAAATTAAGTGAATTCTGGTGGCCACATATTAAGTATGACATTCCAACAGCATATTAAGTTGTGAGCTCAGGTTACACACTTTGTGGCCAAGACTTTGGTATCTCACGGCCACAGATTATTCGGTTATTTCTGGTCTCAATATAATAATTTGTGGCTACCATGTCACCTCATACTTTTTAAATAGGTGACAAGATCTTTAAAAACAGGCTAGCCTACTTTTTAAAGAGCACACATCCCAAGTGGAAATTAGAGAAACCTACTGAAGGCTAGGAGCAGTCCTCTTAACAAGTCTGCTGTAAAAAATATTCTTAAATTTTACCAAACCAAATAATATACAGCGCCTTGCATACGTATTAA
Organism: Pangasianodon gigas; assembly: GCA_022758105.1. NCBI lineage: Eukaryota > Metazoa > Chordata > Actinopteri > Siluriformes > Pangasiidae > Pangasianodon > Pangasianodon gigas. Next base: position 5,864,019 of record CM040471.1, on the reverse strand, counting down.
CCGTCACTGAACTTTTCCACATTTTGTAATGTTCCAATCCAGTACTGAAATTGTCTTAATTGGGATTATATACCATGGTGGATTATACGCCATTGGGATTATATGCCGTGGTGGAAAAAAGTTCTGGTGCAACCAGTTTTCATCAGAAGTCACATAATTAGCTTTATGTGTGTAAGTAAAGTATCACGTGATCTCAATATAAATACACCTGATCCTGGAAGAACACAAGGTGTGTTAGAGAACATGCCAAAACAAACAGCATCATGAAGACCAAGCAGCTAACAAAACAAGTCAAAATTCTGGAGCTATTAATCAGTATTAATCATGGTTCAGTTTGAACATCCTAGAGAGCATCATTAAATCCATTCTTTAAAAAAAAAACCAGAAGGATATGGCACAACCGCAACTATGCCTAAAGGAGGCCGTCCACCAAGGGTCAGTGACTGGGTAAAGAGGGGATTTACTTCAGAGAAGTAAGCAAGAGACCAAAGGTAACTTTGATAGAAATGGACAGATCTGCAGCTCAGATAGGAGAAGCTGTTCACAACCATAGCCTGGACACTGGACAACCATAACCCAGGCTGTATGGAATAGTGGCGAGGAAAAATATGGTATTTGAAATCCTATTTAGAGATTTAGCAAATGTATGGAAAATGGTTCTCTGAACTATTTGGCTTCGGCACAAAGTGCTACGTTTGGAGGAAAGCCAACACCGCTCATCACCATTCCCACAGTGAAGCATAGTAGTGGTAGCACCACGTTGTGAGAATGCTTTTCATAAGCAGGGACTGAGAAACTGGCCAGAGTTGAGGGAAAGATGGATGGAACCAAATACAGGGGAATCCTAGAAGAAAACTTGCACCAGGTTGCAAGAGAGGTTCACCTCAAGACAACAAGACAACAACCCCAAGCATACCTCCAAAGCTACACTGGGGTGGTTCAAAACCAAGAACCTGAAAGTGTTAGAATGGTCCAGTCAAAACCCAGACCTCCATCTGATTGGGAATCTGTGGCAAGACTTCAAAATTGCTGCTCACCAACAAGAGTCTCCACCCAATCTCACAGAGCTATAGGAATTTTGCCAAGAAGAATGGGCAAAAATGACAGGATCCAGATGTACAAAGCTGATAGAGACATATAGAGACATATCCCAGAAGACTTGCAGCTGTAATTGCAGCCGTAGATGGCTCTATCAAATGCTGACCCAGGGGGACCATCAAATGGTAGACAAATTATGTACATCAAAGGGTAACTTATGTCCAGTGGGGTAAATATGTATGCATTCACTGTAGTTTTAATGTGACTGCAGAATCACATTTTATTTAATGTCATCTTCTTTGTAAATGCATAGTTATAAGCAGCTATAGTAACAGATATCAATATAAAAAATGCGATGGGTTGATTTTTTTCATGTAACACAAACACACCATTTGAATCTCAGGCTGTATCTATATAAACAAAGAAAAGACAGAGACATGGAAACTCTCCCACACACACAACAGTCAGATCTACCTACCTGTATGCATTTTACCCAGGACTTACTGCCCATCTTCTTGACCATAATGTGGCTTGTCTGGGTTTTACAGACCACAGTACTTATAGCTACATGACGATGAGTGCAACACTAAGTGGGCATGTAGTTAACAACCCACAAAAATAGAAGAAAGAGAGACAGCATGGAAAGTGAGTTGGGAAATAATGCTGGGCTGAAGTTCAACCACAACCATGTCAAGAGCAACATTTTCCTCCTTCTAACTAACAGAACAAAAAAGCTGAAAAACATTCACATTGGGCTGTATTCAGGATCCAAAAGTTACATCAATATTTGCGTTGGGAAAGTTCCTCGTATTCAGAGTTGGGTTACGCAACTGCTTAAGTCGATTTTCTGAGTGCTTCATGCAGACCATAAAAATTACCTGTGTGTAGATCATGCCTCTGAGGTTGCCAGATTTTCTTGAATAGACGTGGTTTTTCAGTAACGTCTAGACCACAGGCCTTGAACACTAGCACTTTCGTTTAAACCTGAAAAAAATTTGGAATAGAAAATGAGGACTAACAAAGCAAATTCTTTCTTTGCTGTCAAATGAAACATGATGTAACATAAAAGCAAGAGACAATTTAAAAATGAAAAAAGGACTAATATGGCAAACATTGAAATTAACATCTGAAAGGAGTCTATATATTGCTGCATGAATAGTCCTAGTTGTAATGAACACACTAATCACTGCAAATTCAGTTTAATTTAACAATATGGCTTCCACACTTATTATTTGGTAGCTTACAAAATAGCACTTGATCCAGCACAACTGCTACAGTTAATTCATATTTTTATAATTATCCATAAAAAATATTCATGCCTTGAGATAATCAATGTTGATTTTTGTGGAAGAAATTGAGCAAATGAGTTGGCCTACTGAGCAAATGGCCGAATATATAACACACCACATGATCCTCAAACCTCAAGCAAACACTCTCTCTGAGACTTTATTTGTTCTCTTTGAAAGCCTCACGATTGAGAATTAGAAATGTAGAGAAACAATAAAGATGTTATTATTATGTTAGACTTAGACTTAGACATTACACCTTACACACACCCGAGACTGAGGAAGTCTGATCCAATCACCTCTAACATTATATTGTCAATGCAGAAGAAATAAAAACTGATCCATTGATGTAATTTAGTGAACCGAGGCTTCGAAAGACAATTCAGCAAATAATAAAAAATAATTGTGTCTATGAAGAGGTGTACATGAGACTACCACATACTACACTTACAGAATAGTCAGAAGAATCATCATATCATGAGTATGTGTAATTTACACATGAAATTTGTTTTCTCACATGATTCATTTTTCACATGTAGGGCATACGGTTTCTATTTTTCATGTGATCACATATTGTTCATATTGTTCAGGGTGAAACGCGCTTACAGACTACATCATAACTGCTCTTCTCGAAGTACATCCATTAATCAAAACACTATTTAGAGCGTAGTATCTGTCGGGATGCTTCACTGTGGTACAGCAGCAAGCAAATCTGCAGTAAGTGTGAAAGCCTAAAGATAGGTGACTCTATGTTTAGCGAGGCCGAGGGAAAGCTGAAATTGCGTCACATACCCCGAGAGCTAAAGCAGGTCAAACATTTTGTACGCAATGGAAATGATTTTCACTGTCACCTGTACCCTGAACCATGATGAAGTTATGATCATTTTTAGCAGTTGTCTTTTTTTTCCACTCATGGCTCTTCATCAGTGCAGCTTTCAAACATACCTTCTTTTTTCGTCTTTGATGGCGAGTGATGGATTAAGCTGGGAGGGAAGATAAAGAAAGCTGGGATTGCCAAAACTCTGTTTATTTCTGTGCTTCCTTTCATTCAGGACAAATGTCAGGAGGTGTTGGGTTCACGCCAGGAAGATTCACATGATCTGAAGGAAGAAAATATGATAATGCATGGACTTTCATTTCACTGTTTCATTTCATTTGTCTGATGATGAGGAATTAGCTTTATATGTGTCTTACTGTGCTTTCACAACTACTGGTCTGTTTTTGGCGAGTCAGAATCAGTGAGAAACTGTTTCTTTTGGTTTGTTTGCTATTTGATTTGGTTAAGGACATGGACTTGGAATTGGTTCACTTCATGTAGTTGAGTCGATTCAGAGCTAAATCCATTTCTTCCTGCAATCAAAGTAGACTGAGACAACCTCTTTCAGACAGTCTTGGACTGGTTGTTTTAGCCCCAAGTGTCATTACACACTTGATGCTGCATATGTGAAAGCACCCTTAGTCTTAAAGTGTAGGCTAGCCCATGAATCCCAGTATCTGAGTCTATATATATTACACTGACAAGTTACCATAGCTCATCTATACCAGTGTACCTCCTCCTACCTCAGTGTCCCAGACTGGAGGAGAAAAAAAGTGTTGTTAGTAGCACCAGTAAGTGTAAATGTTCCAAGCTGGGCCATGTTGAAATGCCAGTTCCAGGATCTGGTTCGTTAAACGTCTGTCCCCGTGACGCAGTTTGGCTGGAATCTAACGACTGTTTGCCTCCTGCTGTCAAACAAGGACCTCTGAGCTGTCAAATGTTGTGAAGAGGTGGCAGAAACTACACTCCCCAGAGCCCTGGCTGAGAAAATAATCTTTGCTAAATAAGGGCAGGAATGATGATGGAAGTTTGGAGGTGCCTTGGGAGCTGCTCATCATCATCAGCTGAAGGATTTGACTGTAAAGAAATGCATGACTATATTTAGTTTGTGTCACTGGGCGCCTGACAGTTACCATTCTCAAGAGTGGGTCTCTTCTCTTCTTGGTCATTTTTTTTTTTTCCAAAGACAACCGCTTAAAAATGTCTAAACTTATTCATGCCCTATTTGGTTTATAGCATACTGTAACAATGAATGTGTGTATATTAGTGGTTGCATGACTGTTCATTTTTACTAGTCGACCAGTAGTTAAAAAAAAAAAAATAGTTGACCAGTTGTCTTTTCTATAGTTAAAGTAAAAACTCATGCAGGTTATTGCTATTTTTAGACTATTTTATTAGTGCTGTTAAGTGCTGATAAACACCAGCAGAGAGCCACTAAGCAGCTACACATTACATTTCCAGCTTCAGTGCTTTTTAGGCTACACTGTTGTTGATGAATATAAACAAATCAGTGCAATAAATATGCAAAATGTGTATCATCTTACACTATTTAAGGACACACCGATTCTTAAATACTCATGTGGATGAGCTGGTGGCTCGGCTGTAATCGTAGATCATTCTGGAACTGAGAGTGCGCAGCATGGAAGCTCATGTCTGGCTACTTTTCCCAGAGTAGTCTTACACAATGTGCGTTTACATGTAGATTTGGCTTCCTCTTGTCTGAAATAAACAAAGTACATGCCTTATTGTATTTTCCACCGTTTGAGTAGTTGACATTCGCACAGCAGCAACTAGGGAATGTATTAATCGACTAGTGTATGTGATCTGGAAATGTGTGGAAGTCTGAGTAAATGGATATTGCTGAATTGTTGCATCCGAAAACAGCCAAAAATGATTAAATATTTGACCAAACCTGAGTTTTTCTGCCAATAATATACACTGACATATCTCTTCCAAGAAAAGATAAATATATTTGACAGTGATATATTTGAAGGTAAAATTATTTAGGCTACTTTCTAACCTTGCCTTGGCATCTTCCTGCAAAAAGCACATCATGTAAAGAACCAGCTTGACAAAAAATGGCTGCCCATCACATCATCATCATCAAATCAGAGAAGATTATGTATTATGTATTATGTAGAGATGGCAGTGCACAACGTTTTAAAATATTTAAATGACCGAATAAACAGATTTTAAGAAATTGATCCAACAGAACAGTTGTACTGAAAGTGATAGGATGAATCAGTGATTATTTTCCCACTGATGTTAGCATGAGACCACAATGAGGCTCGTGTTTAAATACTATGAGTCACTTTTACCTCAGGTGATGAGACTGATGTAGATGATGCTGATAATCAATGTGAGAACTCATTTCCTGTTGTAAACAATTTGGCAGTAATGTTTTCCTTTAGTAGATTAGGTTTCAAATATAGAAGTAGGAGTGGCATCTTTAAAATGTGATTTTCCCTTTTTCTCTTTTGGGGATAACTAGAATATAAAATGCTATAATGTTACTTGTGATATGTGCAAATAAGACACCAATTTCAGTTCAGGAAAACTATGCGTCATTTTACACAAATTTCCCAGCCATTGTGTGATTCGTATTCAGCCTCGACAGGCATGCGTGACTAATTCTACTGTAACTCTTTAAAAAACAACAACAAAAAAAAACCATACATGGCCTTAATTTTCCCAGATGGCTGGTTATGTCAGGTCACAGAACAAAAACTCATAATGGGAGAAATCTAGATGTGGTTATGACTAATTCAGAGGAAACAAGTAGGAAATAGTTACACTACATTAGAAGTCATGTGCATTCACTGCTAACCCGAGGCCAGACATTTGATTCTACGATTGTGGAACAGTTCTTCAAACGGCCATTACAGCACGAATCATCATTACATCTCTGCAGCGCATCGCTCAGGGTGTGTAGTGGGACTGTCGTGTCTTTCTACGGGCAGAAAGAGTCGGGAGGCAGGGCTGAAGGGGGCTTCTGGAGCAGTGTGCATTGTACCTGTTCATCCATTATGGACAAGTCTACAAATAATGGATGAGGCTGGTGAGTAACCCGAGGATGTGGTCAGACGAATGATGGAAAGAGTACTGAAAAATTTCCACTCAAGTAGAACTGTTACTTCTGAAAACATATTGACTTACCGAGTGAGGTTCTCCTTGACTTCACGTCTTTTAAGGTACAATGAGATTTATTAAAACATCATATAGCTTCTATGCTTTATATTAGAAAAATATTATTGATCTACTCTTTCTGCTCCAATTGCCTTGACTTTCCTTTCTTGTCTTAATTATTCCCCACTGTCCTTTCATCTCCTTTTCTCTATTCAACCCCTATCTTCCCTTTAATCTCATAATTCTCATTGACCTCTGCAAAAAAACCCCCAAAAAAAACCACAAACTAAAAAGGCCAGAGGGTCTGGAAGCAGACAAGTGATGAAGAGACAGGGTTATAAACAGAAGTGAATAACGGTCCCTTTATGACGGGCCACATCAATATCAGGGAGGAGTAGAATGAGGAGGAGGAAGAGGGAGAGGAAGAGGAGGAGGAACCAGTCTCTACTCGAGTGTGGGGTGAAAAGTGACATCACCAGGCAATTTCCTAATACAATCTTTGTAAAATCCATTTAAATATTTCATAGACAGTCTATAAACAGCTACATCATACCTTTCTATCATTCTATGATCATTTGAGCCCGCCGGCTATTGTTGGCTCTGCTAAATAGGTACACTAGCTAACAACCTATTTGGCAGAATGCTAGCAGTTTGGTTGTATATACTGTGGCTGTCAACACTGTTTATAGCTATAAATCCTCTCATCCGCTGCTTCCCCACAAAGATTACCCTGCTGAACTCTACACTACACCGTTAGGCCACTGATGTTTTACTGCCTGTAATCATCCTGCAGCTCTATTCTATGCTGTTTATTCTGTATTATCTCCATATAACTGTAGATTTATAGTATATATCCCAAGTTATCTTTATATATCTGTATATTATCTGTATACACATTGTATATTATCCATCATTATATATCTGTATATTATCTGTATATACATTGTATATTATCCATGGATAATCTGGGTACCATTATATATACAATGTCCATACAATATCTCTTACATATATTTATGACTAATACTTGCATATATTATATGTTTTAATATCTATTAGAGTTTTTCTATTATAACATATTGTAATTTACCATTGATACTGTTATCTACTCAATAGCTACTGCACATATTCACTGCCCATAGCCTTCTTATTTATTTACTGTATATATATTTACATATTCAACCTGCTCTTTGTTAATTTGCGCAATGCCACTATTTGCACGTCCGGTAGATGCTAAACTGCGTTTTGTTGCTGAGTACCTGTACTGTGCAATGACAATAAAGTTGTATCTATCCGGCCTGGATTTCAACTTGTTACCTAATTTAGTTATACCTTAAATCTTACGTAGTCTAGATTATTGCTGTTGCGTGTTTTTTTTTTCTAGCTGAAACATTATCCAAAATAATTCCAAAGCATTCTATTGCTTATAGTTTGTAAGATATGTACACTAGCTAGCAACTTATTTCACAGAATGCTAGTTATATAGCAAGCTAGCCTGCTTTTTGAATATCCAGATGAAATTGTCACAACTGACTTTGAGAGCTAAATAAAACATGTTTTCATAAAGTAGGCCAAAATAATTCCACTGCATTCTGTTGCATATAGATTACTAGCTAGGTACACCAGCTAGCAACCTGTTTGTCAGAATGCTAGCTACTTATCTCACTAGCCTACTTTACATATCCAGAAGAAATTGTCATCAAACATGTTTTCACACAGAAGGCCTATTTCATGTCTATTTTTTTTTATTAGATTATTGCTGTTGTGTTGTTTTTTTTTTCAGCTAAAACATTATGCAAAATCATTTCATAGAATTTTGTTGCTTATAGTTTGCTAGGTAGGTACACTAATGCTAGCTATATAGCAAGCTAGCCTACTTTACAAAGCAAGATTAAGTTAGACTGAGTTTGTGAGCTAAATCAAACATACTGTATATTCATAAAATAGGCAATCTAGCTAGCTTCAATATTTCTGTTTCTGTCCTAAAGGCTAATTCTGTTTAAATGAGAATCAGATAGCAAATTTTATCAACACTGTTACATAGCTTGATGCTAACTAACAATTGAGGAATGTGTGTGTTGGCCTGCGTGATTGTTTTCACAGCTAATTGTTTAGATAGTGGGTAACAAAGTAAGTTAGCTAGCTAGCTAACAGCTCTCCTAATACTTCAGTTGCTAGCTAGCTAACAATATTGACAACACTTGCTAATCAGATCCTCAATAAAGAGTCAAGAGCTTCTTTAAAGAGGTAAGAAGATGCTAGTGTTCATTATACTAGTATAAAATCGCTCCTGTGTCATGTATCTTTGTTGCAAAAACAAGGAATAATGAAAATATAACTGTAGTTAGCAAAATCCAACCCTTAAGACAGCAACAGAAATATAAAAAACTTGTTTTAATTACATTTCTATGATACTAATGATGAGAACTCCACATAATAACACATATACTGTATTTTCACAAAGTTTTGGCACCTTTAAAAAAACTTTAACCCTCAATTTAACCCTCGGACATCACAGCATATCATTGTTGGCCAGGACATACTATTTTCATATTAGTGGCTCACTTCTAGGGTCTAAATTCCTGCCGTCTAAAAGATAATGTGGGCTTAGCAGACGGAAATTCCACTTTTTCTGCAAGTCTTTCCACTCTCTGACTAGAGCGCATCCTGTGGAAACATCACAACTAAATATTTATTGAATCTAAATATTTTGAACCAGTCTTAATGGAAAGGAAAGGAGCAATAAAAACAGAAGGAATTATAAAACAGTTGAGCTTCAGCAGGTGCTGAAGTCTGGGTGGCCTTAAAGGGATATTTCAGCCAAACATGCTAATGTGGCTAATAGCAAACCTGCATTCTGTCATTTGCATCATGCTAATGATGCTAGATCCTAAAAGATTCTATGCATTATATATGACGTAGTGGTGTTTTCCCTTTCTTTTCTCCATTTTATTTATGCGTCCTTTAATAGTGCTGCAACTCATTCATTAAAAGCCACACTGGGGCCACAATGGGGTTTTATTATTTATTAAAAGTTAAAAGAAAATATATCAGCTCTAAGCGATAATCTGTAAAGAGATAGGAGAGATAAGATATAAGACTAGGACCTGGACTCCTGAGGCTTTCCCAGAGGAATTAGGAGATCTGTGTGTGTGTGTGTGTGTGTGTGTGTGTGTGCGTGTATAAGAGGGTGTATATGTGTGTTGGCCTGTGCGATCACAGGTTTTCACAGCTAAGTGTTTGGACAGTGGGTTCAACAAACGCGCGATGAAATGCATAATGAAACAGGAACGGATGAATAAATGAACAATGCAGGATGAGACAGTGCTTTCATGGCCTCTGATGTCCGACTTCAAACAGTGTGACACAGTGGATTGGCTGGGGGACCGGCAAGAGGTGGCTAACAGTGGAGGAAGAGAGATGGAGCGATAGAAGGATGGAGGAGGGATTAAGGGAAAGGTCAGAGGAAGAAGCAGTGGCAAGTCTTCTCTGCAGGACGGCCGTGCCTCCTGTGCCAGCTCTCTCGCTCGCTTAGGTTACGCGCACCACCTTATCACTCCATGAATGGTAGAGTCAGTAACTTACTACACACCCCTAATAATTCCAGCGTATAAAAATTCAAGTGTCACCCCGTGGAAATGATTCTTGAAGACTCATTAAGCGTTAACAATTGCTCACTCTGAACAATCCATCAAATCTGGATGGAAAAATGTTAATTTCTTTTTCTTTTTTTTTTGTTCATATCCTTGAAAGAAAAATGCTCACCAGTTTAGCTGGGAAGAAAATATTGGCTGACAGTTGAGTGAGGAAGTTTTCATACCCATAGATCATAAAGAAAAATACAAGTAAGGAGATAGGGTGGTGTGATGAAGCAGAGTTACTCTAACCAGCGTGAAGTTCATTATTTCACTATAACTGCAGTGTTGTATTCCTTTTATACCACAGTAATTCTGCAATTTATTGTTTAAACAATGACACATTGTGTGTTGTATCCATTTGTAGTTATATTTAATGTTGTGGAACATCCGCAAAACAAGTTCTCGCTTACATTATAGCAGGTATAAACAGTCATTCCCTCACCAGCCTCTATTTTTTCTCTCTCTTGAAATTAATAAGACAAAAAAACTGAAGACTTTCCTGTGTCTGGAAACTTACTGACTCTTACGAAGCACTGACACTGGAGACTCCTTACATAAATAGGAGTTATACAGAAAACTGCACCATATCAACAATTATGTGGTTTTTTTTATTCCTTTATGTGGCGCGTCTGCTGTTCAAGTCCCTGTGAAAGTTGTTACTATAGAACGTTAATATAAACCTGTGATTTGCAGCTGCACTTCTGTCAGAGCTGCTGTTACAGAAAATTAAACACCTTCTGACCAATCAGAAATGAGAATTTAGCCATGCTATGGTAATAAAAATATCACATTTACACAGCTACATGTCAGTAGTGTGTCAGGTTGTCACAGATGTTTCCTTTTCTGAATGTGATATGAACATTTTCAAATAATTTGTATTATAAAACCTCTGTTTTTTTCCACATATTTTTCCTAATGTCATATGGTGACCTCTTCAGATTAGGTCTGGAGATGGACATGGTCATGACAAACTACTTTACTATTGATTTTGCCTGATATTGTGGATTGTTGACCTGTCAGTCAATTGTAAGGTAGGGATAGGGTTTCTTTTTTTGCCTTTCAAAACACATGGGGGGATGCAAACTTTTGCACTGAACTCTACTATAGCCCACTGTGTCGGCCCAGAGTACTGAGATCGACATGTTGCTTTGTGGTGCCGTTGAGTGAGATGAATTTCACTGTAAGAAGCACGCGCTACAAATTAATCCGGTTGGACACGACGTGAGCAAGGTCTCACTGATTGGACGTTTGACCTATGACAGTGACTGATGAGACGACGCCCTTGGGTTTGATGGCTTTAAATTAAATCGCAGGCACACCCTGGGATAGAGGAGGCTGGAGCGAGCTAGACACACACGAAGGACAATTTGTCATTTGTCACCGCTTAGTGCTTAACAAGGTGGCAGGGTGATCGACGGTTTAAATATGAATTATTGTAGTAATGTGTCAGAAAACCAATCCCTAACCTTGACCTGAGTATATGAAAGCAAATCTGGTTTATTTTTCACAACGAAGACTCTTTTAGCATTTATATCTAAACACATGTTGCTTTTGAAGCCTTTTTTTTTGCAAAGCTTGCTTTTCCTGTATACACACTCAATATTAAAATTACACCTTGAGCTCTAATTCATGCCCTAGCCAACACGTTAAACCCAAAATATAAATTAGGCACCACCCTGAGTGTGTTACACACGTCAGCACAGGACCTGAAATCAGTGATTTGAGCAGAATAACGGGTCTCTTTACTCTACACAGGGTGGAACGTATGAACAACATCACATTTTCTCCCAACTATTATTATTACTTCACCAGTAAATCTTGTGCACACTAAAAAGAACAGGTATTTATCATGACCTAAAAGACATTTTGGTTTGAAGTTATTTCTAATATGTAAATAGTGAAGTTAACGTCCATGTGTACATTTTTTTTCTGAATCAAAACGTATTGTTTATTATCGCAATGTCGTTTTCATTTAGAAGTTAGGAGAAGCAGTGAGGAGATCGGTGTGTTTGGGAAATTTTATGAAAACCTTCCTAGATGAAGCTCCTCACAAAGCTGGTTGAGAAGATCCAGAAGGTCAAGAGTGTGCAAAGTTTCATCAGGAATACTGTTAAAATTTTCAAAACATTAAATAATTTTCATGTAGCGCTTTTCTTGGTCACTGCATAATTCCATATGTGTTCTTCATTACTATTCATACATAGTAAAAATAAGGACCTTCGATGAGGAGGTGTGTACAAACTTTTGACTGGTAATGTGATGTTTTCCATAAGGAGACGTTTATTTAAAGGTGCATTAGGATTAATTTGTGATAAAATCTCTTTAATGGTTAAATGGGTGGAGTTGAATAAGATTTGAATGATTTTTTTTTACTCATTGTGCCCTCCCCCATTTCCACCCAGGTACACGAAGCTCCGCCCCTAAACTTATAGTGGTTCAACTAGAGCTACCTTTAGCAAGGACTGTCGTGACATCACTTTCAAGTGCACTCGGACATTCAGCTGCTTGAAAGCCAAGTTACAACTTTATAAACATGCAACTTCTCATAATGATTTAAAAAGACTAACGACAGGCCAATCTAAATACAGGTTTCTTTTTTTTCAGCTATGTAATACACTTGTTCTGAGACAAAACTATTATTATTTTTAAGTAATATTATTAGTATTAGTAAGAAATGAAACATATTGACTATTGGAAGGAGTCTCCAGTGTCAGCACATTATAATTTTTTTCCCCTTATTAACTTCAGGGCTGGTGAAGAAATGACTGTTTATAGCTGCTATAACATAAGTGATAACAGGAACTAACTCAATTCGTGGATGTTCCACAACATTAAATAATTAAAAGTAACAGATAAAAAGTACAATGTGTCATTCTTTAATTGTTAGTGCTGGCAGATTCTGTGGTGTAAGAGGAATGAAACACTTCGGGACACCTTTGGGGTGTCCGATTCATCACAGCACCATGTCACTGCTTATTTTCCTATAACAGCATGCCCCCATTGTGTTTTATTCCATACATAATTATCACTGACAGTAAGATGTAGGTGTTAGAAATCTGGGTGCAGACAGATCCGTGACAATTACAGTCACAGCTGCAGATTTACAAATCTGATCATAATTATTTTTGGCAGAAATATAACTCCATAGCTGGATTAGCATTACACTGCACACCACTTCATCCTAAAACTACACAATAATGTTCCCATCCTGACCGTAAAGCCTCTGTATAAAGTCAGAGGAATGTATCTAAATCTGGCTCTATGAAAGCAAATAAATCTTTGACGTAAGTCTTTTTATTATATAACAAAGGTAAATCAGGACAGACGCTTTGATCGTAACTCTGCACTGTATCTCTAAATCAGTCGCATATGATCCTCTATCAGTGGTTTCTTATTGCTGAGAAAGCCGGGGTTTGCTGTCCAATATCTGCTGGCGTGATGGGATGTGTTCCCGTAATCCTCGCGGCGGTGATTTGTTCTTCTCACCGGAGCAATGTGTGAATGTGAATGTGAATGTGAATGTGAACAGCAACACAGACAGAGTTGTAGATTGGGACACAGTGTTGTCTTATTGCAAACACACACTGATTCAAATGGATCTAAAATAACTCTGGGTTATATGTAGGCCTTTTGCATACTATATACAGTACAGAAATGTATTGCAGTGTGTATAGTGTGTTTGTCTTCACAGTTCCTAACAAAAATGGTCACAATTATGTAATAGTTATAGGAAAATAACCAGGAATGGGGTGGTGTGATGAGGCAGAGTTACTGTTACCACCCAGAAGTTGATTATTTTCCTATAACAGCATGTCCTGTAGAGTGTTATTCCTCTTATATCACAGCAACTTTGCAACAATTAATTTTTATTGATTAAAGAATGACACACGATACATTTTATCCCTTTATAGTTATGTTTAATGTAGTGAAATGTATGCGAAGTTAGTTATGGTTCTAACTTATGCTATAGCAGCTATAAACAGTCTTTCCCTTCTTCCTGTCTTGATGTTAATTAAATAAAAAAAAAACACAGCTTGTCATTTTACAGAGAAACACAAAATGTAAATTCCCATGACAAAGTACTGACACTGGAGACTCCTTCCGTAAATGCTAACCAAGCATGTCCTCACAGAAAACTTCACCATATTAATAACTATACACATTTTTCTTTGTTAAATAACACATTTTCTTAGATGTGGAGTGTCTTCCGTACAAGGCCATGTGAATGAGATGTAAATGATTACGTATTAGAATAAACAGATGCTTCATGTGAACGGCATTAACGAGCTGCTGTGTTTATGTGTATGATTGTGTGTGTTTATGTGAGAGAAAGAGAGAGACAGAAAGAGAGATATTAAAGGGAAGACGATAGGATGATACTATGTACTGGTTGGGATGCCGATGAGCACAAAATAGTTTAAAAATAACTCAGGAACTCATTGCTCAGTAAAATGAAAGAAGTTCCCAACCGATATTAAAAATAGATAAATAATTAATAAACATAACTGAAATTGAACTGAAATTAGAGTAGGGCGAACCCACCATGGTGGAAAAACATAGTACATGGTGTTACTCTGTGTGTGTTTGTGTGTGTGCATGGGTAGAATGTCACTGTTGATTGTGCTGCATATGTATGTTAGGATTCTGTGTGTGTATGTGTGTGACGAATGTACAGTGGAGGATCGCTATTTTTTCAACCGGGCAGACTCTTTAACTCTTTAAGGTAAGACTCTTTAACCCATTCATCTCTCAGCTTCAGTTATTCATCTTATAGCATATTATATAGCAACTACAGTGAAACTAAAAGGAAACATCTATATGGGGCAGTGTTTATGTTACATTGCTTTTTTTTATTCATTAGTCAAAAAATGTTGTAACACAAATTTTGTAACTCTTTTTGTGCACGCACTTATTTCACTTTACATCTCAGTCTAGGAGCTTGCAACTTGTCGTACATATGGTTTTGTTTTAGCTCCACCCATCTGGCTCCGCCCCCATAAAATGTAACAAATATTGAGATGTTTCATTTAAAATCGTTGTGTTTATTTTTGCGGTTTGGCAGTGATTCCTAAATGTAGCATGGAGTGAAATGTGATTTTTATCATTTGAACATAATGACATAAATTAGGATTTGTAGCTGCATAGGATTCATTTGTAATAACTAATTTAACAATACTATTAATAATTCATATTTGTAGTAATATAGAGATTATATTATATTATATATTATACACACATATTCGGGTATATGTATAAAAAAAGTATACTGTATAAAAAGTGTGAATATGTGAGGCTGTGTGTGACAGATCTGCTGAGGCTCAGGAGAGAAGTGGTGAAGGTCATGTTCGTTTCTCTTTCAATGTGTGTGCACGTGTGTGTTTGTGTGTGTGTGTGAAGACCAAGAACCGCACACAAAGGCAGCTAATGAAAAGCACAGGGGCAGACAGAGTGTGACTTACCTCTGTGCAGTCAGGAGAAGGGGAGTGATGAAAAGACACTAATTGAGTTGTGAATACTGTCACCACTGGAAGAGGTCGATATTTCAGAAGAAAGTCATTCAGTTTGTAGCTTTTATTTTCAGTGGAATACCACATATGAAGCTAATTTCCTGGCAAAAGTAATCGTAGACAAATACAACACTGAGGATGTTCATTTTAACATTCACAAATCTATAGTGAATTTTATAAATCTGTAACTCGTAACAAATTTTTGCATGTACACTTCTCATATGACATTTGGCCCTGCCTCTGAGTTGTCCAACTCCTCAGCTGGCCATGCCCCTTAAACTGTCCAGAGCTGTTCACCTGGCTCTACCTCCTAAGTGTTGTAGATCTATTCATCTGGCCCTACCTCCTAAGCGTTATAGATCTGTTCACCTGGCCCTACCCCCTTAGTCTTGTAGATCT
>CM040471.1:5843514-5848108 GCA_022758105.1 Pangasianodon gigas | reverse complement strand
CTACCCTCTTACCCTTCTAGATCTGTTAACTGCCCCTGATCTTTCTTGAGAAGCTCACCTTGCTTTGCCCCTCATCTTTCTGGAGCTGCCCACCTTAGCCTTCTGGAATTGTTCACCTGGCCCTGCCCCTGTAAGTGATAATTGAAAATATCTTGTTTTGCAGACGTTCCACAACGTTAAATGTAACTACAAATGATTAAATAATGATTAAATAATGGTTAAATAATATTTATTATCATTCTTTAATAAATAAAAATTGGAATTATTGGTAAATAAAACACTTCAATTATAGGAAAATAATCAATTTCAGAGTGGTAATTGTAACTCTGCTTTATCACACCATGCTGTGGTTCATTATTTTCCTATAACAGCATCACACAACGTGTTTTATTCCTTACTTATTGCCCACTACTACCTAGGATAACTAGGAATACATTTATCTAACCAACTATAATCAAAAATAACATTATATCAAACTCTTTCTGTGTCTGTGTGTGATGGTGGGCTGTTTTACGAGCTCACAATTTTCCGGAATTTTTTTTTAATAATGTTCTTAAAATTAGCAGAGTGCTGTTCCTTTGGGCATTTCTACATG
Organism: Pangasianodon gigas; assembly: GCA_022758105.1. Taxonomy (NCBI): domain Eukaryota; kingdom Metazoa; phylum Chordata; class Actinopteri; order Siluriformes; family Pangasiidae; genus Pangasianodon; species Pangasianodon gigas. Next base: position 5,847,513 of record CM040471.1, on the reverse strand, counting down.
TGTGTGTGTGTTTGTGTGCTGGCAACACTTTCTATTTTTCCTAATGAGAAACAGACCCACTTGGTTACACAAACAAGTCTAAAACACTACTATTCACTCGTTTCAAAAGTTTAATAAAGTTTTATTAGCACTTTTATCCTCGAGTTCAAGGTTTGTATTAAAAATTTATTCGACTTTGCTGCTCCTACTGAGAGTTTCATTCATTTCTCGCTCTCTCGACCCACTGATGAGATGAAAATCCTCTCTGTAAGAGGTACGTTAGTGAGATGAGACCATGAAAGCTTGCTCAGGCACACGTTAATGACATGCTTAGTGTCAGAGTGAGTGCTGGTGTAAAAACCCCACTGTGCCTCTATCGCATAATTACACAAGAGAAATCCCAGTGGAGGAGCTTGTATAATAAAATCTTCACCTCTTCTCATTCTCATTCTCATGGAACTGGGCTCCATGAGAAAGCATGCTGAAAGCTGATTGCATCTGATTGTGTGTGTGTGTGTGTGTTTGCAGATCACCTTGCACGAGCCTGGCTTGAGTATCAATGACGTTTCCATGTTGGACATCACCATGTCGACGAGTTACACCACGCTGACCACAGAGCTTCTCACATCACACCTTACACACACAACAGTGGAAACATGACGTCACCAAGCTATACCCAACACTATATCACCTACACCTCGGATCCTTTACTCAGAGTAACATTACAGCAGGAATGATCTGGATTTAATTCTTTTCTTTTTTTTTCTTTTTTTTTTTTTACTAAAAAAAGCCTATGTGATCCATTTACATCCCTCTTAAGTATTATAGAACATCACAGCTACATCCTGAATATCCTCAAATTGATGTAGAAGTTCCTATTTTAAGTTTGCAATAAACCCAATATGTGATATCGCACTCTCATTACCAGAAGAAATATCAGTTTTATCGACTTCTGTCTTCGTGAGTGCTATGCATCTTAAAGCTAGTAGAGCTACGGCACTTTCCCAAATATATTTTTTTTATAAATTCTTGAAATAAATAAAGGATATCGAAATAAATAAAGGATTACTTTAATAAATAAAGTGATGTGTATTTTTTAGAGGTAAATAAGCAAAGCCTTTTTTCTGGACACTTTGACAAATCTCTGACGCTAATTGTGTCAATACACGTCAGCATTAAGTGTAAGAAGTGTGTTTTGAACACAATACCGAACATTTATGTTTTTTCATAACCAGCAAAGCCACTGCAATGTTTGTAAAGTGTAAATCCTAATGTTTCTATGAGCAATAAACTTTTCCTGAGTTATAAATTTGACAAAAGTTCAAAAATGACCGCAAATTACGTTCAGTGGGTTCTAAGGGTTAAGTGTGCTAGATGGAACCTTTTAATTTTTTTTTTCTTTTTCCTGAGTGTACTATAATTAGACAGAAATGTAAATTATTTCTTATACAATTCTCCTGATGGGGACCAGTGAAATGTCCCCACAAAAGTTAATGTCAACTGTCATGTATTTCTGTCATTATGGGGATATTTGGCCTCTGTAAAGAAAAAAAAACCTGGCCAACACACACACACACACACACACACACACACGGACAAGCCATCTCGGACAAGCCGTTTTTAAGTGTCTAAATGTATTTGGGTGACCTTTTTTTTTCAAAATGTCAAGAAATTCATTCAGATATACACATAGTGGTGTCGTGTGTGTGTGTGTGTGTGTGTGTGTGTGGGCCTAGTTTGCTCACTGGTTTGCTCCTCTGCCAGACTGAATGTAGGCGTATTGACGAGGAATCGAGAGACTGATGTGATTTCTTTTGTCACAGGAAGGAGTTGTCACATGCAAAACACACACACACACACACACACACAAAACGCAGTCATGTCCTCATAGTAAATGTGAACTTATTTGTATCCCAGGCAACCCCATTGAGCTGATGTGTTACTGATGCGTTTGTAATTGAATTATTTGCATAGTCAGATATAATCAAGTCACCACAATGTGTAATTAAGTTACTACATAAATACACACATGCACTCACACACACACACACACACACACACAACCCACATTATAGTCAGTGTTCGGAAAGACTCAGTGTAATCATGTCTGTGCACCATAGATGGGGTCAGTGCTATAGTACACAGTCGGAAATAAACATGTTACAACCGAACATCACCACCGACTTTGGACAATTGTACTATTTATCCGTTTAGAGTTACGTTTAATGTTGTGGAACGTCTGCGAAAAAAGTTCGTTCTTGTTCTCACTAAAAAATATAGCAGCTATAAACAGTCGTTCCCTCACCAGCCTGCCAGAAAAAAACCCGCAACTTGCCTTGTTACTGAGAAACCACAAAACGTAAACTCAGTCGTAAAACTTTACAGGTTTCCCTCTGACACTTACAAAGAAAACTCACCATATCAAAAATCACGTATAGCTAGATAGCTAGATAGATAGAAACCTGTGATTTGTAGCTGCACTACTGTCAGAGCTGCTGTTATAGAAAATGAATCGACACCTTCTGACCAATCAGAATTGAGAATCCAGAAGCGCTGTGGTATAAACACAAATAAGGCATATGGATCAGTTCAGAGCATCGTGAGATGGTAGAGCGACTATCACACTGAACACTCTCTCTAGCAGTTATGATGCTTTACAGGAAATTGTTCTCTGATTGGTTCGAACCTGGCTATACAGCTGGAGGCTTTCCTGATTTTATTGGATTTTTAGAAAGTTGTGAAAAAAAATCAGGGCCACAAATAAAAATGCGAGTGAAAATGTTTTAAAGCTTTCAAACAAACAAAATGTTTAAACAAATAATGTTCAATCCTAGTGTATATTATGACACCCCAAATATTGCAGGACAATGTAGATATTTAATCCTATAAAATACAGTACATTATTATAACACTACATGTGGAAAAAATAACTTAAAAAAATATGAAAAGAAATTAAAAATAGCCTCAGGTTGCTGTTCTTGTGTGCCAGGAGTGGAACCGGATGTAATCTTCTGCTGTTGTGGCTCATCTTCCTCAAGTTTTAAAATGTTGTGCGTTCTGAGATGCTTTTCTGCTCACCACGGCTGTAAAGAGTGGTTATTTTTGTTACCGTAGCTTAAGCTTGGTGCACAAAATCACACGATTTCCAGTGAAACAGGATATTTCAGATGTATGTCCTTCATCAACTGTGCACGCAAAGAGCTTGTTAGGATGCGGGTTTCAGGCTGGTTGAAATCTCACTTTGACGATGAAGGCTATTCGTCTAAAACTTCCCGTTTCTCTTGAAACCTTGTGTACTACACTTAACGTTTACTATATCCACCATCTGAACTGAAGTAAGCAGTTACTACCTGGATTCTTCTGTGATAAAGCTGAGAATATTCTTAGAGATAGTCGAGAATAAACAGTATGATTTTGTGTCTTAAAACAAAAACAAAATACAAAAGCAACTGAAATGAGTAATCAGAACCTCTGAGCTCGTCTTTTAGTGAACACACCTCTATATAACGGTTGCAGTTGCCATCCATGTTACTTCCTCACCACCACACTCTCTTCCTGTTGTGTTGCCATGGTGCATAACAGAAAAGAAAAGATTTACACGCTTCCAGGAACAGGCATGAACGTAGGCATAAATAATTTATAAACACCTTGTTTAATTGACCACAGGAATATATGGTGAATAGTGTAGCTACAGAAGCTGAGTAAATATAGAAAACGCTCTTCAGTACACTCTTTTCAAACAGATGGCAGAACAAATGCAAGCATAATGTGCTGAAAAAACAGTGGCATCATATTTAGATCCAGTCTCAGTAGCTCATGTATATGTGCAGCTGAGTCCATAAGTTTACACACACCTAGACTAAAGACATTCAAATTTAATTTTTCAACAACTCATTATTTCAGCTTTTATTTCCTTTTGGGGATTTTCAGTGTGTCAAAAGTTTACATGCACTTTGTTAGTATTTGGTGGCTTTGCGTTTTAATTGCCTGAACTTGACTCAAACACTTGGAGTAGCCTTC
>CM040471.1:5836014-5838514 GCA_022758105.1 Pangasianodon gigas | reverse complement strand
TTTCAATATACAGTATTGCCTTGACAGCTCCATGAATTCATTGGCCATCTCATGTACAGGAAATTGGTGGACCTCAGAATTCCCATAGTGCTTCTTCCACACCGACCTGGCAGAGTTTAAGCAGTTTCGCAAAGAGGAATGGACAAAACCTCACAAAATTAATAGGTACGTATCCAAAAAGGCACCTGGCTATAATAGGTAGAGAGGGGGTTCAAATCTGGGACAAGAAAATCCCTCAGCAATTCCAAGAATCAGTCAAATCATTCAAAAAGAGAAGAAAAAAACACTCAGAAATTCCTCAAAAACAGTAGACATCACAAAGAAATCATTTAAAAAAGAACAAAAAACACACAGAAGTCACTCAACAAGCAAAAATTCAATAATAATCATTCAAAACTCACTCAGGAATCTTCCACAAGAGCAAAAATCTTTCAAATCATTTAAAAAAGCAAAAATCACAGCAAATATCACTCAGAAATCCCTCAAGAAGAGTGACGATTGCAAAAAAAAAATGACAATCAACAAAATTCACTTTAAAAAAAACAGTCAAGAGCAAAAAAAATCACTCAAAAATTGCTAAAAAGGGGAAATCACCAAAAAGCGCAAGAAATAACGCAAAAATCAATCAGAAATCTTTCGATAAGACCAACGATTGCTCAAAAATCACAGAAAAATTATGCAAGAGCAAAAAATGCTCAACAGTCACTTAACAAGACCAAACATTTCTCAGAAACCCTCAACAAGAGCGATCTTTGAATTTTTATTTATTTATTTTTTAAAATGTATTATCATTTTCTGTTTTTGGTCTGGAAAGAATTTGCAATTTACAAATTAAAAAAAAAAAAAAAACAGAGTCCTACTGAACGAAAGGTTGTGACAGTCGTTTTTATTTAGAAAAAAATTTGATCGATCTAATATTTGATCTAGAAAGCCAACCTCAAATACTGAGCTGATACACCATGTGTAAACAATGTGGTCATATATTTGCCTGAATGATGCGTGTGTCACTTCAAGTCTCTTTTTACATCACTTTACATGACATGGCAGAATAGAAGGCAGAATAGAGACAGAAATATCAACAGATAGCTGAAATTTTAAATTCTCTACAATAACTGTGCATACAACAAGATTTGAACAAATATTTAAAATAAATAAATAAATAAACAAATAAATAAATAAATAAATAAACAATGAGGAAACCATCAGTGTCGTGAGTCATGACACAAGACTAAATAAAGACTCGATAAAAAAAAAAAAAATTACAGTTGCGTTCGACAGAAACATTAAGAATCCAATTCACACCAGACATCAAACTGCGAGGTCGCTTGTTCAGTCGAACGACTGATATTTTTTTCTGTCATTTTTATAAACGACCCCAGGTGTATTTGGAAGAGAGAAATAAATCAGACAGACAGATTGCTCTGACAAGAAGAAGAAGAAGAAGGAGAAAAAAAAAGTGTTGGCTATAAATAGAAGTGCGATTGTAGGGATAATTATGCAACAGCAGCCGTGGGTGACCTCTTTTTGGCAACCCACCATGTAAATATCCGAGACGATCAACAGCTTATGAATAAAACATCATATTCAACGTGCCCATAATCATCTCCGCCACACACACAGCGAGCGACAGAGAGAGAGAGAGAGAGAGAAAGAGAGAGAGAGGAAGACAGGTTGTGAGAGTTCAGAAAAGGAAAAGAAATCCATGATTGATAAGTAATTTCCTTTCCCCTTGTTCTGGAAATATCAGTTTTCAGGAAGACGGGTATCAGGTCTGAATAAATAATAAGTGAATGGACTGACCTGTACTGTGTGTGTTTGTGCTTTAACCAGCCTGAAGGCTCCACATCATCACATAACACACTCACATCTGCATGAATGCGCCCAGAATGCAAAATATATATGCAATTGAGTGCAATGTTCATGTGCCAAAAAACAAAAACCCAAATGTTTATTTAAAAAAATCCTATTGAAAACTACAGGAGCCCAGAACTCATTATCTCATGAATTCGACATTATTTTCAAGTTACTATCTTGTTATTTCGACTGAAGATTTTACACTCGACAATCTGTCAGTAAGACTAATTGAATATTATCCAAATACTATTGTTTAAATAGCAACACAATAGCTTGAAATAATGAGGTACTAAGTGGAAATGATGTTATTTTATCCAAATAATGGGATTTTAAGTCAAAAATAATTATTAGGTAGAAACAATAAGGTGTTACGTAGAAATAATGAAAGTATAAGTGAAGAGTTTTTAAGTTGAAATGACGAGTTATAAGTCAAAATATAAAATATAAATAAACATATGTAGGGTAAGACCTCCATTCTCAGTAGTTAAAAAATAAAAAGAAATGAAAAATACAAAACATTAACAGAATAAAAAAATTAGATGTGTGAAATTAAACAGATATGAAAATGAATAACGTGTAAACATCACATGTGGAAATAAAAACACTACATGTTAAAGATGTTTGAAACAAAGCGTACGGACTAAAA
>CM040471.1:5794197-5813217 GCA_022758105.1 Pangasianodon gigas | reverse complement strand
TGTGTGTGTGTGTGTGTGTGTGTATCGCTGTGTACACATTCTTTTTTTCCATTACACACAAAGACCAGTCAGGAAAAAGACACGCTTACAGATACACATACTTCACTGTAATAGATAGAGACATGCTTAATGCAAACACACACACATACTGATACACACTCAAGTGTACACTTCACGTATACACTAAACACACATGCATAAGCATACACACAGGGCACACAGAGACTACATTCAATGTTCATAGGTGCTACTCTACATATTGCTTCTGAACATCATTAACAGACAATCATGACTTGAAGAAGAATCAATGCCACGCTGCACTGGTGGCTTATTACGGACAGAGGAACTGGATTTTCCTGACATTTGGAGAGTATGTCATTCAAAATAGTGTCACAGCACAACCTTATGTCAACCAAAAGTCATTTGACTCAGGTGTTACGTCAACTCAGCATCAAAACTGATGAAAGCAGTCCTTATGATGGCTGAGGCTTGCTGGAATAAGCCTTTATAAATTCTTATGGAAGTTCCTCACACACTCAAAAGAGCTAAAATGTTCTTCTTGAAGTAAGTAACCCTACGTTCACACCAGGAAGTGGCAAGTCGCTTGTAATTTGTGTCTTGTGGGTGTGATCTCTGGTCTACCTCTATACACATTTAATGAGAGGTCGTATATGACAAGATAAGATGAGACTATGGTTAGACATTTTCTATTTTGGGGCATTAAACAGTAAATGTGTACTAACTGCAGGTAGGAACTAAAGTTGTGAATGGGGAACTGAAGAAACGTTGGACCACATGTGACAGGATTGGTCCAAGAAATCAAGCCAATTGTTTGGATTTGTCGCTTTACCCCTAATTTGCATAGTGTTGAGAAAATCTCAACTCATGTCACATGTCGCTTGTTTTCACACAAATGCCAGAGGGTAGGGAACCTTCATTCTGGAAAACACGCTAACTGCAGAGAGAAACCAATATTTAAATGACATTTTTTTGCACACGCTAATATTCACAATAGATGTGATGAGTTCAGACTTCAAAAAGAGTATATATATGTAAATATACAAGTTTAACACTTTAATAATTAAAAAGTTGGGACGTCAAAAATGGTTCAAAACACACAACGAATGCAAAACAGAAAGTGAGTTCTGTTTATAATGTAAATGTATAGAAATACTTTTAAACCCTGTTGACATCAGAGAAAGTTTCTCATTATTAAAACAGTCAATTTTATTTTCAATTTATTTTGCAGTTATTGGCTTTTGCTAATTTATTACCTGCCCTTCAGTTGTATTAATTTGCTTTCAAAGCCATCATACATGAAGGCATGTTCAGGCTGCTGGAAATCAACTTCAGGTCCTAAAGTAATATATTTGCATCGACACACCCTCTTTTTTGTACTATTAAATAGAAACACCTCAAATTGCATATTCATTTAAACCAAACTGGACAATGTGTGCTCTTTTGCTCATGTGACGTACACAATCCTCCATAGATTCTGCAAGTAAACACTTTCTGCAGGTAGTTACACACATTAAACTTTAGAGAGTCAGTGTACTTTCTTTCAAAAGGATATTAAATTAGTAATTTATAATAAATGCTGAATAAACTTTCAAGTAGTGATGCCAGAGGGTAGGAAACTTCCATTCTGGAAAACACACAACCCAAAAATATCTCGTACCCCCCTCCGTATGATGACTTAGAGTGACCTACAGTGCGCGCGCACACACACACACACACACACACACATTCCTGGTTTCAAACACTTGCGGCCGGTGTCATGTATTCTGACAAAACATAAGCAGCAGTTGAGCCCCAAGACAGCTGTATGAAGGCGCTCTGAAATGCCATAACACACACCTCCTGCACTCGTGTCCGAGCCAAACTCGTTATGACGGGACTTTTGGACCGTTTTCCCCGTCAGAACCGAAGTATGACCTTTAGACAGAGCTGGCTCATTAGCGGCGCCGTCAGTGCACCGGCTTCTGTTGATAAATTACAGGCAAAGAACCTCTTTGTGCTGAACTCAGCTACTTTATATGGCACCTCTTTGGACAGGTCAGGACCTAGAACCTACACAGATATAAACACACACACACACACACACACACACACACACACACACACACACTGGATGATTTGATCTTCATCCAGTCTGAACGGGAAAGCCCAGAGAAATCCAGAAGAACCTGAAACAGCTAGAGGGGATATCCTGGTGTGGAAATGTCAAGTATTTCATAGGTCAAGCTTTCCTAGCTCCACTTCCAAGACCTCCACACAACTGTCCTCCGAAATATTTAAAGAACTCCAAATTAGAGTCACGCCAGATTATAAATCATCCAGGAATCAGATTTCAGGGTTGAGTAAGGCTCTTACCTTGTAGGGGAACCCCGCTGCCGTGTGTGGTAGGGAGACAAACACACACATTCACATACACATGCAGCTGAATGCACAGGTTTACACACCACATGGTTTCTGGAATTTAAAAAAAAAAAAAAAAAATATATATATATATACAGTTTATACTGTTTAACTTCAGTTTACTTCATCACTTCATCATGTCACAGCCTGAGATAGCCACTTTTTTTTTTAACACTTTATTATTTTACTATTTGTGGATTGTTGTTATATATTAATTGTTGTACTAAAATCTATTAACATTTATCTTCACTGTGTTTTGCTTTTCATTTGAATATGTATATATATATATATGTATATATATATATATATATATATATATATATATATATATATATATATATATATATATATGTTTCAGCCTTTATCTATTTTTTATTTTATTTCTTAATATTTTTCATGTTTTTAAAATTATTTTTAAGTATTTTTAATATCTTTTATTATTATTATTATTATTATTATTATTATTATTACATCTAAAAAGTACCTCTAATAAAAAGAAATAAAAAAAAAACCAATATATAAATAAAAATGACAGAAAAGCATTACACGCTTAATTATGAAGGTGGTTTAAAAATCAGAGGGTTAAGTAGAGAATATGAGCAGCAACCTTATGAAAATATAGCATACTTCAATACATTTAAGTGTGTTTTATAAGGCTATTATTAGTTCATTAAATATAAAGAGATAATTGACAAATTAAAGGAAAAACTGGTGACTCTGTTATGATATGAGAGGTATGAGTTTTTGCCCTTAGAGAGAAGTTCTTCTGACTTATCACCTTCATCCTATGATGAAACACTGCTATCCCGGTGGGCGTGGTCTCTTCCAGGATGACTCCGCCCCCATCCACAGGGCTCGCTGAACGGTTTGATGAGGATAAAAATGATGCAAATCACACGTTATGATCTTCACACTCGCCACATCTCAACCTAACAGCTTTGGGAGATTTTGGAGTGACGTGTTAGACACGAGCGCTCTCCACCATCATCATCACAACACCACCTGAGGGAAATCTTTTTATAGAAAGGCGTTCATCGCTCCAGTACAGTTCCAGAGACATGAAGAATCTATAACAAGGAGCACTGAAGCTGTTCTGGAGGCTCGTGGTGGCTCAACACCTTACTCACATACTTTATGATGATTTTTCATTTAATTTGCATATAATAGTACACTGAAAGTAAAAAGGTATACATACACTTTTTAGTAAAGTTCTTACTTCTTCTTGTTCAGTGTATTCTTCAGAGTAAACTACTCATATACTTATATACTTGAAAGTAACCTTCTGCTTCAAGTTGATCTCTGACAAAAGCTTTAGGTGCTTTAAAAACCACAGAAACACTTCCCATCACTCCCACAAACTGGTTTTAAAACAAATAATTTGTTCTGGCTTTTGTTCAGTGGTTAGCTTTGCGAGTCAGACCATTTTCATTTTTTCATACTTTTAAATATAACATCTTAATACACTGCAAATTCAAGTTAATATGGATTGAAGTACTGAAAATACTGTACACAGGATTAAATCATGCTCTTATAAATACAAAAGCGCTGCGAAATTCTGGATTCTGATTGGCCATAAGGTATTGATTCATGTTCTTTAACAGCAGCTCTGACAATAGTGCAGCACAGGTTTATATGAATGTTCCTGTTCTAATACGTCATCTTTCCAATGGCAACAGCTGATTCACCAGTGGACGCGCCACATAAATGACTTAAAAAGACATGTGTAATCATTGATATGGTGAAAAAGTCTCCAGTGTCAATGCTAAAGTAGGATATAAAGAATGGAGGGTTGGGGGATGATATGAAGAATTTGCAAGATTGAATGGAATGATCCATTAGTTTTGTAGTAATGTTTGACAAGCTCAGATGCAGTGTGTGTATGTGTGTGTGTGGGGAGAGAGAGAGAGAGAATCCAGGCACAGCTGCAGAGGTATGAGGGACCACCCTGTGTTCTGACATTATCTATATGACTCTAGTGTACAGGGAAAGCTAAATTAGGGCATCACTTTGCTCTTCTGTAATCTCTCAGTTACCACACAGACATAAGCACACGTACACACACACACACACACCTCTGACCCCCAGCTGTCACGCTGCCTCTGGCTTCTTTCATCCTTTACTGCATGACTGTGAGACGTGACATAAGAGTTAAGACTTAAGACTCAGTAATTACTGCATAGTTAATAGTGAACTCCTACTAAGTGTTAATGAAGAACGACTCATTAGTTCCTTTCATGCATGGTTACCTACGTGTTGTTGAACAGTATTGTAAAGTGTTTCCATTATCTCTTTTGAGTGTCCAATGATTTTTTTTTTTTTTAAATGTTGCTATTTGACAGATATAAAATGATGTTTCACTGATTTTCTTGCCTTTCTCGATGTTGTGCAATCATATGGCAGCATGTTCACTGCCCCATTTTGCTCCCTACAGTTATTATTGCACCTAGTGGTCAAAAATGGGAACTGCAACAAGCTTTAATAGAGGTCTATTAGAATCACGCCGCTCCATGCTCAGGGGGAGGAGCTTTTTGTGGATTTTGAGATGTAGGTGGGCTGAGAATTTTGTTAAAAAACTGTCAACCCTGGTTAATGAACACAGTTGAACAAAAGGACGTCTAAAACAACTCAATACGAGCTACTAGACTGTATGCTGGATAACTGTATGCTGTTGATTCTCAACTGCCTATTATGGGATTACTCTAAAAATTCACTAGATAGTAGTCTATAGCATCAGTCAAGTGTAATAGCCTCAAGACTTCATTTTTTGAGGCTATGTTGTTATTAATGTTGTCCTGTCTCACCAAAATCTATGTTCATGAGCTGCTGGTGTCTTAAACATAAACCTCAGTGGAGGAGTTTATTGCTAACTTCACACTGCAACCCACATAAACAGAGGTAATATAACGTGAATAGTCTCAGTCATTGTAATTACATTCGTTTTCCATGTTTGCATATTTGTATCAGTCAATTTTCCCCCATGTCAGTGTGGACTAAACCCACGGCTGCTCCAGATCAGAGACAGAAACTTTACCAGTGAACCAGCAGGGAATTATGGGAACACATCAACTTTCAGTACAGAGCGGACAGATATAAAAGAGCGAGAAAAAAAACCAAATTGACTTTGCATCATGAATGAGCCTGAATGATAGGTTGGAAAATACAGGATGAATAACTGATGAGGTTTGATGAAAAATAAATGTGTACTATGTTATGCATAGCTTTCATTTCTGTGAGCTGAGACACAAGAACACGCTGAGCATCTTAATATCACAGCATGTGAATATTCATATTTATATCTCTATATAAAAATTAATATCAGAATATCTTCCGATTCTTCCCTGGGAAAGATACATGACATGGTAAAGTCTACAAACTAGCAAAAGGAAGACATTTTGGTTCAGTGTTCACGTGTATACTGTATACACAGCCGTTCACAATGACCTTGACTAAAGCATGACATTTTACAATTATGAAAAATTTATATCTCTGTAATACAGTGTAAATTTCTAGACTTGTATGGTGGACACTCTATACAATGTAAGCTTAATAATAAACAGAATATAAATATTATTATTTTACAAACAATCAGTAAGATGATGTTTATTTAAAATTTATGGAAGGAGTCTCCAGTGTCAGAGTTTTCTACTTATACTGAGTTTATACTTCAGGATGTGTTGTTATGGGAAAATAATCAAACTTTGGGTTGATAGCAGTAACTCCATTTCGCATTGGATCGCATCACATCACGCTGTCGTTGATTATTTTCCTTTTTTATACCTCACACAATAAATGACATTTTTATTAATCTAAAAAAGAAATAATGCATAATATCATCCTTCCAAGTAAATAAAATAATGGCACAAAAAAAAAATCATTCATCATGGAGCTCAGAAAGCGATGATGTCACTTTGATCACCTCAGATGGCTCTACGGGATGAACCATATTAAACAGGTGGTGGGACAGACCACTATTTGGATAATGGGGGGATTAAAAGAGATTAAAGAGATATTAGGAGTAAGAGTCAACCTCTGTAGGTCTGGTGTTCTCTTTGGGGTTTGGTGTGTCTTTATCCATCCATCCTTTTTTTGTTTCATTCTCAATCTGTCTATTGTGCTGTTCTTTGTGGAACGTGGTTGCTCTGTTTATCAGGCAATGGAGTGACACTCAGATTTGAACCCTTTAGGACGCGCTCTTCCTCTTTCACACACGTGTACAAGTCATCTTTAGCTCTCTTTGTTGTTAATTAAAGATTCAAGATTCAAAGAACTTGGGATTAATAAAGTTCTTTGAATCTTGAATCTTGAATCTTGAATTATGTTGGCCATGTGGGGTATTCGCCATTCACACTAAAGATGCCGATGTGATGATGATGATCATGACAATGTGTATCGTATGTGTTTGTAAGAGAACAAAATGAAACAAAATGTGTCACGGTGTCCTAAATAGCGCACTGGCTGCAAGGTCCGCAAGGCCTTGTCCTATTTCCCTGTTTAGGGTTCAGAAGAGCACTCTCTATGCCACCTTAATTCTCTCGATCCGGACACAGCAGCTGTCTCAATGATTCCTCTTACACCACAGCAATTCGCCAATAATTACAATTTTTTGATTTATTAAAAAGCGAAATATCGTTCTTTGTTTTTTTTTTATCCATTTCTAGTTAGATTTAATGTAAAGTTCGTTCCTGTTATCACTTCTATTGTAACAGTTATAAACAGTCACTCGCTCACCAACCTCCTCTGTCCTGAAGACTTTCCTGCGCCAGTCTTTAGTAGGAAAGCAATTTTTCATCACAGTGACCAGCAAGATATAATTCTGCAATCGTCTTATTCGCGAAGTGGGAAGTCAGAGCTCAGATCATTTTTGACAGAAAAAACACATGGATGTCTCCATGTTAATCTTTTGTAAGCGACAAGCTAGGCAGCTAACTGTGATGAGTGGTGCATATTTACCTCTTCAGAACAGCGAACTATATAGTCATCATATCAGTAACAATAAGCGAATAAGTCTGTTTGCTGATTGATCTAAAGCAAATACTTGTATATACAACGTAACTCGTTTAAAGGTAAGAAGTGCTACTGTGTTTTACTGTTGATGCTGTGAGCAGCCATGTTGATTTGACATCACTTGCTGAACTTGGAGTTGAGAAGACCGTCCCGAGTTCCCGAGTAGGAATTCCAAGTTGAGGGAGTGTTTTCTTTTGTTTTTCCTAGTCAGGGGAAGGAAATTAGTGCAACAAGGACTGGTGTAAAAAGCATGAATCCTACTTTCAGGACATTTTGAGTTCGAATTCGGATCCCACAGCTATCCCTGGCCGGGAGTCTAACAGAGCAAAATTGGTCATGCTCTCAGGGTGGGAGAGACGGCATACTCTCTCCGCTGTCAATCACAGCAACACTAATCAGTCATGGGTGTCTGTGAGCTCATGTACAGCTTTCCTCCCAGTGTGTTATGCCACCCTGTGATGCATCATGGGCAGGAATTTGAAAAAAAGATGCAGGGGCTTTACGTGTCTCAGAGGAATCACGTGTTAGTCTTCATCTTCCATAGCTGGTACCTATCATGTGATAGAGGAGAGGAGTAGAAATAGAATCAACTCAATTCATTACAAATGATTGCACAAACATAAATAATAACTGCGTGAACGGGATTTAAAAACAGTCCAGCGCACATCTCTAGATCACTGGAGTGATGTAGCTGAGGTTGAGGAACTGTCAGAGGCAGAATTCACACACCCTGCTGACATTTCTACATCTGGTGTTTTTTTTCCCCCCAGTGTTTCCTGTGTTTCTCGAGGTATAGAGGTAGGTTTCATATTTAAAGTGAAAAAAAGAAAGAAAGAGCTCTTCTGTTCTAGGCCACGCCCACTTTGGGTTTTAAATCTGAATGCAGATACAGATATTCGTAGTGCTAAAGAGACACAGCTCCAAATACAGATAGTTACACCCTTAGTCCACATCATGACAATATCAGCAAGTGTGGAGGTGACACACACACACACACACACACACACACACACAGAAATGATGTCAGTGTGAGGCCGAGCTTATCTAGTATGCATTACACATCTCCCTTATTCAGCCCAAATATAAAAAAACACCATTATTATCATCGTGAATTGTGAATGATCTACATAACAAACAACAAACAGAGCTAAAGATGGTTTGTGCAAGAGTGACACACGAGACACACACACACACACACACACACTCACACACACACTTTTTGTTCCCTCTTTATTGTCCTCCTCCCATCTAAACAGCGTCGAGAGGGCTGTAATTATGAGGAGGGAAGCGTGTATTTATAGAAAAGCGGGGATAAATGGTAGAATGACTAGCTGTGTGCCAGACTGTTATATTTAACATGCCCTGATGTCAACACCATCCTGGACCACTGCCATGGGTTCTTCGCTTTATTACTGAAGAAGATGCTTCATACTGGTGAAGCACAGTGATGGTGAAACCTGATACACACACAAAAAACACAAACACACTCACACACAAGGGATCTGTACAGAAGGCTGAGATACATGCTTATCTTTAAAAAAAAAAAAAGAGGCAAAGTTATATCTGTTTGATTTCGATTTGATTGATTAGTCACCTCCTTTATTTATTTAACTGATTTTATCTTTTCAGCAGAAATGGTGGAAACTTCCTGGTTCGGAAGAATTCGAGCCTGCGTGACATGTGGATGGAAACCCTCTAATGTTAAATCAGCATTTTTAAATGAAACATGAATCTGGAAAATGATTCTCAGTTCAGTGATCAAGATTCACAGGAACTTGTGACTTAAGATGCCATTAAAAAAAAAACTAAAAAAAAAATTATTTATTCAATTATTTCATATTATTTTATTAGAGATGGCATGATGTCAATTTTTCTTTACCAACATCTATATTGAAACCTTGAATGTCAGCTTGATATCAATACCGATCTGATATATATATATATATTTAAAACTACAAATATATAGCTACCTAATAGCTACATGACTTACACAAAACCGCATCTTTTTTATTCAGGTAAACTTTTTCACATGAAAATCACTTACATTGCAAATTTAATAAATATAAATTAGAAGTATAAAGTACAAATGTGATAAAAAAAATCTGTCATAACAAAAATATAACTAAGTCTCTTTAAATGTAAGCATTTCTAGGTCCAAAAAAAAACAAACCCTTTTCCAAATCCAATTCCAATCTTGCAATCCAAATTGCACAAAACGATATTCAGACTTCAGACATACACTATGTGGACAAAAGTATGTGCACCCCTGATCATCACACCTATATGTGGTTCTTCTCCAAACTGTTGCCACAAAGTTGAAGCACACAATTGTATAGAATGTCTTTGTGTGCTGTAGCTTTACAATTTCCCTTCACTGGAACTAAGAGGCTCAAACCTGTTCCAGCATGACAATGCTCCTGTGCACAAAGCGAGCTCCATGAAGACATGGTGTGTGAAGGTTGGAGTGGAAGAACTCGAGTGTCCTGCACAGAGCCCTGACCTCAACCCCACTGAATACTTTTGGGATGAACTGGAACACTGACTGAACCCCAGACCTCCTCACCAACATCAGTACCTGATCTCACTAATGCTCTTGTAGCTGAATGAACACAAATCCCCACAGCCACACTCCAAAATCTAGTGGAAAGCCTTCCCAGAAGAGTGGAGCTCATTATAACAGCAAAAGGGGGAATAAATCTGGAATGGGATGCACATATGGGTCCGATTGGTCAGGTGTTCACATACTTATATGGCAATATACATAGTGGCATGGAATTGACCTAAAACAGACACGCATCTCAATTACGCACAATATTAAACTTAAGGACATTTTTCTCACGTGATATCGACTCGAGCGAGGAGCAGGATTAAGTGCTACTGTCTGACAGATATATAATGCCATACGAAGCCAACATTGCGTATCTGAAGGACAGATTTTTAATGAATAAAGTCATGAATGAGCTCAAGTGAGATGTACGTATAGCAGATGAGAGCTCAGTCTGCTTATCCTTCAAACTGTGGGAATGATAAATAGCGATTTAAAAGCCTGATCAAATCTCCTACATCCCATGCACACAATACGATTCCATGACCTCTATTTAGTGTCTCAAGGCTTCATTAAGTTGTGCATACAGTATAAAACACAAAATGCAAAAGAAATGATGTGCTGGATTAAGTGCTATTTTATAAGCTGTCAGTGAAAGAAAGTGGAAGCCATGTTGTTCAATTAAACGGAATTTGCAGTGATTAAAGTGCTAAATATAGCTAGGACTTTTCAAGCAGCAATGTATTGGCAACTCCTCTAAGATGTTTATTTCAATGCTCCCTGCTGACTGTGCTGTAAAGAGACGAAGAATCGTATTATCTATCTGCTAACATATCTCTTCTTCGGTCTGTTGAGTTGAAGACGAGATGAAAGAAAATTCCTCAGAGAGCCACGCTGAAGCTAAAGCGAGTGAGCTAAAGCTCCTTACCCAGAGCAAGCCGTATTAACACTGCGTCTGACTGCGAGAGGAAGGGCAGAGAACGCATCATCGTCTGGGGATGAGTGTGAATGCAGTTATGTGTGAAAAAGACAGAACTAACGTTAGGAATGAAGTGGAATCTGAAAACAGTCAGGAAAAACAGCGATTGAGGTTTGTGCACGCTTGTAAAATCACGTGAGGTTTCCGCGCCGGATAATGGAGCGCATGGAGGCCCTGAGGGAGAATGAGCTGTCAATCAAAGAGGCAACGTGAAATGCAGAAATATGATGAAAAGCAAGACTGTGGGGTTGAGAGATTGTGTGTATCATGTTTTAGGTACATTAGGGAAAAAAAGGCTGCATCTTCAGACCCAGAGAACGAGAATGAGATATAAGGTGAGACTGGTTTTGACACTCTAGTTGATTGGGATTGGACTGGTCTGCATTTGTCTGTTCTCATTAGGGAAAACATGCCTCCTGTAGCGTAGCTGGGATTGCACTGAATAAAGTGTTGCTCTCCTCTATATATATATAAGGACATGAGAAAAATAGAAATGCAGCATAATGATATTACATGCCAACACCAATACATCAGTCACACACCAACACTGGCCTGATGTATTCAAATTTATCGGTAAACTGATAATCTTAACCCACTGTAACACCCGCTGAAAATAAAGCCACTGTTCTGTACCATGATTTCAGAAAGGGAGAGAAAAGTATGATGAAATGAGTAAGATAAATACGATGAGAAATAAAGGCTTTTTTTTTGTAACATATTAATTAATAGTAGCAAAAGCTTTGCCTTGTGATCTGGAGATTGAACTGTTCTCTCTAAGCACTTCTGATGATGCTCCCATGCAGAAAAAAAAAAATCTGTGCAGAATTCTAACACAAAAATGTGTATGAAAATTTAGGCAATGGACCTTTTTCAGAGCAACTGCAATCCGTGCAGCTCATGGGGTATTTCTGCTCTGGCGCTGAGTGTGGCCTTTCTCTCATGTCTCTTTTTTGTCTCATTCTATTTCTTCTAAGGAATATTAGGAGAAACATTTGTGACATAGGTGATACCTAAATGAAACACAAATGAGATTCCACGTTAAATATCTTCAGATATCAAAGAGAAAGCTTTAAACAAAGATAATTTCCTTTTTTAAGTATGAGATATATATATATATATATATATATATATATATATATATATATATATATATATATAGTGCAATGATTAAGTATATGTCATTAAATATATATTATTAAATTATTATTTATTATTATTATTTTTATTATTATTATTAAATTCACATTTCAAATCAGCAAATAGAACTAATATACATTTCCACACTGGCTGCAGTGGTTCAGCAGTGACCCAAAAAAGCGAGAATTTTTCCATTTAAAAGTAATTTTTTCATTCATTCATTTTCAGTAAGTGCTTTATCCTGGTCAGGATCTTGGTGGATCCGGAGTCTATCCCAGGAACACTGGGTGTGAGCTCAGGTTTGAACTGGGGACCCTGGAGCTGTGATGCAGCAACGCTACTGTACCACCATGCCACCATTTAATATAACCCTTTCACTAACAATATTACATGGTGGGTTAATCAGATTATAGCAGTTTTAAGAATGAAGTTTTCATCTAATTATTCATAACGCCCTAATAATATTCTGACCAGCTAAATAATCATTAAGGCTGGTGTTTTTTATGAAGATTTGTAGCTTTATGTTTTCTGACTTCTTCAGGACAGAGAGAGAAAAAGACAGTGTGGTGAAAAAAACGACTGTTTATAGCTGTTATAACCGAAACAGATGAGTTGTTAAGGACAACCATGTTTCCTACTTATCCTGTTAAACTAATTATCCAGCCGTCTTCTCTAATGGTTTGCTCTCGCTGATGGGATAATGATGTTCTTGACATTAGAACTTTTGGTCAAATAGAATGAAGGTGTAATGGAAAAACAACCATTTTGGAAAAAGGGCTTTCAGATGTAATATCTGTACTGCACAGTGGCCACTACTTTCACTGACCTCATTATGTACAACAAACAGCCGCACAGCTACCTGTGCTACAGTAGGGCCCTAAAATGGTTTTTCAGGTCAGATTTTTTTCCTTCCACTGTAGCCAACCTGTACATGGAAAAAGCAGAGGCAAGCTCTGAGCACCTTCCAGGGAGCAATCCCAAGCCTTTGGTTCAGGTATGTGGATGATACGTGGGTTAAAATCCAAGCCCAGGAAGTGGAGCGTTCACTGAACATACACTAAAAAAAAAAGAAAAGAATTTGACATTTAGTAAATTGTACATTATTAAATTTCTCTTGTCTATTCAACTCAAATAGGTTTTTGGTTCAACCAAATAATAAGCAATTTAAAATCCTTTAAAATAAGCGTATCTCAATGAATGAAAGTCAGTTATTTATAATGAAGCCTACATCGCTTGAGGTCCTGACTGCGTATGCGCATGCACATTGTCGTTCCTGTTTGCCCTGGGTGAGACCAGCCTCCACCTCTGCATATTTCTCCTGCATGTATCTAGATTATTTTTTGACTTAGTCTACATAATTTATGCAAGAAGATGGAACATGATTGGATAAAGTCATAAGTATTCACTTGAAGTAAAGTCTACTCAAAATATTTAAGGTAATATAACTAAAAACAACAAGTACAAGTTACTAAAAATGTACATCTGCATGTAATTTAATTCATGCAACCACTTCTATTCAAGCCATTTATTCAGTGTAAACTCTGAGGAAAAAGGGTTAAATCTCTAACCCTTAAAGATTTTTTTGATGTTGCGCTTGGAGAACCCTAAATGTTTGCATGTAGAACTCTATAACTAAGTGAAATGATTCCAGTAATAACCCTTTTAGGAAGCTAAGAACCCTTAAATAACCCTCGAATAATTTTTGGAAGGTTTGGACTTGCGACAAAATCCAACAGGAGCCCCAGACCAGCAATGAAAAGTGCGAACAACGCAAGTGGAACAACAATGTTATCCTCTAACCTTGCAGAACCATACAACAGAGGCTTTTCCTTTCATCAGGAGTTCTAATTAGAACCGCTTCAGGAAGCTGGAACCCTTGACTAGAGTGAGTGCAGAAAATTGTTGTATAATTGTATAACATAATGGTGTTCTAAGACCTACACAGTCCACTACACACTTAGGAAAAAGTGCTTCTATCTAGAACCCGTAAGTGTTTTTTGATTGTTCCACTAAGGAAACCTTTAAATGTTGTAGTAGTAGAAGTAGAAGCCTTTTACAGGGCTAAGAACCCTAAACTATAACACTTACAGATTAAATTAAACACTTAAAGGTCCAAATAACACTTGAAGAAAAAAGCTTAACTCTAAAATCCTTAACTGTTCTTTGATTTCGCCTCTGAGGGAACCCTTAAAGGGGTGTTCTCCTATCAGAACAGGTTTCAAGCAGATGTTTTTATGTTGCTAAGAGCCCTTAACTATCCAAATAACTTCCACTTGAAGAATCCCTGAATCCTTAAGGTTTCATCGATCGTCCCTGTGATAGAACACTTAAATGTTCTATGTAGAACCTGAGAACCAAGTGTGTCCCTATCTGAAAAGGGTTTCAGTAGAAGGATGTTAAGTAGAAGGATGTTTTTAGGATACTAGGAACCCTACACTATCTAAAGAACCCCTGAAGAACCCTTAAAGAGATAGTTTTCTTTTACTTCTTTTTATGATCCCATTTGAATGGCATGTGGAATTTACCAGCAGTAAAATAATGGTAAAGTGAAAGTACATTTTCGCTTGAATAAATGATTGAATATAATTGATTTGGTGATACTGAGAGAGAGAGAGAGAGAGAGAGAGAGAGAGAATTAATCATCACGAGGTGTTCATTAAACCGTGCTGTACATTGAGGACGTCTGTGGAAAAATAAGTCAGCGCTCTGAGATTAACCCTCCACCCAGTTTACGACTTTTCACTCTGTGCACTTGAAGACCTCTGTACTCGGTCCTCATTCACGCCCTTTACATGTACAGTAACTATAATACACTTTATTATCTTATTAATGATAAAACCAACATCATAAAACTGCCTGACTGCTCAGACTGTACTCACTGAACTCAAAAAAACGACTGAACCTACTGCTCACAACACAGGGCAAATTTCACTGAGACAAAACCAGCGGCCCTGAACAAGTGTGTGTGTGTGCGTGTGTGTGTGTGTGTGTGTGTGTGTGTGTGTGTGTGCATCAGAAATGCTGATATGGAGAGAAAAACAGCTCCATACTTCCTAATAAGTGCACTACAGTGGCTAATGACATGTGATCTAGTGTGTGTGTGTGTGTGTGTGTGTGTGTGTGTGTGTGTGTGTGTGTGTGTTTTGCTTCATTCAGCATTTATTCAAAATGTCTGGGAGAACAGTTTAACTAATGAATGAAAAACTCAGTGCTCTTCAGTGCCATATGTTAAATGAACGGCTCTCTCCCATTCAACAAGTAAGGAATAACACACAACAGGGCATGCTGTTATAGAAAAATAATCAACAACAGAGTGGTGTAGGTATTTTCCTATAACAGCACGTCTCAAAATGTTTTATTCCACTTACACCACAGCAGTTTGCCAACGATTACAATTTTTAAAGTACTAAATAATGATACAACATACTTTTTATCCGTATATTTAATTTTGTAGAAATGTTAGTTAGTTTCTGTTATCACTTATTATCACTTATCATAGCAGCTATAAACAGTCGTACCCTCACCAGCCTCTCTTTTTTTCTCTCTTTTAAAGTTCATAAGACCAAAAAAAACCCTGAAATTTAAAGCTTTACCTCTGACTGTTACAAATCACTGACACTGGAGACTCCTTCCATGAATGTGAAATAAACATCTCCTTACAGAAAACCTCATCGTATCATTGTAACTATGCGATTATGTGGAGCATCCTCCATACAAGTCCTTGTATAAGATGTTACTATAGAAACGATAATGTATTAGAACGAGTGCATTAATATAAACCTTCTGACCAATCAGAATCGAGAATCAGCACTGTGCTGTAATAGTCATTAGCATGTTCAAAAGTTTGTCTGTTATATACAGTATCTGATTTATATTTGTTTGTTTGTTTATTTGCTAATCTCATCTCATACAATACCGAGATATGTGTGTTTTTTTTTTTTTTTTTTTTTTACACGGGTCTGAACCCTAACCCTACTTATCAGTAATTAGAATTGTTATATTGTAGTTATATCATGATCGTTATATTGTGGTTATTTGTAATATGATGCCACTATGCAACGCACTAAAACACTATTTTATGAGTCGGCTGTATGCTTTTAAAGTGTATAAATGTTGAATGAAATTGAACGGAAGTGTTACACTGACAGAAAGGTCACTGTAAGTTACCGCACGTACTACGCACAGTTACTACACAATCGAACTGACGTGAGTGAGACACGTCCACATGCTGCATTTGTGTTGAGTGTGAATTGGACCGGGTTCATTTCACAGCACTGGTGACTGAGAAGGGTTCAGAATATGAGAGAAATGTTGAAAGCCATCCATGAAACAATGATATTTTGTTCTGTAGCCGATCTGTTTCTTATAGTGTTTCTTGTAGAAATTTACATTTTCACACTGATATTTATGGCACTTAGCAGACGCTCTGACAGAAGTGTTTTGTTATCCATATGCTCGTGCACATTGCGCCGAGTCTAAATGTACCACTCAGCTAAGCCACAGCAGAAACAACAGTCGGGATATAGAGACGCGGATCAGTAATACGTTTTAAGCACGGTCGAATTCTTCCTTCTGATTGGTCAGAAGGTGTTGGATAATTTCACATCTCTTTCTCATTCTAATACATTATCATTTCTATAGTTCTTATATTCTTGTATGCTTGTCGATATAGTGAAGTTTTCTGTAAGGAGACATTATTTATCTTTTATGGAAGGAGTCTCCAGTGTCAGCATTCTGTAGCAGTCAGAGGCAGAGGGGTTTACCCTTTGTGGTTTCTCAGTAACATGACAAGCTAAGTTTTTTCCTTAAGAGAGAGAGAAAAAGTGAAGCTGGTGAGAGAACGACTGTTTACAGCTGCTATAATATAAGTGATAACAGGAACTAACTTGTTTTGTGGATGTTCTACAACATTAAATGTACCTATAAATGGATTAAGAGAAGCATAATGTCATTTTTTTTAACAAATAGAAATTATAATTTTTTGAGAAAAGTGGTATAAGAGGAATAAAACACTTTAGGATGTGCTGTTACAGGAAAACTATTAACTTCAGGGTGGTAGCGGTAAGTCCGCTTCATCACACCACCCCATAGCTGATTATTTCCTACAACCGCACAACCCCATTTATTTTATTCCTTCAGTCTGAGTTTGAAGGCAGAGACCTAGTCCCCAGAATGGAGAAGAGTCTTGAATCTTGTCTTCTTTGTATAATAAAAGGTGGCAGGTCAGGCCGAGCTGTCTATGTAGCTCAATAGGATCAAGATATGAAGGAGATGGTCCATTTTTGGGATTCAAATCTCATGTAGGAAGGAACAGGAAGCCCGGATGAAGTCCGGGGACTGCATTTTAGATCATTTACAAGAATCTAACCGTGCCTGCAGGAAGACCACTCAGGAGCGAGGTGCAGTCATCTCAACAAGACGTTGATAAGGAATTAATGTTGCACCTGAGTATGCTTTTTGCAGTAAAATGGTCAAACCTCCTGAAACCTACAACACCCGGTAATGTGTGCAATATGTTCTAATAATGATAACTACACTGTAAAAAAAATCTACAGTAATTTACTGGCAGTAAAGTTCTGAAATATATTTATAGGTAATTGTACTTTTTTTTAAAATAAAGTTTATCAATGTATATTTCCAGTAATGGACTGCAAATTTAAAATAAAATATAATCCACTATATTTGTTTATTTGGCTGATGATTTTATCTAAAGCAAGTTAATTGCACTGCAAAACATTTACTATAAAAATTACAGTAATTAACCAGCAATTTATTTGCAAGTAAAGCACTTTAAATTTACAAATTTAATAAATAACTGTAAAACATATTCACAGTAATATCATAGTACTGTAATATCTAGAGATCATTTTTATTTTTATTGTTATTGTTATACTTATGCTTTATTACTGTTTGTTTCCAGTAAATTTCTCAAGTCAAACTACTTGTACATATAATTATAATATAAAATTAAACATAATCCTGTACATTTGGCTGATGCAGGATACAACTGAGCTGAACATTAAGGTTCTTGCCCAACCATGGCAGTCTGGTGGTGCTGGGATTTGAGCAAGACAATGACAGAAATATGACGTGTATGACATAGTGCATTTGTTCTCTTATTAAATATTGATCTTTCCTTACAGAACATTTTTCTACTAATACAAGTAGCCAAGAAAAAGCAAATCTGCTCCAAGCACCGAAGCAAATAAAATAGAATACAAGAACTAATAACAGATAACAATATCTACATACAGCTGCATTAAATATTAAAAATTTACATTTAAATGCATTAAATACCACACACACACACACACACACACACACACACACACACAAGTGATATTTAAATGACACATGAGTGCAGTAGCAGTGTTAGAAATTTAGAAACATAAAAAAAAGACAACTAGAAGAGTACAGGATGTTCTCATAAGTCCAGCATCACAGGGTTAATTATATTTAAGTATATTAAATATAATTATATTAGTATAAGTATATTTTTATATTTTGTCCATGATGTATCTGAGCAAGGAAGAACAAATCCAAACACTTCTACTGTAGGAAATCCAAAGGGAAAATTAGGAATGTTGAAAATTTGCGTCAGCGCATTAGTAAGGCATTAAAGTGTGTGTTTATTGACTGGAAATTACGTCTACATTTGTGTATAGAGAAAAGCGATGGACGTATTGACCGAGGTCTATAAATAAAAGCTTTTGTTTTGCTGCTTATTTCTTTTCCTCTAATGATGCTGGACTTATGGGACACTATGTAGTTTACTTCAGATGATTGTTCGGTGAAACATTTTATACCACAGCACACTGATGCTGTTCAGAAGGTGCTGATTAATTTTCACCAAAATGGACGAGTCACGTTAACGGATTTTTAAAAAAAACGTGTGTAACTCTTGATATGGAGGATTTTCTGTAAGGAGAAACATGTT
>CM040471.1:5766697-5791697 GCA_022758105.1 Pangasianodon gigas | reverse complement strand
GAAATCTCTCCGTGTTTGTGCTGGTGTGCGTTTACACCTCTGACCTCTGACACAGCGTGACCTTTCTGTTCTCTTTTTTCCACAGCAGGGTTGAAGGTGATCAGTGACCCAGCGTGCCCTTGTGTGCATGCTGGTGCAGGACGCCGTCTTCCCTCACCTCAGCGTCTGTTCTGACAGCGTCACGCTGAACCCTACAGAGACAGAAGACGACACCGGCGTCAGACTAAACCGGGTTTACACAACACCATGTTTCTGAGCGTGAAAAGCTGCACTCTGAGCGAGAGGGGTGTTCATTTCACTGCTGAGCACAAGATACGACAGTTACTCACACACTTATTCACGGACGACAAAAATACGACAAGCTATTAAAATAGTAAATGAGTTATTTATAAAAAAGACAACATCTGTTCACCAAGGTGCTATAACTGTGAGGAGAAACGTAAAGGACTAGAAGCGTGTCAATGTTTAATGCACTTTAAAATTTAGGGCTTTAAAAACAAAGCTTATGCTCAAAATGAACCAGAAACAAGTGAAGGGAAGCTACAATATGTTAATATGATTAAAAAGTAGCTGAGCTGCAGAACTAGTGCGGCAATCCTTAGCTCGAGTTACTATCTGCATGGAGTTCTGCATGTTCTCCCCAGGGTTCTCCGGGTTCTCCAGGTTCCTTCCACTTCCTAAATACATGCTTGTAGGTGGATTAGCAGCACTAAAGTACCCCAGGTGTGAAGTGTCCGGTGTTCCTGGGACAGGCTCGGGCTCCATTCCAACCCTGACCGAGCGCTTACTGAAATGAAAAAGATTAATGAATGAATAAACATTTTCAAGGTCATGTGAGGAAAGAAATGTTTCGCTTTAGTGAAAATAAGTACAGCTGCATTGATTTTGGCTTTAAAAAAAAATGTTTAGCTTTTGGCCGAAAATGACCAATGAATTCAAGGTGTAAAAGTTAAAAATCGATTAGCTGATTTGGTAAGATGGGATTTTTTTCATCCACGCTCCACTCGTTGAGCCTCGTTAAGTTTGCAGCAGAAGATACAGCTGCAGGTCATCAGCATAGAAATGACATGAAATGTCATGTTTATGTATATGATTCATGCATTGTAGTTAGTGACTCATATTCTTGGATATGAAGAAGAGATTCATAAACTGAGTGTTTAAGGAGTTAAATAAAGAGTCTTTCTTGGTCACACAAGCTTCATATCTAACAGCCTGCTCCCATCAGGATGAGAGTAGAAAACTACGACTAGTGTGAGGTATTACCTGCTATACTACAGTTGTAAAATAAATGTGTGTGTGTGTGTGTGTGTGTGAGAGAGAGTGACATTAGACCTCGGGGTATCTTCATTAAGCAGATGGCATATTTGAGCTGCAACCCTGACTGTCCTGCCATCTCTAGATGTCCTTATCCTATGTGTGTGTGTGTGTGTGTGTGTGTGTGTGTGTAAAATGATAAGATAGATATGTGTTCCTCTTCCTCTACTTTAATTACATCCAGCCGCAGTCTTTCCAGTCTTTTAACTGGCTGTCAGAGAATCTCTCCGATCTCTCACCCTTTAATTCTCCATCTCTCTATCCGTCTCCATCGGTCTCCTCAAATAAGCTGTCATCTCCGTCCTCGCCTGTCTCACATCTCCTGTACGCTCTATCACAGAGGAGATTCATCTCTGCTTTGTTCCTCTGCCATGACCTAAAAATACAGTGTGTGTGTGCGTGTGTGTGTGTGTGTGTGCACACATAGCGTGAAGATAAAGATTAAAAAAAAAACACCTTTGTGTCTTCTGTTATAAAGCTTAAAAAGCAACACTGATGAAGTGACACTTCACTCAAAACCATTCGAGGCTTTTATTTAGGATTTTATTTGCATTTCCGTTTTGTTTTCTTTTTCTGGTTAGCAGTTTGACGTAAAAAAAAAATCCATCTGAATTCTTTTGCGTTTTTGGCTTTCTGCCACTCGGCAGCTGTGTTGTTTTTTTTTATGATATCATCAACTGGTTATACAGAGACAACAGATGAAAAAAAAGACAAAACATGGAACATCAATTAAAAATTAAAGATGCAATTAAATTAGTCCAAGTAGCAGACATTCCCACATTTTCTATAATAAATTGTGTCTCCTAGGATATATTGCCCTGTTAAGGTCCAAACATTTGGCAAAATCAACTTATTTGTGAATAAAAGAATGTGAAGTACAAAAAAGATTTTCTGTTTCTATCTAACTTCACAACATTTAGTGCTTTTTTAATTTAAAAATATCTAAAAATGTGAGTTTAACTCAACGAAAATCTAAAATCAGCGAGTCATAAATGACCCCTCCCTTGATTATTTAGCAATTTTGTATTTTCTTTTTTTTCTTTAAATTGGAAC
The DNA here is from genome assembly GCA_022758105.1 of Pangasianodon gigas. Classification (NCBI taxonomy): domain Eukaryota; kingdom Metazoa; phylum Chordata; class Actinopteri; order Siluriformes; family Pangasiidae; genus Pangasianodon; species Pangasianodon gigas. The sequence continues at coordinate 5,789,330 of CM040471.1, read as the reverse complement.
AAAAAAAAAAAAACCCTATAACTATGGATCATATTTTTTAAAAGTTACACATTACCTAATAATACCTAATAATTTGTTTTCGCAGTGTATATGAAAACCTGCACTAAAATATAAATGCTATAAAAGCATAAAACATAAAACTAAAAAGTTACAGTTTTACCTCTGACTGTTACAGAGCACTGACACTGGAGACTCCTTCCATAAACATGAAATAAATGTCTGCTTACAGAAACCATTACACACGTAATGCACACATTTTTTTAAACGATATCATATCACAGCAAGTGCATTATTATAAATCTGTGATTCGCAGCTGCTTTACTGCCAGAAAAAACTCATCAACACCTTCTGACCAATCAGAATCGAGAGCTGGTATAATAAAAAATAATGTCATGAACGCAACAATAGCATCTCCTGCACCACAGGCGGCCATGATGCTTTCTAGTGACTAAGCTGGTGTAAGCTAATGAGAATCACGTCATGTGACACACATGCTCGTACATGTTAAAAGGACGCATAGGTCTCACGAGAGACGTACGTCTTGTGGTGCACGGTGTCTTTAAGGGTTAAGGCTAGTGACAGAGTTGCTGCTAGCACAGATATAATTTACAAAATGGCTTTCTCGAGTGCAACCGCAGCCTCTCAGACTCCCTGTGTGTTATTGATGTGGGTGTGGTGGAGTGTAAACACACATTAGCGCTCAGAAACATGGCTTTTGTATAGACGTCTGTCATTACGCAGCAGGTACAGCAGGTGCAAAGTGATGTGTGCGTGATAACCGCACAAAAACGCTGATCCGTTTTTGGTCCGTGTGTGTGTGTGTGTTGGAGCTGCACTCAAGGCCAGAGGAAATGGTGGGGACGGCTGGTATCTCTGTCTCAGTGTCTCTCATCAGCTTATCCGTCTGCCTTTGTAAGTGTGTGTGTGTGTGTGTATGGTAGGGGCCGCACTAGACATGTCAGTGGCAGGTGTGTAAGCAGAGTGTGGACACACACACACACACACACACACACACCAGAGGCAGCATGTGGAAAGTGGGTGTCTCTTGCTGAGGCGTTTTCAGAGCTCCATCCCTCCTCACCTCAGCGTCAGTGTGCTGTCGAGTCGTCACTGAAAACGGCTCCATGAAACCCGAGCTGCATAGACAGTTTCAGCTGATGGTCAGTCATAAACACACACACTTACACCAGCGTTGTGTTACAGATGGAAACACAGGTGGTCCACTACAAAATAACTGATGAGTAGAAAGAGTCACAAGTACGAGCTTTTAGTCATGAGTGTTAGTTAAGACTCAAACTAGCTATTTAAATGACCTTATTACTTTTCACTGTTTTTTTTTTAATACAGAGTTGTTTCGCTAGTGACACTTGCTAAACATGTGCATGTACCACCTTTGTTCTTCACATTCTGCTTAAAGGTCTTGTAAATAAAGGTTATTTAATAAAACACTCGTTATTTGAAGCCATATTGTACTTTGTCCCAGTCTCTGCCCACATGCTCCATCTTTTTTGTACACTTATCTGGCCCTAAGCTTCAGAATCTTCAGTCTTGCAATCTGATTGGCTCTTCACTCTTCCATGTAAGCACACCTCCTGATACAATAACCAGCCTGAAAAAAAGTTCATAGCATCCTGTTTTTAAAAGAGTTCTGTTGGAAATAGTGGCAAGTAAATGTGGGTGGTCTTTTGCACCATCAAACAGTAAGTGTTTCTTGGCCGTGTTTAGCGCCAAAATGTACCAGAATCTCTAGCAAAAGTGTTAAGTCTGGCTTGTGAGACAATACTAATGTTGATGTGAGCTGCATGAGAAGAGCATTGAAGTAAATTGATTGTGTTACTGCGTTAAGGTTGAAGAGCCAAATGCAATACTTTGTTTGTGTTTTCATTCCGGTGCCAATTTCATGAGTTGTCGGTTTCTAGAGTCGGAGCCATGTAGGTTGTCAGTCAGTAATTCAAGGAGAGTAATTCGACTCCATCTCTGGTAGCAAGTACCAGGGTTTTATTCATGTTTTCTTAATGCTCATAAAGCACCTATCAGTCTGGAATTGTTAGATGCAATTTTTCGATTTAAGAACTTGCGATGGTTCATTGTGGTGAAAGAAATTCTTTTCCCCTTTAAACTCCTCTCACTTAGCCCATACCTTTATAAAAGCTTCTTTAGCCTCTTTTATCCATATGAATCCATATGAAATTATATCATAGTAGCAGAAAAATTATAGACAAGAATATGGAAACTAAACTGTACATTAGTACATTAAAAAACACAAGAAGACTGTTTGGTAAATAACAGGTAGCTGGCAAACCAATAGGCTGCCTGAGTAAAAAGCTGAGAAACTAGCTGGCTATTTAAAGCTATATAACTGAGAGAGAGAGAGAGAGAGAGAGAGAGAGAGAGAGGGAGAGAGAGAGAGGGATTACATGCTCCACCCATAAGACATCTTTTGTACACTTGTCTGGCCCCAAGCTTCAGAATCTTCAAGGCTGAATTCAGACACAGACAGACAGACAGACAGGCAGACAGGCAGACAGGCAGGCAGGCAGATAGATAGATAGATAGATAGATAGATAGATAGATAGATAGATAGATAGACAGGCCATCTTTTGTACACTTGTCTGGCCCCTAGCTTCAGAATCTTCAAGGCTGCATTCAGACAGTCAGTCAGTCAGACAGAGATAGATAATGTTTTGTACACTTGTCTGGCCCCAAGCTTCAGAATCTTCGAGACTGCACTGACACAGGCAGATAGATAGATAGATAGATAGATAGATAGATAGACAGGTCATGTTTTGTACACTTGTCTGGCTCCTGGCTTCAGAATCTTCAAGGTTGAAATCTGATTGACTCTTTGCTCTCACAGACAGACAGACAGATAGACAGACAGACAGATAGATAGATAGATAGATAGATAGATAGATAGAGAGACAGACAGAAAGACAGATAGATATACTGATTATCTCATTTTCTAGCTAACTTTAAATGTCAAAAAAGTAATAATAAAAGAAAAGAAATGTTAACCATCTTTAAAGCACCTGCATCAGAGCGCCAGTTTGATCCGCCACACTTGTCGAAACTTTCACAGAACGCTGGTCTGGTGAACAGAATTCTGGGACTGGCCACACTGTGAAGGGAAAATCTGATGCTGCGTTCAGATTTGGCTAAAATAAAGCACCTCAGTGGGAGACGGCTTTTCAATTATCTTGAGATCGTGCGAATGCTGCTCCAAAATGCAGCCTATCCACAGTGCCTGCTAAGAGTGTGTGGGATGTGTGAGCAGTGATCGTATTCCTTTACAATGAGTTTGGATGGAACATCAGGTGAAGGTGGAGTGCTAGTCTGATGTATCCCTATATGCAATCTCTCTCTCTCTCTCTCTCTCTCTCTCTCTCTCGCTGCATGAGTGCATGCCTCAGTGTGGCATATGCCGCTGCCACCACACTAAATCTTTTCCAGCATAATTACCCCACCGCCATCGAGCACCTTTATTCCCCTAATTGCATTCTCCATAATCGCTGTATATGAGGCTAAATTTAGCCTGCTGACTTTCTGAAGCCACAGCATAAATCCATTAGCTTCAATTTCATGCTATCCCCACGGAGCCATATGTTCTCGTCTCAGCACTCCCCTGTTGCTCTTTTATTTATTCACTGATCGTCTTTCGTGGGTGTTTTTTTTCCTCCCTTATGTAACATTGTGTCGTCACCGTCGCAACACCCATGCTTCGTTTGCAGCACAGCTAACAATTAATTCCCTTCCTAACGTGTTTTTCAGCTAAGGAACATTTTAATTTCAGAAACACGGTGAGGAAGATGAGCGGGGCTATTGTGTGACTGAATGAGCTAAATGCCAGCAAACAGCGGCTCTGATAATGAGTGGGGATTTTATTGTGTGTGTGTGTGTGCGTGTGTGTGTGTGAGGCCACTTCTCCCAACAAGGCGTACCATCGTGCCATCTGTTGAAATGCCGAGACGTTGCGTTCGAGGTTGAAGGCCTCACTGAGCAGAATAGAGTCACACCGCTGTGTGTGTGTGTGTGTGTGTTGAAACCCAGACACAGAGAACACAGCAATCAGCACTCAGGCTGCCGGCGCTGTTGGGTGTCATTAAGAGAAAATCACAGTGTGCTTGTGGGTTTTTTTTAGACATCTCATGAACCTCGCTTGCAGCGTTGCCAGATTGGGCGGCTTCCTTTCCCAATTTGGATGTTTATAATCACATTTGGGATGGGAAAGAAATTGCCTTGGGCTTGGAGATACAGTTTGGCCTATAGTGATCACTGGTGGAGGAACCCAGGGGACTCTGCAGGGGTGGTGTTAGCCCGCTATATCTAAGCCTAAAATATGCACACATGATGGATTAGAATCTTATTTCTGGATATTTCACATGTATCCATGTCATTACGCTAAAGTATATTTTGCATATTTATAACATGCATACTGTAATGCCCTGTGATCACTTTGCTAATTTGTCTGGAGCGCCTGTAGCGTATTTTTGCCTTTTTTTAGGGTCTCACCTCAGTCATGGTATTGAGGGTGGAAGAGAGCGCTGGTCATTCACTCCCCCCACCTACAATCCCTGCCGGACCTGAGACTCGAACCCACAACCTTCAGGTTCACCTACGGGTTGCAAGTCCGACTCTCTATCCATTAGGCCACGACTGCACCCTGTCAATTAATATATAATTTGGATAACAGGGTTGTTCATTTTAAATTGAGCTTCTCAGTCAATATCAAAATATCACTGAAAATAAATAAATAATAATAATAAAAAAAAAACGAGAGAACCCTTTTTCTCCTTCCAGTGATCTTCAGGATATTCAGATGATGCAACTTCCTGTTGAACATGTGACTTCATCATAGAACATTCCAAATCCTTCCTAGGGGTGAATGTGTTCAGGTAACAGGGTTGAGTGAATGAACTAAAATGAACCTATAATGGACGACTCGTGGAAAAAGGATGTTTAAAGGAAGAGATGTTAAATGGATTCAGACATTAATGCAAAAATAATTTGAAGTGTTTTAATGATTCATTGCAAGACAAGGTGTAGTTATAGTGAGCTGGGACAGGCAAACGTGATTAGTTAAAATACATAATCTGTTCATTTTAACCATTCGAGTATGATTGAAATACCTGTCAGCTTTTTTCCCCCTCTCTTTCCCTGAAATGAAACTTCCATTAAAAAGTCCGACTCGACCCTGTATCCCAGGATTCAACCTTATTTTTCAACCTTGAGCTGCTTGCTGAGACGGATGCTGGCAGAACATCAGGGTGTAGTGCAGAAGTGCTGCTTCACATCTATAACACCACGCGTCCTTCTTTAGCCCTAACTCAGTGAGAAGGAAGATACGTCTCAGAGCCTTAGCACGTTTTCACGGCATATAACAGTGAAAAAAAAAGTGCCTGTGCCTTGATCATTTGATCAGTAAGCGACCAAATAAGCAAATTTATATTAAAGTCATGTGTACCACAGCGCTTCTGAATTCTCTATTCTGATTGGTCAGAAGGTGTTGATTAATTTTCTATAACAGCAGCTCTGACAGTAGCACAGCTACAAATCACAGGTTTATATTAATGTACTTGTTCTTATATGTTATCGTTTCTATAGTAACAGCTCATTCGCGGGGATACTACACATAAGACTGACAATTAATGGATAAAGAAAAGCGTATAACCATTGATACGGTGACGTTTTGTGTAAGGAGATGTTTATTTAACATTTATGGAAGGAGTCTCCGGTGTCAGCATGTTGCGACAGTCAAAGGTAAAGCTGTAACATCTTCAGGACAGAGGTGTTTACGCTTCTTTGTGGTTTCTTGGTAACATGAAAGTGTCTTTTTTCTCGTTCTAACGTCAAGAGAGATGAAAAGAGACAGGCTGGTGAGGGAACGACTGTTTATAGCCACTATAACATAACTTAAGTTAGGACCTAACTTGTTTTTTCATGGACGTTCCACAGCATTAAATGTAGCTATAAATGGATAAAAAGTACCTTTGATTAATAAATAAATACTGTGGTATATGAGGAATAAAACACTTCGGGACATGTTATTATAGGAAAATAATCAACTTCGGGGTGGTAACAGTAACTCCGCTTCATCACACCAGCCTGGCGTTGATTACTTTCCTATAACAGCGCAACACAAAATGTTTTATTCTTTATATGGTGATTTTCGTCTTTACTATAATGTAGTAAACTATTCACTACATGCCATATAATGGGACACAGTGATGTATTTTAACGCTAATCTGAAGTTAACTTTTTGCAGTTAAATAGACCTGAAATTCCTGAAAACGATGTGTGCCGGACATCTTGAGATCATCTGCCCTGTTCCTACACAAGGAGGTTTAAGGGGAAAGAGGACACTAATAATAAAATATGGAACAGCTCCCTGATGCAGTGACCGCTACAAAAGTGGAGTGTGAAACGCAAGGCTATTTACACACCGTGTGTCTGCCACCAACCGGCAAAGATGATGTCTTGTTGCGGAAAGGTTAAACTAGCTCAAATATACAATATTTGTTTATTATGTTTCAATTGCATTCAATTCAATTTGATGTATATAGCGCTTTAACGATGGATGCTGTCATAGCGTTATAGAAGTTAACCTGGCATACAGGCATACATCTGTCACTTTAATGAGATGTTGTAATGACAGGAATTTAATTGTAATTAAACAGGAAGGGGTTAAATGTGAACACAGAGTTGAAATCTCATATATATATATATATATATATATATATATATATATATATATATATATATATATATATATATATATATATATATAACCCTTAAGGGTTGTCATGTCTTTCCTGGAAAATATATCAGTTTCTGTTCATACATGAGCCTTTGGATAACTCGCTCAATCCTGATTAGGCTAGAGATGGATCCGGAGTTTATCCCGGGAACACTGGGCATAAGGTGGGAATATCGCAGGCCTTTGAATTTCCCTATTTACATTTAAATTCCGGTAAATAAAAATACAAAATGTTGTAAGTATAATCCACACAAACTAACAAAAAACAAACGCTAAATCTGTAAAGCTATGAGTGGATTTGCAAGTTGTGTGATAAGACACAAAAAAATTCCTAAATTTATTACGTTAAATGAATGAAATGATTACACAAAATGTAAGACGTGTTCTCCTACGCAGCTGGTGTCCATCTCCATCCACTCGCCAATTGATTTCTTAGGAGAAGATCTGCAAAGTAATCGTGGAATTCGATTTACAGCCTCTCCCTTTTAGCAAACATTCAGTCCATGCTGCTTGTGCATGTAAGCGTGTAACGCCAGAGAAATAATGGTCCGATGTTAATATATTCCTTTCATTTGCATATGCTAATGAACAGAGGGATTATAAAGTGAAATGAGAAGCCTCGGAGAAGAGCTTGTGGAAGGAGGATGTATACGTCCCTCACGCCAGCATGCATATATGTGTGTATGTGTGGAGACATTTGCACAATAATTAGGCATGAAAATGTTAGCATGTCTCTGAATGCATTCATTTAGGAAGAGGATAAAAAACTGTGAGCATGATTTCACAGACCTGCTTTGATGATGATGATGATACAGTTTGCTCATGATGAGTAGCCACAGCTGCTGTTACTGACTCATCGCTAATACAAATACAACAAAAGCAAACAAGTAATTCATAAAGCTTCCTGAGAAAAAAAAAAACCCTCCCAACTTTCAGTGGGATTTCAACAAAGATTACGCCCCTGACATGTGAAAATCAGGCCACGTGAAAAAAACCTTCACCATCTAGACCTTGACTTTCATAAAATCTACTAAATTTACTTCACACACACTCTCCCCTCAGGCATGTTTCCCTTTTTTCCCAGCTGAAGAAAAGCATTCCATTAGGTTTTTATTCCCCACAAACACACAGCGCCCACTTCTTTCCGATTCAGTATTATACAATGCACTTGTGTATGCCACATTTCCTGGTAATGCAGAAGCTTATTTGACCTTAAATGTGACCCATTTCTAACGACCTACAGGCAAACAAGGAGAACATCATTCCTACACTCCTCCATGCAGAGTCATAAAAGAGCGCCTGACGTATAGCTGAGGACGGACAGCGAGCCAGCAAGGACGAAGCACAGATTAATTCAGAATCACATGCAACACTGCAGAGGAGCCCAAATGAAAGGAGGTCCGATTCTAGGTCAGTTTTTACAAGCACACTCCAGTCCAGAGGCAAGAAGTGGCTAGATATATCTTATTCCACTGTGTATAAATAAAATAGATTTAAACCAGTATTTTAAATACAAACTATGCAAGTAGGTGTCGCCAACTTGGTGACTCTTTGGACCACTTCAGTGACTTTATTTCCAAAAAGAGCCTAGCGAGAAATCTAGCAGATGGTAGTGACTGGCCTGCACTCGATATGGTTCTCCAGATCACATCACAGCTGCTGATTATGCGAGTTGAGAGAGCAGGTTCTCTTGACTCAGCACCAGTGTGAAAAGCCATTGACCAATCACTGATCAGCATTGTTCCCAACAATGAATCACTGATCAGCATTGTTCCCAACAACCAATCACTGAACTCAGTTGTTCCCAACAACCAATCACTGATCAGCATTGTTCCCAACAAGCAATCACTGATCTCCATTGTTCCCAACAACCAATCACTGATCTCAATTGTTCCCAACAACCAATCACTGATCTCAATTGTTCCCAACAACCAATCACTGATCTCAATTGTTCCCAACAACCAATCACTGAACTCAGTTGTTCCCAACAACCAATCACTGAACTCAGTTGTTCCCAACAACCAATCACTGAACTCAGTTGTTCCCAACAACCAATCACTGATCAGCATTGTTCCCAACAACCAATCACTGATCTCCATTGTTCCCAACAACCAATCACTGATCTCAATTGTTCCCAACAACCAATCACTGATCTCAATTGTTCCCAACAAGCAATCACTGATCAGCATTGTTCCCAACAACCAATCACTGAACTCAGTTGTTCCCAACAACCAATCACTGATCTCCATTGTTCCCAACAACCAATCACTGATCAGCATTGTTCCCACCAATCACTGATCATTATTTTTCCCCAACAACCAATCACTGATCAGCATTGTTCCCACCAATCACTGATCATTATTTTTCCCAACAATCACTGAACCCAATTGTTCCCAAAACCAATCACTGCTTGTTGGGAACAATGGAGATCAATCGCTGATCGCCATTGTTGCCAACAACCAATCACTGATCACCATTGTTCCCACCAATACTGATCATTATTTTTCCCCAACAGCCAATCACTGATCAGCATTGTTGCCAACAATCACTGATCTCCATTGTTCCCAACAACCAATCACTGATTGCCATTGTTCCCAACAACCAATCACTGATCAGCATTGTTCCCAACAAGCAATCACTGATCTACATTGTTCCCAAAACCAGTCACTGATCAATGTTTCTAGTATTGCTCACGCAAAGTTACAGAAATCTTAATGTGAACATTCTTACAACCAAAAACATTGCAGCGACGTGGGAACATTGTATAAAATCGTTCTTAGAAAAAAAAATGGAAACCTTGATGTTACTAGAATCATAGTGTCTAGAAAACATTCTGCTATCTTATAATTGGTAGCTGGGACATAAAGCACATTGTCTAAGAAGGAACATTTCTTTGCAAACTGGTCATTTGCAGGAATTGTGCTGATGTCATTTCACTGTAAAAGTCACCTCAGGTCACATGACCTCTCCAAGTGGCTAGAACAGACCATCAGTTTGTGTGTTTGTCCATCTAACGATCACAGTGGGGACGTGTGTGCTCGAAACTCCAAACACACACTTAGCCTGCCAGACGGGCCTGTGTTCATCACACACACACCATGGGGTCCAGGTGGACTCATCAACCCCCCACCAGTACGTGTGTGTGAGTGAGAAAAAAGAGAGATGGCAGCCTGTTAGAGAGGTGCTGTTGGTTTAATCTGTACATACTGTATGAAAACCCATTTCAAAGCAATTATTTTAAAATGTACATTCTTTTTTTCCCTCCCATTTTCTTCCACATTTGGTTATCTACCAATTCCAGTTTTATCCCCAATTTGGTTACCATCTCCCACCCACCAGCCAGCTCTCCCCTAGCACATGACAGCTACCAACCAGGAAGGGTGAAGACTAACACGTGCTTCCTCCATGACACATGAAGCCAGCCAGCTGCATCTTTTCAACCTGCTGAACATTCGGCATCACATGGCAGCATAACACTTTGAGAGAAAAGCGCTATCTGCCTTCTTCCACATACATGAGCTCACAGACACCTACGATTGGCTAGTGTTGCTGTGACTGACAGGGGAGAAAGAGCATGCCCCTCCCACCCAGACAGCACAGCCAATTTTGCTGTCTTGACTCCTGGATGGCCGTGGCATCATCAGGATTCAAACTTGCAATCTCGTGATGCCAAAAGTGCGTTCTTAGAAAAAAAAAAAAAAAAGGTTCCTTAAGGGTACTTTGGAAGGTTAATGGTTCTAGGTAGAACTGTTTCCACGTGAAGGACACTCAGAGTCGTTCATTCTTCTGTCATCTTCAGCAACCGCTTTATCCGGCTCAGGGTCGAAGAGGATTTGAAGACTATCCTGGGAACACTGAGAGCAGAGCAGGGATACAGCATACATAGGACTCCAGCCCATCACAGGGCATCACACACACACACACACAGAATTTTATTTGCATTTAGTTGCCTTTCTCTTGCAATGCAGCTGTATTAGCACTGTGTTGCAATCATTTGAGAGTGATCTTAACAGTTTCCTGTTCCACCCTGATCACAAAGCTCAAGAGAGGATTTTTATTACTGTGCATAATTTTTACTTGAAGCTGATTAGTTTGTGTTCAGGGGAACTGAGCTCCTGGCACAGATCAGTCTGTTTAAATTAACACAACAGCATCAGGTTCTGGTTAAATCTTGGGTTTTGTGACCAGAGGACAAATGTCTCTACAACACACACAGCTGCACAAAGAGAGTTTACTCTCTGTGACATTTTGGCCAAGAGGTCAAACCAACTATGTTTACAAAAGCTCCCTTTTCCACGGATGTTGTGTGGTCACAGATATTATCAGAGCGATAACTGCTGCCAAGTCTGTGCACTTCTGAATTCAAGACGTCTCTCGAAGCTGCTATTTCCTTTTCATCCCTCTGACTTTTCTCCTTGTACAGGTCTGTGTCTGTAATTGTAATTGGACCTGGTGTACTCCTGAGTCATGATACGTGACTGGATTCTGAATGTAGCTCTAGTGTTCAGATAGAATTGACTATAAAACACTATTACTAGTTTTCAAATATATTAATGCCTGATAAAATATGTTACAAATCACATCTTAAGGTTATTTAGTGCTAGCCTTCTCCATATTCCACATATGAAACAATTTAGCTATACAATTTAGAAAACTTGAAGTTGCAGCTTTACCTTTGACTGTTAAAGCACTGACACTGGAGACTCCTTCCATAAATGTTAAATAAACGTCTCCTCACAGAACAATTTTCCATATCAATGATTACATATAGCTGCTACTATAGAAACGATATCTTATCAGAACAAGGGCATTAATATAAACCTGGGATTTGTAGCTACTGTTACAGAAAATTAATCAACACCTTCTAACCAATCAGAATTGAAATTGCAACAGCTTTGTGGTATATCTATCAATGAAATACTACCACACTGTAGTAAAAAAAAAAAAAATCCTCCCCATGTTCTGTAACTCAACACTGAAAGCTGCCACCTTCGTCCAAGCTGCACTTCTCATCAAGTGTCACATGTGAGATGTCCTGCAGCCTGGAACAATGAGCGGTGTTCAGTTTCAGCATGGGAATTAGCGACATCCAAACTTATCTCCCACACATGCGGCGGCTGGGGGAAGGGGAAGGGGAAGGGGAAGGGGGTTCTCTGCCATGTAACAGCAGGACACAGGGAAGTTCCTCCGTGTTGCCCCTGCAGTCTGAGAGGATAAAAATAAAAAATTTGCCATATGCTCTTTGACAGTTCCCCTTTGGCCCAGTGTTGCAGTGGGGGAAGGAGGTTTGAAGCGGAGAGGCGATGTGGCAGATGGCTATTGGACAAAAGGACTATGACTTGATTGATAAGCAAGGGATTTCTAGATACATGTCTGTTAGTAATGTTGCCTGAGGACGTTAGTAATTATTACTGCACGGAACAAATCACAAAGATACACAGAAGTGTACACAGTGGACACGTTGGTCGTTCCATATGGTGGTGGAACATGATGCCACTATCTGTATTCAGATTTAAACCCCATGTGCATGCTGCCTGACCTCGAAGGTTTTTTTTTTTGAGTAATTAAATAAGAACCCTACTACTCTGCCCTAGAAACACTTGAAAACACTGGCAAAATCCCCCGGAGGCGGAATGTCAGTAATGTCAGCATGGTGTGTGAATTCTGGCTCTGACAGTTCCTCAACCTCAGCTACATCACTCCAGTTCATAACTGGTCTAGAAACAACTAGAGATGTACTAAGAGATGACTTTCCCAAAACATAATTTAAGCCACCAGAATCCTGATCAGGAAGCTGAATGAATGAATGAATGAATGAATGAATGAATGAAATCCTTTAGGAATCCTATTCATATCTATTTTTGTAGTTGTTTAGAACACATTATCTATTTCTTTAATTGTCTGTATAACTATTTTTATGCTTTGTACTATGCTTCTATGTGATCTTAACTACGTACAGCACTTTGGTCAACTTTGGTTGTTTTAAATGTGCTTTATAAATAAATTACTTACTTACTTACTTACATTATCTGTTCACTCTGAATAATGCATTTGTATTCGGTTACATCACTAGCTCCATACATACTACACACCGTCATGATGTACGAATGCTCAGCAGCCAGTAGTTCCATTAAACTTTAACGCAAACACATTGCTTTGACCTTCTTTTAATTGCTTCTTGTTCTGCTTGATCATTAGTAGGTCACATGCTTATAACATGTACAGTATGTAGATTTTACCTGTGCTAGGAACTCACTAGCTTACCTAAACCCCCCAGAAGCATCAACGCACCCTTTTAAAGTTCATTTCTATTTATTTTTTTTATTGTTCTGCGTTTTAATCTCGGCCAAGGCTTTATTTTGGTTTTCTTCCTGGAGTGTTTCCTTAAACCTCTTTTGCCATGGGATATAACAGACCAGAAAAAAAAAAAAAAAAGAGGTACCACTTTCTACAAAGGTCATATTTATAATGATCCATGAACACATTCACATCATGTAGTTATAATTATGTATAAAAATGTATTACACTTTATAGCTATAACACATTATAATGGCAATAAAAAAGAAACCGAGCTCACTGTTGTATAGGCGTCACGAGGCCTGTCTTTTTTTTTTCTTTCTGACTAAGGAATTATAGTAGAGAGATTATCAGGAAATAATATTACAAAACTTCTGAAAGAACTGCAGCAAACTGGGGATGAATTTCTTTAGTTTTGGTGTTATAATGTGTTATAAACTCTGCATATAATGCATTTGGTTAACAATATACAGTATAAATACATTATAAACATTGCCATAACCTGTAATGCCTTTTTATACATAATTATAGCAAGGTTTATAATGCCTTATGAATGCATCGTGTTCATCATTTGGCCTTCATAGGAAGTCAAGAGCGCTTCCTGGAGTGTCTCCATACTGAAGAAAATTGCAAAACTTGATTAAGAAGATATAGCAAAATTTTTTACCAGCATGTCAATTTCTATAGCTTAGGTTATTTCTACAGATTTTTTTTTTTATAGCAGGTGAAGACATCGTTATCCTTCCAGACTGTAAAAATTACTGACATGACAGATTTGAACAGGACTAAAATCCCAGAGATACACCAGTACCCCACTTCGCTGAAGATAGTATCTTTGAATTAAAACTCAATTAAATTAATAATAATAATAATAACAGCTACAATATTATGTACAGTTAAATCTATGTGCATTACAGATACTGCACAGTACAGAGTTTTAAAAACTAAACATGATGCTGGAGGTTTATAATTAACAGGAAGTCAGCATTAGGAGAATGTCCGATAGAAATGGCTCTATGATGAAAATGAAAAAGGAGGTGGTACCTGTTAAAGGAGATATGTGATGTTATATTTACTGTTATATCTGTTTAAAGATGGTGCTTTAACTGTTGTGTTTCAGTCCAACATGGCGTGTGTGTTGTTATCAGTGTTTCAGCATTTCACTACCAGCAAAAGGAAAGCAGGAAAAGTGGTTTTTTTTTGTTTTTGTTATTGTCCAGATATCCCATCTTCTTCAAGAGAATTAAACTAGAAGAATTATGACTCAACTAATGAGGAGAAGAGCAGGAAATATACAAACAAAAAAAAAAAACAACAAACCAACCGGGAAGCACTTAAGGACACTAAAATGGTAGTAATTCATGAAAGTTTAGACTAAGCAAAGTGAATATGCACATATGCACACACATGCACACACACACACACACTCTCTCTCTCTCTTTTCTGTCCAGCCTCAAATCTACTTAGAGCCATTAGTACTATTTCCGTCCAGCTGAAGATTTGATGGCTGAGATAAGAGAGTCGCTCTGCATCAACAGACCATTCCAACTTCAGATCTAAGTCACTTGAAGAAATCCTGTGGGACATCCGCACCCACCGGGAAACACATCACACACACCCCAAACTGGAATTATCTCAACTATCAGAACGATCATAATGTTGCTCATGGTCCACACACACACTATCATGTGTACAGTATACTATATGCAATATAAAACACATATACAGTATACACTATAGCGTCAATATTAAGTGCTGAAAATTAGGAACAATTTGTTTTAAAAAAATCTCAAAGTCTCAATGTTTGTTTTCATGTTAGAGTTCTATTGTCCTTGTGGGCGCTTACATAAAATTTAAACATATTAAATAAAAAAAAATGCAAATTTTGAAAATTTAATCATGCATAATTATGCAGCTGAATATCAGCAGGTGATTCAGTAAAGCAACATGCATCGATCGAGATAATGCACACTTTAGTGCAAAAGTTTATACCCTCCATAATTTTTGGGGCAAAAAAATGGTGGAAAAAATTTACTGCTATTTCACAATAGATTTACAATCAATCAATCAATCAATATTTTTTAAATACACGAATAAGGATTGAGTATCAGTAGGTGGTTCAGTAAACAACATGCAGCAACTGAGACAATATACAGATAAGTGTAACTATTGCTATTTTACAACTAACTTTACAAATAATAAATAAATAAATAACCTTTAGGCTGATGTTTAGCTTTTTTTTTTGCCTTGTTATTATTATTATTATTATTATTATTATTATTATTATTATTATTATTATCCTGGCATATATGGGTTGACTATTTTTGTCACTTGTGATATCGAACATCTGTAAAACGTCATGTCGGTTTCACTTTGTCCTAAGGGTGTGTAAACTTTTGCACACCACTGCAGAATGAATGCATGAATGAATGAGTTTATAACTGTTCATAAATATAACAGTTGTTTTATAATTATTCACAGGTCATTATTAGTTATCAGGGTTGTGCACTACACCACAGGCATGATAATGAATAGTGACACTTGCGTTATAACATGGTTATGAGTGATCAAGGAATTATTCATAGCTCGTTATTAGATCGTCTGTTTAGAAAGGATTATAAGCGCAGTTATAATGAGTTATGAGTATGGGCTTTGTACAGAGCGTCATAAATCGGGAAAAACAATCTGACTAGGCAGAGATATACAGTTTCAGTGCTGGTGTTCTTGTCGAGAGTTTCTCGAACATTTTGTGCGCTTCAGCGTGACAATGGCCTTCTCTGAAAATATTCATTGTGATGTGAGAGAGAGAGTGTGTGTGTGTGTACAGTATGATATGAAAGAGAGAGTGGCTGTGTGTCAATGTATGAATGGATATGAGTGTGTGTGTGTGGATGGGCTTTTGGCCTGGTCAGAGCCGGTGTAGCTGTAACTCATGAAATATTCACAACCACACACACACACACACACACATACAGACTGAAACATGCCAGGGCAGATGGTGTGACATTCAAACAGCACAATCCAGTGGCCTATCAATAGGATACAGGAAACATTTGTGGCGTGGTAAGAAGGGGGCAGGTGACGGCAATTACACACACTATCTGCCCTGACAGCGGGCTTGGCCTACAGAGCCACCTAGTGTCACTCATTCGGCGTGTGTGTGTATTACGTTTGGGTGTTTTTGTGTCTTGTAACACGCTCACTCGCATGCTCATATGGGAGATTTCACTGACCAACACAAAATACTGAGACACAGTACATTAAATTTAGCAGATATATTCTACAGATAAATTCTGGCCCCACAGTATCTGACAAATTTGCTCCATCTGTGTACTCCCTCCAGAACTCTGAGATCTTGGGATCTTGGCTTACTTTCTGTTCCCAGATCCAGACTTAAAACACGAGGTGATCGCGCCTTTGCGATCTCCGGTCCGAAACTCTGGAACAGTCTACCTCTCCATATCAGATTAGCCCCGTCTATTTCAGTTTCCAAGTCTGAAGACATATTTCTTTTCTCTGGGCTTCAATATTCCATGAACATTGGTTTGATCACGGTTTTACTACTGTATTCGCTTTACATTGTTGTCTGTTTTGTTTTTCTTATAGTTTTACTTTTTGTATTTTTCATAGTTTTATTCCTTGTACAGCACTCTGGTCAACCTTGGCTGTTTTTAAATGTGCTTTATAAATAAACGTTGATTGACTGATTGATTGATTGATTGATTGATATATTGGTCATGAGGAGATAAGGTGCTGCAGTCAGATGAAATTCAAAGCTTCATACCTGCTTTATTTTCTTCTTTTATCTCCATCTTCTCTCACTGGCTGCCACAAGTGGGATCTAGGTGGTCCTGCTACTATGCTTAGCCTTCCCAGATATTTTTTGGGACTAACTTTATTATTATCATTAGTAGTAGTAGTAGTAGTGCTCATATCAAACCATGATATAAAGTCCACAATAAAGCCTGTGCTCCATACATACCAGTGAATTAAAAATAAAAAAACTACTACGACTCTAACAGTATTGTAATAATAATAATAATAATAATAATAATAATAATAATAATGGATGGGACGGTGTTCCAGCAGGTAGTCTTGCAGCCTCACAGCTCGGGTTTCACATGTTCTCCCTGTGTCCATGTGGGTTTCTTCCGGGTTCTCCGGTTTCCTTCCACTGTGCAAAAACATGTAGCGGTAGGTGAATCAGCCATGCTAAATTGCCCCTAGGTGTGAATGTGTGTGTGCATGGTGCCCTGCAATGTACTGGTGTTGCAATCGGGGTGAATTCTCCCACCTTCTGTCCAATATTTTCAGGATACGCTCCGGATCCGTCATGACCCTGACCAGGATAAAGCTATTCCTGAAGATGGATGAATAATAATAATAATAATAATAATAATAATAATAATAATAATAATAATGGTAATTTATCTTTCCATTTAGTGCAAGCGAGACTATAGCTATATGAGAAGTGCAACTCCAGATACTACATTCATAGAATAAAAGTTTTCGATGGTCCTACAGATGGTTAATGGTTCGAGCTTCCTGACCTGGTTCCACTTGGAACCATCTGCTGTAGGGTTCGTCCAGAAGAAACTACCCCGATAGCCATTTAGACTGCTAGACGAAACTAGCACTCTTTTCTTTAAGCGTGTAGATCATCAAGTTACTGACTATTACAAAGCTCTGACACTGGAGACTCCTTCCATAAATGGTAAACATCTCCTTACAGAAAACGTCACCATATCAACAAACAATTTTCTCGGTTAAATAACAACGTTTTTTTTTTTCTTTAGTCTATTTATTCTCAGCTTTTGATTACAAGGAGAGTGAATGAGCTATTACTATTGAATGATAATGATAAAACAGTGCATTAATATAAATGTGATAAACGGAGATAAACCTTCTGACCAATCTGATTAAGTGTTATTGTGTATATTATTATAATAATGGCTCCTCAAGTTTACCCTGGATAGTTAACGTTTCTTATCTTCTTAAGCGGGTTCTCTCTCTCTGATATTTTCTCTCTCTCTCTGATATTTTACACAACCTTTAACTGTTCCCTCCAGGAGGACGACCCCAAAACCAATTCAGGGCTTAGATTTAACCTTCCTTTCTATGTGTAGTGTACAATTTGAGACACAGCCATACTTCAATCAAAGCAAGAAACAACAGTATTTGGTAAAGTGTGGCAATGAAAATAGAGAAGAAGACGAACCTAGTGCCCTTCAGTTCCTGCCCTGTTCTTTAAATGACAGTGTGGCACTTATAAATAAATCAGAATCCATCTGAAATTCCAGATAACGTTCAATCAGCTGGAGCCTGCTGTGCGTGATTATTGGTTTGTAGTTGGTCAATAATGGCTTATCTGCATTATCGATTAGGCTGGAATCTATTTTTTTCACAAGTATGTGGTCTGCGCATTAGTCGCTGCTTCATATAGCTCTACTCCCATCCTCCTTCCTTCCACCACCACCACCACCACCACCACCACCACCAAGCACCTGCTATAAAAGATTCCTGGCGCCGTCGCCTCGTCCTGTCTCTCCACCACCGCTGTCTGTCTCTGCTCTACTCCACTGAGAGAATCGTCTATTGATTTCCCACTGAGCCGACAAAATGGCTTTCACCATGCTGAGTAAACACAGGTTTTTAAAAAAAAAAAGCTTCGTGTGATCCTATTAAATGTGCTCACATTATAACAGCGTACTGCTGTTATGTATTAATAAAGCTAATAAGATGAGCAGCAGAGCCAGTGACGCGTCTGTCTGAACCACTGTTTTACTGAACTGCTTTGCTTTCACCTTGTTCACACTGATGTTAATCAGAGTGTCTGGAAAATACCCAGGGAGTGTGTGGATGTGTGAGTGGGTTCTCAATGGCTTTCTCAGTGCTGACTGTATGGCAGAAATATCAATACTGTGATATAGGACTGAGACAACTGTATTATGTAACTGTATTATGTAGGGTATAACACACGACAGACCATGCAGTTCTACGAAAATAATCCAAGCCTAATGCAATGTGGAGTTACTATTTCTACCCTAAAGTGGATTATTTTCCTATAACAGCATGGTACGAACCGTGTTATTCCACTTACACCACAGCAAATGGCTAAATTTTTAATTTTGTAAAAATTGATAACGTTTAATGTCATGAAAAACTTTCCTGTTATCGCTTACATTA
Source organism: Pangasianodon gigas (assembly GCA_022758105.1). Taxonomy (NCBI): domain Eukaryota; kingdom Metazoa; phylum Chordata; class Actinopteri; order Siluriformes; family Pangasiidae; genus Pangasianodon; species Pangasianodon gigas. Next base: position 5,770,093 of record CM040471.1, on the reverse strand, counting down.
TAGCAGCTATAAACAGTCATTCCTTCACCACTTCCCTCTTTATGTCTCTTTGGAAGCTAATAAGATGAGAAAAATGCAGCTTTTCATGTTATTGAGAAACCTCAAAGCGTAAACTCTCTGTCTTGAAGACTTTCCCATGGTGGAAAACCTACTCTGACACTGGAGACTCTTTCCATAAATGCTAAATAAACATCCCCTTATATAAAACCTCACCATATCTTCACGTTTATATGTTTTCCTTTTTAAAAACAACACGTTTTTTTTCACCAGCCCACCAGCCTTTCCTTTGAAGCTAACAAGACAAACAACACAGCTTATTACTGAAAAAAAAGGTAACGCCCCAGCTGAGGACTTTCCCATGGCGGAAAACTTACTGACTGAAACTGGAGACTCCTTCTATAAATGCTAAATGAATATTGCTTTGTATGCAAAGCATTTTATGTAGCTGGACCTTCACAAAATTTTGTGTATATACACTTTATACACCCAAAAGTCAAAGGTCATGTCATATTTGTCATTCTGTAGTCTATTGACAGTGCATGACAAACAGAAACGTCGATAATGTAGTCATTACGTGGGGCTAATTACTGGACAGGCGTGCATAGGCTTAACCATGCCTCCTGCAGTACCGGAGCATGTAATCTGCAGGTCATCTCTGATGTAAAGCGACTATGTTTACAGGCTGGAAGAGACCGAGCTCCAGCAGGCCGTGTGTGATCAGTTATTCTGTGGGCTCATCAGGGGGCTGAGCTTCTCCTCATCAGAGCGGACGAAGCAGATGCAGCGTTAACTAAATGTAAGCGATAATGTCACCTCATCCATCCATCCATCCTTCCCTTCCTCCCTTCACTGATGCAGAGCTTTCTATTAACAACTAATCGGTCCTCCCAGGGACTCGCGCCATTAAATGCCTTTCAGCCTGGGTGAGCTTTAAGTAGAACACTTGGGGGTGTGCTGTTATAAGAAAATAATCAATGCCAGAGTTAATGTTACCATCCCAAATTAATTATTATATTCCTATAACAGCATGTCCTGATGTGTTTTATGCATCTTATACCCCACGATTACACATTTTTATTGTTTAAAGAATGACATGACATGATTTTTATCCATTTATAGTTACATTTAATGTTGTGGAACATCAGTGAAACAAGTTATAGCAGCTATAAACAGTCATTGCTTCTATTTTTTTGCCTCTCATGAAGCTGACCAGCTTCTGTTTTTTTCCTCTCTCTTGAAACTTGTCATGTTACCAAGAAACCACAAAGTCTAGACTCTGCTACCCTAAAGACTTTCCTTTGGGGGAAAATTTAAAGTTAAAGCTTTACCTCTGGCTGTTAAAAAGCACTGAGACAGGAGACTCCTTCCACAACTACTAGCAGAAAACTTCAGCACATCAACAATTACACACAGTTTTCAAATCTGTGTAAGTTGTTACTATAGAAACGATAAATTTTAGAATGAGCGCATTAATATAAGATGCTGCTGTCAGAAGTGCTGTTATAGATAACAGAATTGTGATTTCAATCAGGCTGTGCTATAATGCGGTTTATAAAAAGGTTTGGGAAACATGACGGGCTTTATTGCCGCGTGAGTGTTGCGTCTCTGCTGCAGAGAGAGGGGAATAATCTCATCACTCCAGAGGAGAACACAAGGTAGATGGCAGGGTGGAATTTGATGAGCTGAAAATAGCACCGTGCTCGAGTGTGAGAACAAGTGTGTGAAGGTTAAAAGATGGAAGCGCGTGATGTAGTACTGGAATACAAGCGGAAGGGTGACGTAGGATAAAGGAGGGAGGATCTCAGGAGGTTCTGCAGCCGTAGCCGCGGTGTGCGATGGTGCGTGTGGTGGGAAGCAGTGGGGTGGAAATGTGAGAGGTGAGCGCCTCTTCAGGGTTCTGCCATTTACCTGCTGCAACAGGGGGTGTTATATTTTTAGGCAGAGAGCACTGAGTGATGGAGCACCTGGAGACTGCAGCAAATCATCACGAGGGGTGAGAAAGAGACAAGGACAACGAGAGGAAGTGAAACAACAGTTACTCAGTGCATGCACACACATGACACTGCAGGTAGAAACAATACATTTTGGTCAATTATTTTTGAAATTTATGGATGAATTTTTGGATTCACGTCTTCTCTTAATTGGTAATAAAAAAAAAAAATCAAACTTGAACAGTAAAATATTTTTGTCTGCTCACAATCACTGCATTATGTGAAACTTTGAAGAAGGCTTTAAGCCCTGCCCGCTTCACAGTCACCATGTCATATATCCCTGAGAAGCTTGCTTTCTGATGTATGTCAATTCGTGTGTTATATAAATGCACCAATTTCCTTTATAAACCACACTACCCTGACCCCACCCACCAATACTGTACAACAGCAACCAAACAGGAAGTGTAAAGGCTAACACATGCTTCCTCTGAGACACGTGAAACCAGCTAACAGCATCTTTTCGAACTGCTGCATCACAGGGCAGTGTAATAAACTCAAAGGAAAGCGCCATCCGCCCTCTTCCGCATACATGAGCTTACAGACGCCCACGATTGCCTACAGTCGCTCTGATTGACATGGGATTTCTCCAAAACATTTTATATATATATATATATATATATATATGTTTGGAACCAAAAATCTCAGTTTTTTTTATTTTAGCTGCATTCATGAAATTTTAGTTTGTCCTGTAATATATACTGTAATATAAAACAAAACAAAAATAGTGCATGAACAACCTGATGAAAGCATGCTTCAGAAGCACACACGCTCATTCGACCAGCACAGGGCCCTCACTGAGAGCTCCTTCTGTTCTCATTCTGGCCATGCAGAGAACCATGTTTGCAGGGACAACAAATACGTGACATGAAGAAGTATCCCTCCAGCCATGCGCTCTTCTAATCCTTTTTCAATTGTCCATCAACAACAAGAACAACGACAAAAAAAAAACAGCCTACATCCTCGTGCCAGAACTGCTCAATAGCTTTTATTAGACATGACCTTTTTCCTTTGGAAAGAAAATAGAAAGAAAGTCCCTGAAGTCTGCTCATCAATGGACCTGCGAAGGCATGTGGAAAGCATGACCACGGAGGATATACGGCTTTTGTTTTTGCAACATCTGCTGCAGGCATTTGCATAATTCTCATTCGCTTAATTAGAATTGTATCTGAGGATGCAGGCGGCAGGCCGGTTTGGCTCATCGCGAGACTCACTGAAGTGAGTCCGGCACGGAGAAGCTGCCACAGGTGAGGCGCAGGTGGGGGGCAGAACTCCGGCCAAGTCTGAGATGAAGCGCTCCATTTCATTTCAACCACTCCGCTGTGTTAAGGGCTCCAAATGAGCTTTTAATTCATGTTGTATGATTGTTGGCCTTTGTTGAATTCTCAATTCTAATATGGAAAACTTA
>CM040471.1:5749597-5766597 GCA_022758105.1 Pangasianodon gigas | reverse complement strand
TATATATATATATATATATATATATATATATATATATATATATATATAAATATATATATATATATATATATATATATATATATATATATATATATATATATGCACCTAACCCTCTGACCTTTCATATCAACAATGCATTTGCACCCACAGAACTATCGCTCCCTCAATGTTTTTTGTTTTTCGCACCATTCTGTGTAAACTCTAGAGACTGTTGTGTGTGAAAATCCCAGGAGATCAGTAGTTTATAAAATACTCAAACCAGCCCATCTAGCATCAACATCCACACTACAGTTAAAGTCACAGAGATCACAGTTTTTTCCCCATTCTGATGTTTGATGTGAACAGTAACTGAAGCTCTTGACCTGTATCTGCATGACTTTATGCATTGTGCGGCTGCCAGATGATTGGCTGATTGGATAACTGCATACATGAGCAGGTGTACCTAATAAAGTGGACGAAGAGTGTATATATTTTTAAAAATGTGGCGCGTCCGCCATACAAGTCCCTATGAATGAGCTGTTACTATAAAAACGCTAACATATTAGAAAGAGTGCATTAATATAAACCTGTGATATGCAGCTGCTCTACTGTCAGAGACTCTACTGTTGTTAGAGAAAATTAATCAATACCTCTTGTGATTCTGACCAATCACGATCGAGTATAATTGTCATTAACCTTAACTGTTTGAGGTCAAAGATTCAGTCTCTGCAAAAAAAAAAAAAAAAAAAAAAAGACATTAATTACATCTTTTGTGTTTAAACATGAATCTTTGAAAGATCTCGCTATACTCAATTTAGAAAAATAAGTCTTGCATTAACAAGAAAAGAAAAATTGATTTCATCAAATTGTCTTTGAAAGAGTTTTTTTTTTTTTTTTTAAATCAATTATTAGTGTGAGTATTTATGTGGGAGCAGTTTACTCAGCATGGCACAATGTGAAAAATGGCACAACTGACTTTTATGGCTGAGGAGAGACGGTGTGTGAGAGAAGAAATAAATGAAGAGAGAGAGAGCGAGAGAGAGAGAGAGATGCTCTGTTCTTGGTGCTCACTGTCAGCATCAATCGCTTTCCCATTTAGTTTAGCTGCTGCCAAAATTCACAAGTCGCTCCTGACAGAAGCCAATTACTCTTCCCTTCTCTCCACCTGCTGCAAACGCAATTAAGTGCGGAAGCAACAAAACAACACACACACTGGTTCATCATTAAGCCTTTCTAAGCGTATGGACAAGTGTGTAACCTGTGAGCTTCACAATATCTCTATATGCTACCTTTAACAAAGCGCTCATAAACTGTGGTCTGTTCAGGAGTCACTTCCTGTGTGTTATACAGGAGGAGGTCTCAATTTGACCCCTGTTTCCTAGCAACATATTACAGGTAGTTTTCAAGTGTTGATTGCTAGCAATGAACTCCTCATGCTGAGTTTAATGTCATGGCGTATAAACAGTACGTTTATTCAAGCACGCAGAGCAGTATCAGTGAGCGTGGTCATTAAAAATGAGCACAAGGTGCCGTGTATTTTATCTTGACTAGTGAGGGGGGAAGGAAGTGTGTGTGTGTGTGTGTCTCAGTGCTCGCTGGACTGAAGTGCTCTGGCAAGACTTTCTCGTTTCTCCGCACGCTTGCTTCAATGCTTCATGCTCGTGAATACGTTTGTGTGTGCACAATTCATGGAACCTTGCACTCATTTTCAACCATTAACTCATTTTTACAAACCATAAGAGTTCTCTGGTATTGCATGAAAGATGCTGTTACAGTACAGTTTGCAGTCTGCTTTGATCTGTAGACCAGACGTCCAGATCGCGGTCATTTTGCGTCGTCTGTTCATATTTGAGACAATTTACACTACGCTTATGCCACGTACTGTTGCGAATCAGACGCTGGTGTCAAAATATATTTATATATTTATAACAAGAATCAGTATCTGTGCATCCTTAGTAACTTAACCTTTATAACTATTCGTACAAATGATGATGTACAGGTTGTTACAAGTATTCACATGAGTTCGTCCAGTCAAAAATCTACTTTTGCAAATAAAAACGGCATCAATACATGCAAATTTATCTAACATTTCTCACAATGAGTTTACAAAAAAACAAACATAAGATTATTCAGCCTAGTCCTACAACACTTCTACAGTTTACTCATTTCAAGCTTGAAATTGGAAGATCATGTTTAAGCAGTAATTTCTATAAAGACAAGTTTGAAATGAGTAAAAGTGTCTACAAATTTGCTTAATAATCTGATATTTGTTTTATTGTAATCTCATCATTAGAAATATTACATACAATATATTCAACTAGATTCAAGATATTTTCACTAGTTAGACTTTTTTTTTGCAGTCTCTATATGTGATACAATTCTACTCGTTTCAAAAAATACTTGTTTTTTAAAGACTAAATAAAAACAGGTCACTTTCAGAAAAAGGGCTAAAGCTAATCTGATTAGTTTTCTCTTGATGTGTCATAGGTGAGCTCTGATTGGATCTCTCTTTACAGGCGTCCTGAGATATAGCCTGCACAGCAATATCTCACATTATTACATTATCAAACATTATTACATTCAATCTTACATTCAATCTTTATTGCCAACGTTTTTACCATGTTAACAGAAATAATTTAGATGCGGATACAAAAAAAGAAAAAAATAATTCCAAGCCAAGGATTGATGAAATTTTCATGAATATTTTCGATGATTGGCCCACAGCCTAGATACAGTGTGCATTAATAATCCTCCAGCCTTCATTGATATCAGTTTGTGACCAGAGCGCTGCTGTTGGCTGGATTTTTACTTATTCATCGTGTAATAGCTGGTTGGTGGACTATTTCCCAACCCAGTAGTGACTCACTTGTACCTGCGCAACACACACTAATATGTCAAAGTCACTGGTGTACTGAGATAGATCCACACCTCCCAGGTAACCACTCAGCTGTGGTTTCTGATGGATGGGGTAAAGGGCTGACAAATTGCTGTAATTATATAACTATAAAGTGCATCGACAGACAGACAGGTGACAAATTAAATAAACAAAACAAAACAAAAAAAACACAATAAATTGTGTTAGTAAGGTGTTTGGGCCACCACGCGTCACCAGAACAGCTTCAGTGCGCCTTGTTATAGATTCTACAAGTTTCTGGAACTGTACTGGAGCGATGAACACTATTCTTCTGAAAGATTTTCCTTCAGGTGGTGGTGTGCGCTGTCTAACACGTCACTCCAAAATCTCCTAAGGCTGCATAATTGGGTCGAGATGTGGTGAGTGTGAAGGCCATAGCATACGAGTTACATCATTTTCATCCTCATCAAACCATTCAGTGATCCCTTGTGTCCTGTGGATGGGCGGAGTCATCCTGGAAGAGGCCGCAGTATTAATTTGACACTTCAGTATAAGGGGACAAGTGGAGCAAAACCATGTGAGCAAAAATAAATAAATGCCCCCTACAGCATAACAGAGTCGCTGTTTTATCCTTTAATTTGTTACCCATCTGTATAAGGGAGATGGACCTGATACAGGAACCAGTGAGTAGGCAATAATATCATATCATCAATCATCCATCTTTACCTCTAAAAGACTGCTCACCTAAGAAATTTCCACGATTTACATTTATATATTCAGAGATATAACTATATATTCGAGTTTACATTTATATATTCCGATTTACATTTATATATTTACATTTATATTTTTTTACATTTATATATTCAGAGTTATAACTATATATTCTATATAACTATAACTATATATACTTGCGAAAACTGTGATGAATTTATTGGTTGCACAATTGCACTATTTGTCCTTATAGTAGACAATAATAGAAGGGAATTATTTATAATCGCACTATCCGTTGCACCCAGATGAGGATGGGTTCCCTTTTGAGCCTGGTTCCTCTCAAGGTTTCTTCCTCATATCATCTCAGGGAGTTCTTCCTCACCACCGTCGCCACTGGCTTGCTCATTCGGGATAATTTCACAGTGATAAATTCAAATATTTACAATATATTTTTGTGAATCCATTTATTTCTGTAAAGCTGCTTTGTGACAATGTCCATTGTTAAAAGCGCTATACAAATAAAATTGAATTGAATTGAATATATTCGAGTTTACATTTATATATTCCGATTTACATTTATATATTTACATTTTATATTTTTTTTACATTTACATTTATGTATTCAGAGTTATAGAGTTTATAGATTTACAGAGTTTATAGATTTACATTTATATATTCAGATTTATAAATATATATTCCGATTTACATTTATATATTCATTATTTATAAATATAAATTCAGAATTATAACTATATATTTAGGATTTACATTTACATATTCAGGATTTATAACTATATACACAAATTTATAAATATATAATCCAATTTACATTTATATATGCAGAATTATAACTTTATATTCAGGATGTATAAATATATATTCAGATTTCATACAATTATTTCCTGTTTGGCCTTCATACACACACACACACAATACACAGGGCAATCAAGGGCAATCTCTCTTTTTTTTTCTTTTTTTTTTTACAGTTTTTGCACCATTTTGTAGTACAAGTCTTAACATTTTTAATCACCTTTACATTGTTTTTGGTAAATGATAATTGGTCTGATAATCTGTTTCTTTTTGGTAATGAAATGAAGTCAGTTCATGGATGTTTAATTCATGCATTCAGAGTGCACCTTTTAGATAAATGAACACATTTAAAAGGAGCTGTTGATGTGTTATTGGTCACTGAACTGATTATTTTGGTCCAGCTGATGTGATATTGGACAAAATGTAATGTGGCCCATTATCTAAAATGAGTTTGACACCTCTAGCTTAGACATATTTGGGGTTTGAGCACCACAAATGCTTAATCCTAGAAAACGTAGCTGTAAAATATAGCTGAATCAACTGGAGAAATCACCAAAAAAAGCGTTTGCCATGGGCCTGGGGGTAATTAGAGGGAGGTTAATGAGTCTGACTTGTCTAATGAGATGTGAGTCAGACTTCTACCACAGACAAACAGAGACAAAATATTCACAGTTTGGTTCAGGGTTTTTTTTTTATTTTTTTAACTTATCCCGTCAGCAGAATTTTTAAAGTGAATGGTTTCTTTAGGCGTGAATGCATGTGTATGATTCATAATCTATATTTACGTCTGGTCGCCTCAGCGACAGTCATGAAACTCCCCCACTATACTGCCATTTTATGCTATTTCTAGTCCTTTTCCTTTCACACCACATATATAACACGAGACTGCATAATACTGACATTACAGCAGCTAATGGATGTCAGGCAAAACGACAGACAGACATCTTATACACGTCTCTCTGCTACCTCCCTTTCACTGCAAGCACCACTGACTCTGAAGCGACTCATCGCTAATTATAAGGTCTGGGGAGGCCGATCTTTGTGAGCATGAACAAATCTTCAGTGCTAGTGATCACGATCAGGGTTACAACACCAGGGCTCGGTCTGCATCTCAACAACTGGCTGTTTTTAGCCCTTCCTCGACAGTCGCTGTCTCTCTCTCTCTCTCTCTCTCTCTCTCTCTCGCTTGTATGGAAACTCCTGTTCGGAGTGTGATGGCTCTATTCTGGGAAGAGTGGGGGTGTGTTTCTGGTTTCCAGGAAGGGAACCGGAGCCGGGTCAGCGTGTGGGAGAGATGAATACAGCTCCCGGAGAGAAGAGAAGACAGGAAGACAAACCTGCTGGTATTCATGACACTTGTCGCTGTATAGAGAGGGTTAGTGGTTTGGTATATAACTCTAAGCAAAGGCTTTCTGGCTTCTTGATCGGTTTTACATTTTTTTTCCTGACTGTAACCTCTCACTATGAATTAAAAGCTAGACAAATTAATAATGAAGTATCTCTTTACCAGCAATTCTACCTTGCAGAAAGCCAAATGAGATGACGCATGGGGATAGTACATGCTCTTTTAAGCTGATTATCTCCAGAAATGTACCTTGGGAATGATTTAAGCCTTCCCTTTGAGCTCAGAAAGTGTGTAGCCTGTGTGCTTACACCTGCAGTTTTTATTTGTGATGATATAAATATTCCAGGAGCTTATCAGTGTGTCACCTGTCCATCCTGAAGGAAGAAAGACTTCTAATACAAACCAACACAGTGTAACAGAGCATTTCATGGCTTCTTTTGATGATTACAGCTGCTTTCACACTCGGTGTTTTATTCCTTCAATCACCAGCACACTTTTTACATGGTATCCTACAGCGGGTGCAATGTGTCCGAAAAGCAGAACTTCCAAAAGAATCCAACGGAGTCCAAGCGAGAAAACTAACATGGAGGACAAAGTATTGGTATAAAAAACGAGTCTTGTTAGTAAGTAAATACAAGGAACATCATGATGTATTTAATTTCATTTCCAAAGTTACTAAACTTACTAAAATACCTAAAATTATTCCACAGCGCTATTGAATTCTGGCCTCCAATTGGTCAAACAGTGATTAGTTTTCTATAACAGCAGCTAATTAGACTGTTCTAATAGAGAAAACATGCCATTCATTAATAAATTACAAAATGTAATTGAAAATTGCTGTGGTTTAACAGGAATAAAACACTTCAGAACATGCTGTTAGACGGGTGTGTGTGTGGTGGTGGGGGGGCAAAAACTTTGGGGTACTAACAGTAACTCTGCTTCATCACACGACCATGCCTCTCATTTTATTAGATCACCATGTGCGGAACTGGAGACTCCTTCCATAATTTCTAAATAAACTTCTCCTCACAGAAAACGTCACCATATCGACAATTTTTAAAACCTGTTTATGTGAAGCATCTGTCATACAACTCTCTGTGTCACCGTTACTATAGAAACAATAACGTATTAGAAGGAGAGCATTAATATAAACCTGCGATTTGCAGCTGCACTACTGTCAGAGCTGCTGTTATAGGAAATTAATCAACACCTTCTGACCATTCAGAGTGGAAACTTCAACAGCACATGTTTTACTAGCATGCTGAACCAGGCCATACCTTCAGCCTCCTTGACACTCACACACACCCAAGATACTCAACCCACTCTGAACCTATGTTTCCTCATGGTGCTGACCCACCAGCCAGTCAAATCACTCCTTCCCAGGAGGTAGGCAAGACGTAAAGGTTTGAAGGGGCACCTTGGAGGATGGGGGACAGAAATAAACGCAACACAGGCAGCGCCTCAGCCACAGACCGGCTAGACTAATGAGGCGAGGCTGAAGTTGGGGGAAAATGTTCCCAGGGGTGCGTGCGTGCGCACACACGTACACACACACACACACACACACACACACACAAACACACAGCTCTCTTCGTCCGTGCCCCAGTTCCTGTGCTGAGTGTCATTAAAATCCCTGAGCTGGCCGAGCTGGACAACCTCAATTAGGTCATGGCAAAATACAGAGTTTGAAATGGAGTCACATCCGTCTGAGAACCATCATGTGCGCTACTGAACGCCAGGTAATAAGCACAGGATCTGTTTAAACTTTATTGTTGATATGCTTGGTTTATCTTATATGCACACTGGTTTATATATCAAATGAAAACCAGCACGGTTTGCAGCATTGATTCAACATGACACGACATCAAGAAAATGGATTAATGCGACATGAGAACAGCAAGAAACGAAACAGCAAGGTCTCGCTTTTATCACTGCTCATCAAACATATAGACTTTACAGAGAGACCTTTCCACAACCCGGGCAGCTCCAGTGTCCACACACCCCCTGCTCCTCCAAATGCCACAGGGACCTGTCACTTCCTGTCTTGGAGAAGGTCAAAGCATTAGCGGCATCTGTAAGCTCAGTCACCGCGCAACCTCTCTCTCCTTCTCTCTCACTGTTAGCATCTTGAACTGTTCGTATTAAAGCAGTTCACTTTAGAAAGGATTTTATCCAAATCACTGCTTTTCTTTAACACTGATCTAAGCGGTGTAGATGGTTACATTCGGAATGCTTATCCTGAATTCACACGGGACGCATCATGACGAATCCATTCAATCTACGCTGCATGTGCTCCATGCGCTCATTTTTATCAGGAAAACTAACGCTCAAATGTGGAAGCGTGTCAGTGAAACACTCAAGATGGGGACAGTGACTGCAATTACAACACAACAACAAAAACATGACAGGAGACAGTGAGACAATGGATACACAACCTATCCTTCTTTTTCCGGTTGTCCATGAGCATCACTACCGTACAAACACTTTTCTATAAATCTACAGGTCGCACAGTCATGACAGTTTTCTAGATTTATTATTTTACATCAAAGTTACCAGTGCTTAGAAAGTTTTAAGCTTTCTATGGAGTTTACGCTTTACTTACACACATGTAAGAAAGAGATGATGCTTAAAACAAGGGCAGCGTGATGCACAGGCTCAAGCTTCACACACCTCTTTACATTTCTGCATTGAAGTGTACTCGCATGGCGAAACAGAGAGGGGGTTTATGGGTAAATGTAGCATGCTAACAGCGTGCCATGTGTATCTTCGGTGCTGCGAGTTAAGCAGCCTTCAGAACAACATTGATTGGTCCCAACAAATTTATCCACTGGAGCACAAGCTTAACATCTGTTTATTATAAACAGGTATTAATTCTGTGTTCAGACAGATAATGTTTATTATTCCAACCAAATAAGCTTAGTATGTGCAAAGACATTCGCCACACATCGGCTTTAAAATGAGTGGTGTGTGTTATAATGAGCTTCAGTGAGCTCTCAAATTCTGTTTTTCCTCACATTTCGTCAAATTTAAACACATGCAATGCAAAAATAAACTGTTTTAGATCAAAGACTTTCTGCCGTTACGTTTGGTCAAGCAAAAACGCAATCTTTCGTCGATGACGTCAGTGTCTCCAGCGGCCATTGAAGCAGACTGTGTTTGAACATGTGTGACATCACAGTACGAAAAAGGCCACTAGAGTTGCTCTTAATGTACTTCAATGTTTTACTGTATATTAATAGTACCTGTGATTTAGGTAGGCACACAAACCTGCACTTCCTGCAAAAGATCATACATCAATTTACCCAAATCTCAATTTCATATCACATGACTCAAGAAATAAATATAAATGCTTTCCACTTTCTTGTACTTTTCAGTACAAGTGCAAATATACACTCATCATCCACTTTATTAGAAACACCTGCACGTTTATGCAGTTATCCAATCAGCCAATCACATGGCAGGAGCTCAATGCAAAAAAAAAAATCATGCGGATACAGGTCAAGAGCTTCAGTTATTGTTCACATCAAACATCAGACTGGGGAAAAAGTGAGATCTCTGCGGCTTTGTTCGTGGCATGGTTGTTGGTGCCAGATGGGCTGGTTTGAGTATTTCAGAAACTGCTGATCTCCTGGGATTTTAACACAACAGTCTCTAGAGTTTACACAGAATGGTGCGGAAAACAAAAAACACCCTCTGTTTGGAGGGTCTGCTGACTGAAACACCTTGTTGCAGACAGAGATCAGAGGAGAGTGACCAGACTGGTCTGAGCTGAGAGGAAGCCTATAGTAGCTCAAATAACCACTCTTTACAACAGTGGTGAGCAGAAAAGCATCTCAGAATGCACAACACATCAAACCTTGAGGAGGATGGGCTACAACAGCAGAAGACCACATCATTAACTGAAGCTCTTGACCTTTATCTGCATGATTGTTTTGCATTTTTTTGCTGCTGCCACATGATTGGCTGATTAGATAACTGCATGAATGTGCAGGTGTTCCTAATAAAGTGGACAGTGAGTGTACTAATGTTGGTCTATTAAGTAAGGAATAAAGCATGACAGGGCATGCTCTTGTAGGAGATTAATCAATGATACGTTGCACTTTTTATCCATTCATAGTTACTGTTGTGGAATGTCCATAAAAGAAGTTAGTTTCTGTTCTCACTTCTGTTACACTAGCTATAAAGTGCTGGTCCCTCACCAGCCTCTCTTTTTCCCCCTCTGTTTTAAAGTTAATAAGACAAAATAAATAAATTGCACAGAGTTCTACATCCTGAAGACTTTCCCATGTTGGAAATCTACCTCCGACTGTTCATGTGCTGACACTGGAGACTCCTCCTATAAATGTTAATCATCTCTAAACAGAAAGCGTCATATCAATGACTACACCTTTTTCTTTGTTAAACAACATTTTTAAATATCAATTTATTATTGGTCCTAGAATTAAAGTGGGGGCCCTCTGTGATAAGTCCCTGTGTAACTTGTTACCGTGGAAACAATAGCGTGTTACAACGAGCACAGATTTGAGAATTCAGCAGCACTGTGCTGTGATGTACAATTATTCAAAACGACGCACAAATCTCATGCTATCACATTCAGGATATCACATCTGAGTGAAAATGAAGTCCCCTGAAGGCCATTCTGCTAAGTGCTTTAATGTGGCTCACTACCTGTCTGTCTAACTGGGAAAAACAGGCTTGATGAATAGCGCGAGGGCGCAGCTCCTCCTGAGACCAGCCTGGTGACCAATCAATAGAGTGGCAGTACTGCCTGGCCCAGAGGCTCACACATCAATCAGAATCGAGCGCCTCGTACTCGGCCTCCGTCTCACTGACAGCATCCTCGTTGCCGGCCCGCGCATGAGCCATAGTTGTCTATTACTCTTGGCAGATGGACCACGGGGACAAGTGTACTGCCTGGCACGAATAACTGGCACTAGGGAAGCTCTAACATGGGTAGTGGAGAGGATAGAAAGAAAAACATGTTATCTCTGCTTCACTACATAGAGGGGAGGAAGTGACAGGCCAATTCAGGCTGATCAAAGTCACAGAGACCAAGTTAGCAAAACAGAGGAAGTGCATGTCCTCGCTGACTGTGTAATCGGAGCGGTTTGTCCTGGGTTGTCGACACTCCCTCCCCTCGCTTCACTTTAAAACCCACATGCCCCTCTTAGACAGATGCCGCATGCTATAATCTAAATGTGGCACTGGATTAATCAACACCTTGCTCTCGTGAGTCCTCAGACACCATGAAACGAAAGAACATCCTGCTGTCCTCCTGGACCGCAGCACTACAGCGCCTCACGGTGACCAAAGCGGGTTAGGAGTGCGCACCTGTTACAGAGCACATGCAGAGCCCAGAGAACGTTCCTCAGGGTGAGGACAGGAACAGGGTGTCCCTGAGGGGAAAATAGTCAAGTACAGAAAAGATCAGAGCGGATTCAGTGATCTGTGGATAACAGCACGCTGATGCCTTATGAACGTGTTGTCTCCTGAGACGGGTAATGGCTGTTTGTAGACTGGATGATATCCATAACAACATCCCCTAAACACTTCAGAACCTCAGACAGACATAACAGAATATAGTAGGAGTAAAAAATTCATGAAGGTATCGCCCAATTAAATAAATTTTTAAAAAAAAAGCGTTAGTTAGGTGTGTTAACCATGACAAGCCTCCAGAACAGCTTCAAAACTCCCTTTTATAGATTATAGAACACTGTTCCTCGAAAAATATTGTCAGTTGGTGTTTTAATAACAGTCATGGAGAGCACTAACGATTTGCTCCAACCGGAGTTCAACTGGGTTGAGATTTGATAAGTGTGAAGGCCATAGGATTTTATTAACATCATCAAACCATGCCCTGAGCCCTCGTGGCCTGTGGACGTAGGCAGGATCATCCTGGAAGAGACCACACCCATCAGGACAGAAACATTTCATCACAGGATAGAGGGATCATTCAGAAGAACTTTGTACTGACTTGCAGTGCTGCTTCTCTTTTTCCCCTTTTGTCATTTCTCTAAAAATAGTGGATGTTTAAATGGCGCCATCTAGTGGCAAAAAGGTTGCAAATTTGGCCAGTGAGCATATGTTGAAATAAAAGGTCAGTCTCTTCAGGATTTCACGCTTTTGCGATCGCAGAAATTAACGCAAAATCAAGCAAACTCCGCAATATTCAGAGGAGCTTGCAATTTCTCTAAATTACCGCAGATTTGGGCCAAGACGCTTCATGTGACATCACAACACGCATTCAGCCAAAGCCCTGTTTGATTCATATGCATCGAACATGAGCACAGCTAAAAGGTCTCGTTTACCAACAAACATCACTGCAAAAGACCATGAAAAACAACATCCGGGTGTTTTACATGAAAGTGGAGGCAAGCTGTTTTGCACACCATTCAACATTGTCATAGAACATAAAAGGAAATAAAGTCTGGTGAGTCACTTTTCCTCCGCAACGCATAGAAAAATAGCTGCTGTGCCTCAAATGCCAAGGCAAATCACCATGATTGAAGCGACTGCATCAAGGTCTGTGGTGAAAGAATCGAGGCGAGTGTAAGAGTCTAGATCACAGAAGACCTGATAGAGTAGTAAAATGTAGACTGTGTGAGAGCTGGAAACTGACAGGGTTATGGGTGGTTTGAGGGACAGCAGGAATGGCTGGCCATCACAAATGTGACCACTGATTGTGTGTCAGAGAGAGAGAGAGAGAGAGAGAGAGAGAGAGAGAGAGAAAAAGAGAGAGATTAGACAACCCAATAATTTTAAGTGACATAATTGAATGAATAAAATTTTACATAAATCCACATTTTTTTTTGACTCAAAAATCTAAGATGTGTGAAGACTGGGTCACCAGCTGCACTGCACTTGTCATTCCACTCATGAGGAGATTTCTCAAGGACAAAGTAATCAATGGAGCAGCCATTCCAGGTTATTACCAGCTTTAAGAGAGGTATTTGGGAGCAATATAGAAGAAAGAAAAAGAGGAGCTGAAGCTAAATCTTGCTTCTGTGATTTTTGATGAAATGCCAGAGAGCCCAAGGGTTCTTGAGGTCAGAAAAGTAATAAAAATGTGTACTGAATGTTCTCTGTGGTATACTTTTTAATCATAGAAAGAGATTACATTTGTCTTCACTGGTAGCAGTTTAAAAGAAAAATCCTGTGCTTGCAATTTCGCCAAGCCAAGTAGATTTCCAAAAAAAAAAAAAAAAAAAAACAACAACATTGCATCACAAATTTTGAAAAAAGCCGCAGCAAAATCAAGCAAAAAAACTCTGCGAAATTCTGTACGGACTGAAAGGTCTAATTTTCTTCTAGATAAAAAGGTTCCAGTCTAACAAACAGATCTAACAGTCGCAGTGTCCAGTAGAGCGACTTGAAACAGACTGGAATTTTAATATTTACCAAAAACATTTTACTGTTCAATGCACTATTACCGTCTTCATGCGTTCTTATCCTTGACGTCCCAATAAACTCCACTCCCTGCTATTCGTTTTATTGGGATGAACAAACGACACAAGATTATTATATTAAAATCGATTGGAGTCTAGCGTAACATTTACACATGGAATAAAATCTACAGACATCTTTTAATGATTACGTGAAGTGTAAAGCTGAAAGAACAAAAAAAAAAAGAAAAGAAAGAAATCTTGGAGAAGAGGTGTTCGGCGTTCAAGAAGTCAGAATACTCTAGTTTTTAAAAAGGAAAAAATTTTTTTTAGAAAAATTATTATTTTACTTTGAATCACTGAAGATTGTGACATTTCCGTTTCCACAACTCTGCTTCACAGCCTTTTTTGAAGAATCATAGTGGGCAACTTGTGTACTTTTTTTTAATGACTTATCTTTTCCCCCCCAGATGTGTTGTTGCAATTGTGTCTGGTTTGTGAAATATCTTTGCTGTGATGGTATCAAGATGTCATAGTGTGTAAATTCAATTTTCACTGCAATAAAAATTTTTTTTACCACATTTTAATCATTTATAGAAATACCCTGAATAACAGCCTACCTACTAGACCTTATCTAAAATCAGAAAACAACCCAAAAGTGTTAGCAAAATAATTTTAATAGATGATTTTTTTTTTTTTTACACAAATTTATATACAAAATGTACAAGCCAGGTTTCTTGTTCCTTTAAAAACATCTCCATAGTGAACTTGCACAGTGCATCAGAGTACAATGAGAGTCTGATCAGAATAAAAGAAAGTTACCCCAGGTCTGAAGACTGGGAGCCTTTCGGCCTCATGTGCTTCTGACCGCCGCTGCTCAGAAAGTTCAGCTGAAAGTCATCAGCGATGGAGCAGCAGACCTGCAAAAGGCTCTCGAACACAGATGCACAGCAGAACAACACACACACCACATACATAATATAGAGCATACACACACACACCTCTTTGTGGAGCAGGTTTACCTGTGTGCTCAGGTGTCTGAGCAGGCGTGGGCGGGGCTTACAACACTCTGGGCAGCGGCACATGACGCAGAGCCACGAGCCTCCTGCTGCGCATGCGCGTCGCTGTGAGACAAGGAGAGCCAAGAGATGAACCCTTGTTCGTATACAAAGCGTCAGCAAAAAACAGACATTGTGATAAAAAAAACTCTTTAACATGTTTTTTTTTTAATGTTAACAGAATACAATGAGTGGGTATTATGAACTTGAGTCATAATATCAACGCTCACTTTAGTTTTAAACGGGTTCAGCGGCTCAGTTTCCGGATTTTCTTTTCCTTTTTTTTCCGCCCCAAGATGGCGACCGTCAAAATGGCGACCATCAAAATGGCGTCGATTCAGAGCTCGTTGCGGAAGAACACGCTCTCGAAGTCCCGGTGCTGAAAGTCCATAGTGTCCTCATGAGTGTAGAGAGAAGTGTAAGAGTAGATGTGTTCGTGCTGAGCAGGTAAACAGTTACTGTGTCTAGAAGATGGCGCTGTGATGTTCATGTCACTGTAAACGAGCTCCATCAGGTACTGCGTGGTGTTTCTCGGCGCCATGGCTCCCGCCGGCAACGCGTCCGCCTGGTTCTGCTTCTCCCACGCCAGGCTGTGACAACGGCGTCCGGGCTTCCTCGGCGATTTCCCGGCGTATTTTCTAACACCGGCTTTCACGACACTCGCGTACACCGACTTCCTCCTTCTCCTCCACCGGCCTGCTCGGCTCTCGCGCTGCTTCCTCCCTTCCGTCGCCATGGCGTCAATACACATATCGGCGCGCGTGCTTAAAAAAAATAAAATAAAAAATAAAATACGTTTAAAAAAAATGTAGCCGTAAACCAAAAATAGTTTAGTAGGTCTTTTTTCCGGAGGGGAGGAAAAAAAAATATTAAAAACAAAAACTAAACCAACACTACAAAGAGAGAGCTCTTCGTTTCTGCGTCTTCTCAACGTTTCTGTTTCGCTGAACTTGCTGCATCAGGTATAACTTTGAAAGCAGGCGGAAGTGACGATTTTTAGTCATCAGCCAATCAAACGCCACTTCATCTTCTTCGGCGGATTTGTTGTCGGTGTTTCAATGCCGCAGGGATGAGTCCTTTTTTTTTTTTTTTTAATTTTATTTATTTATTTATTTTATTATTATTAACCAGAAACAAATATACAACAGTATACAAATATGTACAGACTAATACACAGAAACATGCCAGAATGTACAAACCGTTGATTCATGAGTCAAAAACTGTATATTTATGAAAAATATTACAAGTCTTCTTTGCTTTTTTATTAATAATGTTCTCCAAACTGGTGCAGTAGTCAGGAATGAGTCCTAAAACCCGGAAATTAGTTAGCATTTTACCACACTAAAAAAAAAAAAAAAAAAAAAAAAAAAAAAAAAAAAAAAAGCATTAGCATTTTACCACTTCCGGTTCCATCGTCCCGAAGTCAATGGGTTTTTTGGTTAAATGCCTGAAATAAGGTCTGTGGTTAACACAAGCTCAAGATATTTTTCACGTTTTATTCTATGACATAAAATGCATCATCAATACCCCACTCGTGATTTTTTAAGCCTTTACGTGTCTTGAAAAAGGCGGTTGCTAGCAAGTTGCTAACCGGGAGTACAGAGGTTGTCGGGGACATTAAACGTCATCACACCGAACAGGAAAACTCATCTACTCCACGTATAAACAAACGGAATTTTCTCCAAAATTCTCTCCAATTTTCGCCAAGATTCATCCACAAAAAGTGCCCAGTGAATCCTTATCAGAGAGCATGTTTTAAAAATAAAGATTGAAAGAGTTGTCGGAAGCTTAGTGGTGATGACGTTGAAGTCATGCGACCGTGGTGTAGTTCGTTTATAGCCTAGCTTCGGCTTTTTACTTCTGGCGATTGAATTTAGGCTTCAAAATTCATAGAAGTTGTGTTCATTTGTGAAGATTATCTTGATGAACAAAACTGGTAAGAATCATAAACTTTTGTTGGTCACAGAGATTATTTTCTGCAATAATCCGTCATCACTGCGGCACTCTATACCGCCACCTACTGTCCGGTCGTGTCATAGTGTATCTCATCCAAACATAATGACGAGCACTGTGAAGTGTATTACTCACAAATTTAACATTTCATTTAGGTTGGAAAACATATTTACTCCAGTTCTAATAGCCCATGAACATAAAAGCAACATTATTACCACAGGAGCAGATTGTAAATGATACCACAAGTTCTGTCTATCTATCTAACTCAGTATAAACTTCCTGTTAATAATAAATACATTAACCATTTCATGCACAGCGTTCACCCTTATGCACAGCCAAGCTAAGGCTCTTTATGTGTTTTTGGAAAATATAAGATGTAAATCACCTTCGGATCATTTGAGAGCATTACTGTAAGTTATGTAGCTCTATAGACGGTTCTGTCATCCTCAATCTTTTCTTTCTACATAAAATAAAAAATAAATAACAACAACAAAATGTCTTTTTAAAGATTTTAGATTGTTTTTAATTAAAGATATTCTTTAATTAGGGCTGTGTAGTCTTTAGTTAGTTGTGTGTAGTCTTTAGTTAGTAATGTGTAGTCTTTAGTTAGTAATGTGGAGTCTTTAGTTAGTTGTGTGTAGTCTTTAGTTAGCTCTGTGTAGTCTTTAGTTAGTTGTGTGTAGTCTTTAGTTAGTTGTGTGGAGTCTTTAGTTAGTTGTGTGTAGTCTTTAGTTAGTTGTGTGGAGTCTTTAGTTAGCTCTGTGTAGTCTTTAGTTAGTTGTGTGGAGTCTTTAGTTAGTTGTGTGTAGTCTTTAGTTAGTTGTGTGGAGTCTTTAGTTAGTAATGTGGAGTCTTTAGTTAGCTCTGTGTAGTCTTTAGTTAGTTGTGTGTAGTCTTTAGTTAGT
>CM040471.1:5702157-5742210 GCA_022758105.1 Pangasianodon gigas | reverse complement strand
TACCGTGGCATTGAAGATGGGGAAAAAATGGGCTTGGTGCTTTCTTAGTGGAAAAACAAGCAAATTGAACAATACGGTGTTCGGTCATTTTGTTACATTTCATCATTTTGTTACTTCTAGTATTTCTTCATCAATGTACCAGTCGTCATAGACCTAAAGAATAAGTTTTACTGTAGTATTAATAATTGGATGAGTAGATGTGGTTTCTTTGGTAAAGTTTAGGTCTATATTATAATTATAATAATGACGTTATTAGATCATCTGCTGTCGTTCCTCTTACAGGAAATGAAGAACCCTCCACCAGGCATCACGGTGAACCCAACCAACTGGCAGTGGTTCTCCCTGATGGAGGACGCCATGGAGGGCAGGCTGAACGACAGCGAGGCCTTGGTGTCCACCATGTCGCTGGGCGAGGACAGCGACTACCGCCCCGACAAACCCAGGAGACGAGGCCGCGATTCGTTCCGCAGCGACGTCGAGCTCCTCGTCGACGGAGAAGACACGGGGCTCTCGGGTGACACGGGACGAGAGCTGGGCAGCGACCGAGACGACATGGAGCACGAGAGGGCGTTGCTCGAGAGCGACCGGTCGGCTCTAGACAGCGAGAGGATGGTGCTGGAAAGAGAGAAGATGGTCCTGGATAGGGAGCGAGCCGGGCTGGAGAGGGAGCTCGCCGCACTGGACCGGGACAGAGCGTCCCTGGAGAGGGAGAAAGCCGCCGTGGAGCGGGACAGAGCCTCCGTGGAGCACGAGCGCGCTCAGCTGGAGAAGAAGAGGGCTGAGATGGACAGAGAGAGAGCGAGGCTGGAGAGAGACAGAGCAGCACTGGAGAGACAGAGAGCAGGCATCGGAGGAGACGTAATCGACAATCAGGAGGGACCCGAGAAAGCGGCGGAGGAGGAAATAGAGCTAGCGTCCATACAGAGGAGACAGAAATTCCTCGATTTATTCGAGAAGCTGATTGAAAACTTCTGAAAGGTTTCTGATGGAAGAATTGGCTTCTTGTTATCCTGAGTGTAATTTTTTTTTTTTTTTTTTTTGGAAGATGCTGTATGATTTGCCATGCTTGAAGTTTTTTTTTTTGTTGTCATTGTTTTTGTTTTTGTGGTATCCTACTGATGTGAACGGCAGACATGTCCGAGACGTGTTCAGGGTCTGAGCTAGAGTTCTCCTCAGTTAGGCTGTCAATGAAAAACGTTAAGCCACCTCTGTTTTGGAGAGGTCATCCAAACAACTTTTATTCAATTGTGGTATTTTCATACAAAGCACATATGAACCAGGTTTAGCATCTCTCGCCCTCACACAGTACAATAGCTCTGAAGTGTTAACTTGAAGGCTCTTGCCCCGTGGACAAAAACAAATAATTTGTTCTGATTTAATTATATACCAAATATTGCAGTTCATGTGGAAAAAAAAAAAATCACGATTTATGTTTTTATATTACAATACAGACTTTACAACAAAAATGTTTATGTTGATGCTTCTTTTATTGCATTAGATAATAAATTTTACCTTTCAAAATTCAGTGAGCACCAGCTGTGACTGATTTTACGCTAGTGTTAAACAGATTTCAAAAACAATTATATGAATATTAACAATATATCATTTATTATTATTTATTTATTTTTTTTTTACAAAACACATTTCATTTGTCTGGGTATCATTTCCAGTCCAAAATACAAAACAAGTAAAATACATTAAAGGTTTGAATTTTCTTTTCTTTTCTTTTTCAGATCAAGAGTTTGCATATGCGCCGTCTAATTTTTTTTTTTTCCCCTTCCAAAAATTTTCTGATTATTTTTTCCAGATTTCATGAATCTGATTGTTCTTAAATATTCACCCACACATCATCTTAATTTGTCATATTTAACATTTAAACATGTTAAATGATGTGTGTATATTGCACATGTGGGGGGGAAAAAAACCTTACTGAGAGGAACAACCAGCTGACGTGTGTGTGTGTGTGTGTGTGTGTGTGTGTGTGTGTGTGTGTGTGTGTGCAGAAAACCTCTTGTATAAGACAGCCATTCATACGAGTGTTTATTCCAGCCCAAAGTTTGAAAAGAAAAAAAAAAAGTTGGAAACTCTCAGAGGTTTTTGTGTGTGTCTGTAGAAGTGTGTGTGTGTGTGTGTGTGTGTGTGTTTAAATAAGGGCGCCAACAGGAATACGTGGCAAACACACATAAGCCTGTGGAGTTCTGCTGAGGTTGATGGGGTTGCTGTCCAGGCGAATGTCCTCCAGCGCCATCCGAATGTAGTTCAAGTCGTTCTGTTTGCAGAACGTGTCTTCGTGTATCATCTGGATGTTGTTGTTCTGAGGAAAAAGTGGGAAATATTAATTTTCCTCTTTTGCTGCAACATATTTTATATCTTATAAAAGGCTTATACCCAGCACAATTTCAGAAAGCTTTGAGTACTTTTCTCTAACAGCAGCTCTGACAGTAGTGCAGCTGCAACTCACAGGTTTAGATTAATGCACTCGTTCTAATACATTATCGTTTCTATAGTAACAACATAAAGAGATTAAAAGTGTGCAGTTATTCATATGGTGAAATTTTCTCTAACAAAATGACTTAATTTAACATTTATGGAAGGAGTCTGCAGTGTCAGCACTTTCCGAAACTCTTCAGGTCAGAGGAGTTTGGTGGAGTTTGAAAGACCGTTTATAGCTGCTATAACATTCCACAAACGTTAAATGTAACTATAAATGGATAAAACATACTGCGTGTTCTTCTTTAATCCATTAAAAATGTAATTGTTGGCAAATTGCTGTGGTACAAGAGGAATAAAACAGTTCAGGACATGATGTTATTAGAATAATCACAACTTCGGGGTGGAATAATAGCTCCACTTCATGTCATGCCACCTGGTTGCTGATTATTTTCCTATAACAGCATGACCCCCTTATTGACACAATAATTCATAAGGTTTTAAACACCTCTATGATGTGAATGCTTTACTTTTCACATCCATTTAAAAATCTTCACAAGAACCTGTCAGTTCCTGCTGTATGCGATGAGGCCACGTTTAACTGTAGCACATCATTAAACTTATTTTATTCTTATATTATATTTTATGGAATAAATGCCTCATGTGTTGAACTGTCTTGATTTCGATTTTATGCAGTCTTTGATTTTAAGTATTTTAAAAGCCAGAGACCTTTTTAACTGTAAAATAAATTCCATGTATGTATATATATATATATATATATATATATATACATATATTTCAAATATCAAGCTCAGTATGTAAATGCATACAATAATGTTCTGGCTATTTATTAGAGCCATAGAGCTTCATTCCTGAACTTTTCACCCACAGGAGCACATTAGATTCGACTTTATTCGTACTGTACGTCTCACTGTTGTTTGAGTTATTGATGTTGGAACTGAAGCTATTCAATTCAAGTGACTCAACTCAAACCTGCGAATAACTATAAGTTATAACTGTAATAACTTGGTAATAAATCTAATTAAAATTAAGCTTTGATTAAAATGTAAAAAAAAAAAAAAAAAAAAAAAAAAAACAAGGCCCACACTTGGAGAGCTTGTTTTAGGCCATTCTTATTTTTTTTCTTTAAACAAATTATAATAATATTTTTAGTGTGGATTGTGGAGTGTCAGCCAGTTAACTCTGAGGCTTCAAATCAATTGTGTGACTTTTAAAGAAGCCTTAGATGTAACATAAATCTAAATCAAATTTAAACACATGCATAAATTTACATTTACCCTTATGTAGGTGTAGATAATATGATAAAACAAAAAATATATTGAAATACTGTCTTGTGAGGACGTCTTCAGGATACACAATATGTGTCACAAATTATAGTTTTGATGATTTACAAAAAAAAAAAAAATTAGTTACCAATAATTAGTTACTAGTTACAGTATTATAACACAATACTAAAAATGTGTCATGTTAATATATTGTAATATAACGTGTTGTAACTTTGTACGTTTAAAGTGACATTGAAAGTGGCATTAATATTTAATGGAGTCTGAGGATACCTGCAGCCACTCTGTGTATGATATTCTGTCTGTGTGATAATGTTAGTAGTGTGTGATTTTGAAGATAGTGGGAAGGACGACAATCACTCTGGCTCAGAAATGTGAGATAGAGACTTCTTTTAAAGGTTGGAGTAAAATGAACACACATGGAGTGTACACATGGGGGCAGCAGTGAGGTGGGAGTGCAGGTACCTGTAGGTGCAGAGAGCGCAGACTCTCAGGCAGAGGAACAGGGATGTGATCGATGCCGTTGTCCGTCAGGTAGAGGTAAAGTAGTCCTGTCATGTCCTACGACGCAGAAACAGCACAGTTACAGCCAGATCATTCCACACACACACACATACATATATACTGTGCTTAATGGGGATGGTAGATATCACTGATGTGCTTTTCTGTCCAATACCAAGACTAGAAACATGGTATGGTACCAATACTTTGTGCTATCATTGATATCAAGGATGATATGTGAAGTAATTCATCTGAAAAATTTGGGTCCTATAACTATAACAATCTGTGAAACAAGTTAGCTCCTGTTATCAGTCATGTTATAAACAATCGTTTCCTCATGAGCCTCTCTTTTTTTCTTTCCAGTTAATAAGATTAAAAAAAAACACACACAGCTTGTCACGTAACTGAGAAGCCTCAGAGAGTAAACTTCTCTCTCCTGAAGACTTTCCCACACTGGAAAACTTACTGGCTGGAACTTATACTGGAAACTGGAGATCAATGAATATATATTTCATTTAAATACAGTTATTATTAGTCTTAGTTTATATGGAGGGTCTGTCGTACAAGTCAATGAATAAGTTGTTACTATAGAAACAATAACGTATTAGACTAGTAGCCTAGTAAGCAATACCTAAGGAACAATTAAAAATAAACTTTACTTTAACCTGCACCCAGAATAGCTTGTATAATACTTTTGTCTTTCCCTCTTACCTTGAAAGCTTCATTCTGGATGCCAGTTCTGCCCAGGTGGTTGTGACTGGCATCAACAAGGGTCATTGTGGCTGGCAGTGCTGGGAGTTGAGCTACACTGTTTTCTCGAATCACCAGTTCCTCTAAAGCGGGCAGGCCGAAGAGAGCGCCATCTTCGATCTTTGAGATGGCATTACTTGTCAGATCGATCCGCTTCAGTTTGTCTTTATGATGGAGAGCAAAAAAGACAACATTTCAGAGAGAACTCATTATTCAGAATTCAAAATTCAAAAATGAATTTCTGGCCTAATTTACCATATTAATGCTCTACATTAATATAAATCCAAGAGAGTATTCAACTAATAGTGAAGCATATTTCATATTTTATATAAAGCTGTATAAATCAGAGAACTGTGACGTTATACTGTAATTCCAACTTCTCAATATTTATTTTTGCCGAACTTTTCAGAATATACATAGTTATTATAGAAGAGATGGAATGGAACGGGTAAAAAAAATTATATGTTAATGTTGACTAGATACTGTGGGCAACAGTTATATAATTAACCCGAAGATATCCACAATACTGAAAAAAACAAAGTATCAAAAGTGTCATTAAGTTAATATATCACAATATAGATATTATATAGTCATATTGTCCAGCCCTACTCAACAGTGCTGCAGTGAATTATGTTTAGTTTGTATAACATTTTCTATAAATGCAAAAAAATACTCAAGTAAACATACTCATGTTAGCAAAGTCTGATTTGTTGATCTTAGTAATCCTGTTGTAGCGGGCGTAGAAGTGAGTGGTATCTTTGGGAAGAGGAGGCACGTTATCCAAATTCACATCATCACAGTACACAGATCCTCCCAGGCAGGTACACAGCACACAGGTGGGCATGCCTTGCCACCAAACCAGTAGATGGTGTCCACAAAAAAAATAAATAAATAAAATAAAGAGACATAAGTATGAGTCCAAAAACGCAACCGAAGAAACAAATAAACTATAGTAGTGTTTCCCAAGTTGATCCTCAGGAACCCTGGACTGTCCAACTTTCTGCTCTCTTCATATAGCAATACATCTTAACCAAACAATCAAGAACCCTGAATCCCTGGTAAGCATGGGTTGGAAGCTGGGGAAAAAGTAAACTGCGGACCAAGCGGGGATCTCAGAGGACCAATTTCAGAAAGAATTTGTCCTAAATGAACACTCTATTTAAAAAAGTGACAAAGCTAACAATGAATAAAAGCTAGTTTGGGAAACATGTTCTAATTTGCATGATGTGATCTGGCCCCTATATTTTAAAAAAATTGTATAACATGAGTTATGCATACATTCATTCACAGAGGTGTTTAAGTGAAACACAACAAACGATGATGTGTGTATAATAATATCTGGATTACTAATCTGTTGCTGTCTTACTCTTATAACAGATAACAAAGAACAGGTCTGAGATTATGGAACATTTTAAAGGGCTGTTCCTATTAATAAATGTAAACCATGTAGAATTTAAAACATAGGACATTGTATTATAATGAAATTGTACCAACCTTAGTGTGCATATCTCTTAGTGGAATATTCTTTTATTTTGATAAATTCTATGCGATTGTTGTAATTCACAATATTCATGTTGGTTGACCTTAAATGCACAATAAAGAGGTAGGACACTAACCTGGAATGTCAGTTTCAATGACATCAACATCAGGCTCAGGGCTCTCAGGTAGCCCTGAACCTGTTGTACTCCCAGGGGTCTGGGTGGTGGGAAACAGCGTCTCCTCTTGTTACACACAACGTTAGGATGTTAGGAGAAGGATTAGCACAGGGTTTGACAAAGAGATAAAGTGAGCAGTGAAGATCTTGAGTTGAACACAAATAACACACATTTAACCCATCACAGCCAGTTAAATGAAGGTTTGTGAGAAGAGGAAAATATCATGTATCAGTAGACATGGTGTATAGTAAATGTGTTAGCATTACTGGACGAAACAGGAAATTGCATATTATTTTAATGGTTAAAATGATCCATTATATGCCTGATCCAATATATGGCTGCCTATGACTCTGGGGCTCTTTTCAGGCTGTTGTGCTTCCAAGTTGCAAATATTAACAATATGATCTCTACATGGCAAGTGAAGTACTAACCTTCCTTTAGAGTAGGGATGATTGTTACCCATTCCTCAGGAACCCCAGATTCCTCAGGAGGCCCTAGAGTCACAGGCTCCACAGGGAGTAGAGGTTTCTCTGGTGCCCCCGTTTCCCCAGAGACTTCTTCGGGGCCAGTGGTAACTGTAATATAGATCTGCTCCTCTTGGTAAAGACAAGGCGATGCGGTAAGAGATCAGTTAGAGCCCCATAGCACAAGAAGAGGCCTGACAGTATGATAGTAACTTTAGCAGTAAGAACTAATAAGAAGTTACTAATAAGACTAATAAGAAACCGTTCACCTGGCCAGTTAGACAACTACTCAACCCATAGTGAAACACGTCACATTCTACACTATAGAATACACAGGTATTAGGTGTACAGAATGCAGTTTCCACTACAGTCAATAGTACTGACCTCTGCCAGGAACCAGTGTTATTTCTTCACCCGAAACCCCAGAGGGTCCAGAGCCAAAGTCCCCAGAATCTCCAGAAATATGTTCCTCAGAATCTCCAGAAATAAGGTCCCCAGAGGCTCCAGAAACAAAGTCCTCTGGGACCCCAGAAACAAATTCCCTAAAGTCTCCAGAGACAATCTCCTCAGATACTCTTGAATCAAAGTCTCCAGAGATTCCAGAGACAAAATCTCCAGATTCTCCAGAAACAAAGTCCCCAGATACTCCAGAAACAAGGTCTCCAGATACTCCAGAAACAAGGTCTCCAGATACTCCAGAAGCAAAGTCTCCAGATACCCCAGAAACAAGGTCTCCAGATACTCCAGAAACAAAGTCTCCAGAGACTCCAGAAACAAGGTCTCCAGAGACTCCAGAAACAAAGTCTCTAGGGACTCCAGAAACAAAGTCTCCAGATACCCCAGAAACAAGGTCTCCAGATACTCCAGAAACAAAGTCTCCAGAGACTCCAGAAACAAAGTCTCTAGGGACTCCAGAAACAAAGTCTCCAGAGACCCCGGAAACAAAGTTTCCAGACACTCCAGAAACAAATTCACCAGATACTCCAGAAACAAATTCACCAGATACTCCTGACACAAGGTCTCCAGAGATTCCTGAACCAAGGTCTACAGAGCCTTCAGAACTAATATCTCCAGAGCTTACATCTGCAGAGCCTCCAGAACTCAAGCCCCCAGAACCTCCAGAACCCAGAGTCTCCCCAGAATGGTATTCTCTAGCATCGGGAATCTTTCCAAAAACCCCTGAAGCTCCAGAAGCCCCAGAACCTCCAGAACTCAGCATGTCCCCAGAACCCAAAGAGTCTCCAGAGATTTGAAGGATTTCAGTGGGCGTCAGACGCAGCTCTTCCTCTTGTTAGAGACAAGATTAGGTGTTAAGAGACTGATTAGAACTGCATGATGACAATGATTCAGTTTAGACAGTTAGAGATGATGGGAGCAATGGTTTAAGTGATGCATTGTAAGAAAGCAGGGTTACAGGATTATGAAAAAACATTTAACCAATCAAACTGCTAGTTAAATGGATATTAAGCAATTTTTATGTTGGCAAGTGCTGGTAAGACAGTATTGTGTGTGTGTGTGTGATTGGGTTGGTGTAATACAGACCTCCCGAAGTGTCTGGTCCCATCAAAACCCCTGATACTCCAGAGCCTGATGGGATGAGCGAAGGCATTATGGGTAATTCCTCTTTATCCCCACTTTCTTTTTCTGGATCCTCTTCTGGTTCCTCTTCCTCTTCCTCTAGTGAGGCTCCAGGTGTGGGATCATTGTCCTCATCTGGGGACAGAGTGCTAATCTCTATCTGCAAGGACAGGAAAGGTAAATCCAATGTTGATATGGCTAGTGTCATTTAAACAATTTGAATAAGATGATGATGACATAAACATGACGATGATGAATAAATTAACAGTTATTTCTCTGTTTTAAGATTATTGAATGGATTATTATAATGGGTGCCATCTGGTGGGTTACAGTATAAGAGGAAAAACATGGCATTATTTATGTATTTTTATTGGGGGAATTCTTGCTTTAATAGTTCGTAATACTTCAATATTATTCACTTGCTAATGCCTATTTCCCCCCCTTGAGTCCACATGACTAGCCGTCTGAAGACTAGCGGGCCAATGGCTACATTCTGCTAGTGTGTTCGAGTGTTTTTTTCTTCAATCGTAACTATACACAGCTTTGGGTCTCAGTGACTAACGAACCATGCTGCAGGTTTCTCGCTCTTGCAGCAATGTCTATGCAACCTGGAAGGTGAGGAAGAATACCTCCTGTGTATCCACTGCTTGGCATTGAACATATGAGAGAAGCAGTCTCCAGTTCGGACATCCCTTAGCTTACAGTGCAGCGATTCCGATGTCGATACAACACTTTCGGCTGGCATATTTAGACCCTAATTCTGAGTTGAATCTATCCCAAGTGCTACGCTTCAGTACGCTGCTCACGCACCCAGAGCAGACGCATTGATACCATTCTGATGAGCTGTCACGTATGACATTAAAATGCTTTAGCCATTTTGCTGCATGCACTAGAAAGATCGCCTCTCTAAAGGACCTGATTGAAGCCTCAATCCTGGCAATTTGAAATCTAGGGCAGGATGTAGGGTGGGGCTCTGCCAATCTGGTTTATGGATGGCACAGTCTGGGAACTTGTACATCAACCCTGTGAAACCTATCCTGTGAGCCAGGGTTGCTACTTAGACCTGAAGTTTTGAACTAAAAATCAGCACAGCTAGAAGGACCAGCCACGTGGTACACTTAAATTGCCACAGCCAGGGTCACTGGCTTATCATCCACGTAAGTCCCATCAGACCTAAATGGAATTATGCTCTCAGGTAAGCCTGACCATGAATAATGAAGCTGCTGCCAGGACACATTATAGCCAAAAACACTGTTCACTGTGCAGCAACTACAACAGACCAACAGGCACAACAGACACTTTAGTTCCACCATCGGCCCCAATCATTTTCATGACACAATGAAACTGGTCACTGACACAACTTATACTGAGCAACAATACCACATTGCTGTTAAAAAAAAAATTATCTGATGGTGCTATTGCACACTGCTTTCCAACCAAAATAGGCAACAGTAGGCTACACTGGGCTTTTATGTATATAGGATCATGACACTACTCACACTAAATGATATCCATTTACATTTTTTTGGTGAAAAGTGGAAGCATGACCTGCTTCTGGAATTTGTGCAAGTGCATTCATTCATTCGTTCATTCATTCAAACAAAATGAATAACATTCCACAGGACTCTACAGACAATCATATCAGGTATACTACACATTGAAATAAATACATAAATAGCTAAAATGCAAGGACAACTGCACTTTAGGAATAGTTACCCAAATTAAATTGCATCATAGCCAATCCCATTGCCACTCAGTAAATGTATTGAGATTAGGTTTTGTGCCTTATGGTCAAAATTAGCTTTTGGTCAAATTTAAGGGCAAAGGACATTTTAACCTGGGGAACATCTTCTGTCATTGCACCCTACAGCACTGCAGTTCCCAAACTAGGGGTCACGACCCCATGTGGGATTGTTTAATTGACAGCTTTTATTTGGTTCATTTATTTTACAAATTATGACAACAGATTTTGTTATGAAATCTTTGGGTTTTTTTTGGAAAAATTTACATTTAAACATGGCACATTTAAATTAAGAATGTCCATGCAATTTTAATATTTTTTCACTATACTGACACACTACACTAGTGTAGGAATTGAGTAATAAAAATGGAAAATTTTTTCCATCCGTCTACCTCCGTTAGTTCCTTGATAACCTGGAGTGACTCAGCAGAACAACAGAAGTCAAGAAAATACACGAAAATATGCCATAAATGAAGTGTTAATTATTAATCTGGAAAGAAAAATCATGGTGGTCAAGAACTGTAATCTAAATATTTACATTCAACTGGTCTATATTTGAAAAATTAAATGTTAGCTAGCTAGTTTCCCAATGACAGTTAGCTAATGTCAGCTAACTAGCTGCTTAATGTTAACCCCCACAGAATATTGCTTTGAGATAAAGCAATAATAACAGTTCATTCTGATACATTAGTTTCTTGTAATTAGAAAAAGTAAAAAAAAAGTATTCAAACACACACATTATGAATATATTACTAGATTAAGTAGCTGTTCGTGGACTTACCTCTGAAGTAGATTAGCTTAATTAGCATGATTATGAGCATTATGTGAGCATTATGTCATTTAAACTCTTTATATCTAAATAAGTTGGAGTTATTTATTCCAGGCTGGTTTGTAAATGACTCTTATAGGTATATCATTTATTTAAAATCAACACAAGGAGAAAAATTACTATAGCACCCATTTTGATACAGAAAGGAATATAGTGACAAATCTAGTTGAATTATTAGACATTACAAAACTGGGCTTTTCTGTTCACAGGCTTTGAAATTTTTTTTTAAAAAATCCCTCTGCTTAATTTTCTCTCATTTTGATGCCTAGGTACGTTTGATACTTACATACAGATAATATCGGATACTCTAAAACTTCTGCTTGAGTAATTTCCTTGTTGATTTGTTTAACTTTTACTTGGAAATGTCTTTCATTTAGTCAAGTATACGCAAGTATTTATGCTAGCAGTTCTCAAAATGTGGTCATGGCCAATATATCTCAGATCGGTGTTTGTATCTCTGCTCAGTCATTTTTAAGTTTGCCTGTTAAATCTGGTCTGAAGTCTAAAAAAGTGGTATGCTTTAAAAAAAAAAAAAATCATAGATGTTATTATACATTATACATTATTATAAAATTGATACCAGGAGGAAGGAGTCTCCAGTGTCAGTGCTTTGTAACAGTCAGTTTTCTACCACAGGAAAGTCTTCAGGACAGGGGAGTTTACGCATTCCAGTTTCTCGGTAACGTGACAAGCTACACGTTTTTTTTTGTCTTATTAACTTCAAGAGAGAAAAAGCTGGTGAGGGAACGACTGTTTATAACCGCTATAGCAGCTATAAAGTAATGTAACGTAATGTAATGAGAACAGGAAGTAACTTGATTTGGGGATGTTCCACAACATCAAGCATAACTATAAACTATAAATGGATAAAAGGTATTACGTGTCGTTGTTTAATAAATAAAAAAAACTGTAATTGTTGGCGAATTGCTGCGATATAATAAAAGTAATCAGTGTTGGGGTGGTAGCTGTAATTCCGCTTCATATCATCCCATAGTTTTGCTAATGACATACAGTATAAATCTCTCAGTGGTTTAGCTCCGGTATATCTTACTGATCTTTTGGAATGCTATAACCCATCTTGAGCACTTTGTTCAGCTGAGGCAGGTTTATTATCAATACCTTGGGTTAATTGTATCTCATCTGTCAGTAGACACTTTTATAATGTTGCCTCTAATCTCTTTAATTAATCTCTTTAAATGCTTTTAAATCCAGGTTAATATCCTGCTGGTTCATACGGTCTTACCTGCGATTGCGATAAACCTTTTGAATTTTTAACACCTTTAGATTGTTTTACTAATTGCAAATTGTTTTATTAATTTGATCTTTTTAACTTTTAGCTTTACTATGATTCTTTGTTTTGCTTTAATTAAAGATCTATATTTTTAATTTGCTTATCTAGAAATGTATTTATTTATTTATTTATTTATTGTTAAGCACTTTGAGATTTTGAGTCAAAATGAATAAGGATTATTAGATTATATTTCTTTATTATGAACAGGCCTCACCTTGATATGGCAAAAACCAACATGCTTTTCACACCGCCATGCTCTGTTTCCATCTCCTTTTGAGTCACGTAGGTACTTAACATCATATCAGATGTCTCATTAGTGATAACCTTCAGGAAAACTGAATGTTAAGACAAGTCTGTCCAAAGGTTATTACATGATTTAGTTCATGATTCTATTTAGGATTAATTAATTAATTTTTTAGCTTTTTTCTTGTTAACTAGTCTTTTTCGGCACTAAAAATACTTATTTATCCCATTGTTTAATTATTCATTTATTTTTTTTATTTTTTTCCTGAAATGTATAGACTTTATTTGTGGCCCTTGCTGAGAGTTTTGCTCAGGAATCCCTAAGACATCAAGACTCCTTATACACCTGAAAAGGCTGCCTGCCTCAACAAGTAAGAACAACTCAACAAAACAAGAGACACATTCACACTGCTAATGGTCACCAAAACTGCACAGGGAGGCCCATTATCTCAGCTGTCAGAGCATCCGTGCTTTTAACGTGTCACACCGTCTCATACCCAGTAATGTTAATCAGCTTTAGATGTGAGGCATAATGGATGGACCGGTCATGCCCTTTTGACCACAAAGCGGTGGATCGTACCTCAAGTAAGTGCTTTAAAAAAAAAATTCACCATGTATGTATTTATATAGAAGTCAGAGGACATAATAATATAGGAAATGGGATTCAGTTCAGGTTTCTGAGCCTCCTTTCTGTCTGCAGTTACACCACAAACCAGAATGTGGCGCCATGAAACCACATTCTGTAATGTACGTGTCTCTCTCACACACACACTCGAAAAGCCGATTCTATCATCAACATGTGAATGGTCCTTGTGGAACCAAGACATACATGGAGGCAGAAAATCCTTATTCCTGCACAGTGCTATATTTGCACAAAGTAATAAGAGACAGTTCAGGTATTTCTCAGTGAGAAAATGGTGAAGCCATCACAAAAACTAAAACTACCGTGCTTGGTCTGTGTGATTAGCATGAGTCACGAGAATATCATCGCCACAGTCTACATAAAATCCATTGCTAATGGTTAAGTGAGGGTTTACTAGGTATAACTGGAGTTTCAGTGTAATGACACCGAAAGTTTTGCGAGACAACAAGGCCTGACTCTGTGCTAGCTGTAAGTCTACCCCACCTCCTGACCACCAGCCATCCCCCCCAATGCAAACACACATATCTGTGGGGAGACGAGAAGCAAAAAACGCAGGCTAAAATAAGCCAGAGAACCAACACATTACAGCCAACAAATCCTCATATGAAGCTGGGAAAGTAAATGAAATTCACTGAGATAATCTGAGCTCACAGAACACAAGACTGTATGAGCAATGGACAAAACAATGCAACTGGTCAGTATGAGTCACACGTTTGTCAGAGTGTTTAATCCTCAGAAAGGATTTTTTAATCCTTTTTTTTTTACTTTTATTAATTCCACAAGCTAGCAATAAAACTAGCCAACTTTACTACCTCTACTTCAGTTTATGTCAGTATATATATTTATAAAAACTGCCAGTCAAAGGTTTTTAAACCCCTGTAGGAAAAATGTTGGTTAAATTTTAAGAAATGGAGTCATGTTAAATAATCTAGGATTAGAAAATCTGAGTAAGGTATAAGTCTAAGTGAACTGAGACATGTTTCTGACTTTATTTCATTCATTCTTTCATTCATTCAACTTCAGTAAGCACCAGTAAGCCAATCCCAGGAAAACTGGGCACAAGGTGAGAGAATTCACCCCGGCTGGGCTAGGGTACCATACACACACCCACACACACACACACACACACACACATTCACACATTGACTTTTTCTAGGTCTGATATCAAATGTTAGACAAATCTTGGATTACAGTAACTTGCAGTCTTACCTTTAATAAAATACTTTATTTATCTACAAGTTCTCACATACAGAGATTTAGATATCTGATGGAACACTTGTTTCATTTTTCTCTTTATTTTATTGTCAATAGTAGGTAAACTTTGGTAAAATAATATAGCTTTGCTCTGTTACACAAACCTGTTATGAATTGTAATTAATGAAAAAGTGTGACCATTATTATTTTGCACAAAACTTATTTAGTTCGAAATTATTTATGACATTGACCCTATACTTTAAGAGCTATTACGAAATTCTGCTTTTATTACTGCAACCAATGGCCACAGAGTCATATCATAGTATATCTTATATACACTCACCGTCCACTTTAATAGGAACACCTGTACACTTGCTCATTTATGCAATTATCCAATCAGCCAATCATGTGGCAGCAGCAAAACACATAAAGTCATGCATATACAGGTCAAAAGCTTCAGTTAATCTGTAGATTATTGAGAATCTGTAGGTAATAAGAATCTGGGGCTGTCACGGGCGCAGATCTACCAAAACTGGACAGTTGAAGACATGAAAAAGACCAGGTGATTTTTTTTCCTAATCTTCAACTGTCCAGTTTTGGCAAGTCTGTGCCCATGAGATGCTCAGATTCCTGTTCTTGGCTGACAGGAGTGGAACCCAGTGTGGTCTTCTGCTTTTGTAGCCCATCCACCTAAAGGTTTGATGTTTTGTGCCTGCAGAGATGCTTTTCTGCTCACCACGGTTGTAAAGAGTGATTATATGAGTTACTATAACCTTCCTGGCATCTCAAACCAATCTGGCCGTTCTCCTCTGAGCTCTCTTATCAACATGACCCACAGAACTGTCGCTCACTCAATGTTTTTTGTTTTTCGCACCATTCTGTGTAAACTCTAGAGACTGTTGTGTGTGAAATTCCCAGGAGATCAGCAGTTTCTGGAATTCTCAAACCAGCCCATCTGGCACCAACATCCATGCCACGGTTAAAGTCACAGATCACACTTTTTCCCCATTCTGTTGTTTGACGTGAACATTAACTGAAACTCTTGACCTGTATCTACATAATTTTATGCATTGATCTGCTGCCACATGATTGTACAGGTGTTCATAATAAAGTGGACGATGAGTGCATGTTGTATTTTCACAAATATGGGTCTGAGGTTTAAGCTGAAAGGTCCAGACTTTGTCGTACCTCTTCTAATTAAGCAATATCGCACGAGCAAGAGTATGGTTATACCGAATATCAGCATGGCTGTGATTTGGCTGTAGGCACGAGCCCTCAGGGAAAGTACTGTAGCTAATCACAGCCATGCTGATATTCAGTATAACCGCACGATTGGGGGTGTGATGTTGTCTTTACACAATTCAATAAACCAGAAATTAATATTGAGTAAGTGACATTTCAGACACAATATGGCCAAATGTTCTGTATACTTTTGCTCCACTAGCAGAAATAGATCCTGAAGAAGCTACACACACTTTATAGCATGTCGACTAGGGAAATTTTATGTGGGAAACACAGACGAGCGGAGTGATACACACAGTGAAAACTCCCAGTGCGGTTATAGGAAATATAGGCACCCTTGGAATACTTCTCAACCAATCAGAGTAGTGCACCAGAACTAACTGTTGTAAAACAATATATAGTATACAATAGTTTTTTGTTTTTTTTTGAAAATGTTTTATTGATTTTTTTTTAAAGTAAGTTTGACCCAGACCACTCTGGGACTGGTACAAAGCAATATCAATCTCTAGTCTTTCAGGTTATACATCCATATAGTTTCTGTAAGTCCTTAAATCTTCAACAGTTTGTACCATGTGTAAGTAATTCTGGATAGGTCAAGGAGAGGATGCAGCAAAGTATACATGCACTTCTGTGAATTTTATAGCTGCATGTTTTACTCTGGAGCAGAAATCCTCCATTTATTGCTAAAACACATGTTAAATAAAAAAAACCTGCCACGGTTTCAAAAGAGCAACCAATAAGGTAAAGCAGAACCACATAAGATCAAATGAATGCATGTAATGCGATGCTAGCCTCCTAACCTCCCTCCCTCTGTCTCTCTGTCTCTCTCTCTCTCTTTATTGCATTTTCATCAGGGCAGGAAACTGAAACAAGTATATTTCATGTCATAACAATTCAAAGTGTGTTGAATTGGATCTTCAAACCATACAGTTTATCCTACTATACTATTCTACTATATCATTCACATCATGATCAGGATATGGTTTTGAGATTTTTAAATCCTGTCCTGGTTTGTACCAGGCAAAAAGCTCGCAATTTATTTTTATTCATAGTTGCCTGGCAGACTAGCAGGTTTACAAACCTGAAAAAGAAACTAAAGCCTTCTTCTGATTAAGGGTGTAACTATTGGACAGTTTGCATCGTTGCATCGATTTAAAAGGCAAAGATTGAAATGAACCGATGCAACAATCGTAAATCAATTATCATCAGTTATAATAAATGATTATTATGGAAAAATGACAGACAACTGGTGTGTAAAAAATAATTCATGTTTTTAAACTGATATATAGGCTGTTAATAGGCTAGCAAGATGATTTGCCCATAACTCTTGATATTTTTACATAGTTCTTCTCTATGTTATCATCATTCTCAAAACAGCAGGCCTACTCCAGATTCTTAACAAAGTTGGTAACATATCAATCGGAGGTTAATAAATTGAATTGTATTGTATCATAGCAGATTAAGTCTTATCATCAAATATCGAATCGTTACCTTATTCATCAAAATCTTATTGTATTGTATCATATAGTAGCTGATTAATTGATATAATCAAATATTGAATTGTTGCCTTATGAATCTAAATCTTATTGTACGTGTCGAAGCCTGAGGTTTACTTACTTCTTATTGACTTTCGTAAACCAAGTTTTATTTGTATGTTTAAACATAACGCACTTCACAATAGGACTTCCTCTTGCGGTCCACGCACGATGTGTTGCATCAAAAACTTTATCAGGACAGGATACGTTTCCTGCCCAGGGAATTCATATACTAATCTGTATTAATGCACTTAACTAGCTAACTATCATTTTAGCTACCAATTTTTAGCCTAGTCATTTATGTTTCTGGGCAAAACATGAGACTAGGCTTCCGCATTAGAGCTTCCACTTGCCTGGTAGGCTAGCTAATATATTTAAGATAAATGTCCACTCTTGATAAATGTCTATTTACGTAACTTAACAATACTTCTTTCATTATGATCTTCAAACTATTTACACGCAAACGTGTAGTGAAAAACCTTTGTGCTCTAATTGCTCCCAGTTTACATTTTGGAAGTGGTTAAAAATGACCTCTTGCCTTGGTATATTCCCTTCTTCCAACACACCTGATACAACTAATCAGCTGATTAGCAAGCTTAACTTGGGCTGAAATGGGTGTGTTGGATCACTAAATACTAAAATGTGTAGGGTAAGCGTATTCCAGGTGCAGGATTGACAAACATTTGTAAAACCTTGACAGATATTATCACTAAAGATATAAGTATAAAGAACCGAAGCTCATGAGAGATTTGTGTGAATGAGTATGATATGGTTGGTACGGTTTCATATGAATGAAGTTCAAACATCTGTTAATCCCACCCTTAACTAACTAACCAAACTTCTAATCTTTACACACAACTTGAGCGGGAGCCCATGATGATATCATTTTGGATTATCGCTTACTAAATATCTGCCAGGTTGAACATTTATGAGACATCACCATGCATAAATACTTACACTGACATCCAACAGTTAGTTACCAAACATTGTTTATCACACTTGGATCTGAATCATTCAAAGAGTCTGTAGACTGAAGACATGCAAGAAAGACCAAACAGATGGATATATCAAGTTTTCCATACCACTGTGCCAAAAGAACATTAAGTGAGCCAACAAAATGGTAGACTATAAATATTTTAAATTCCCCACGTTTCACAGAAAGGTCTCCAGTGAAACACAGCCACATTAAATCAGCTTTTATACTGGAGTAATGGAACAAAACCAGAATATCTGTGGACAGAAGATGCAGAAAGCAAGACTTAAACCTGCATTACAAGGGTAGAGTATATGTAAACCTATGTATACAACAGAAGATAGAGTCAAAATTGCACATCAAGCATGCTTCTGTTCTTCACAAACTTTTGCACAGTGCATTGAAATGAAACTAGTGGTGGAAGAAGGACAGAATCAAGTGATATAGCATCAAGTAACCACTCATTCTATACAAATGTAGGAATATGGTCATTAGTAGAGCTCAAGATTTTTGTGAAATTAATCTAAAATAGCTATCAGATCAACGGCATTAGACTGAAGACCTGAATTTAGAGCTCAGTCCAGCACCTGCATGTCTGTATATTTTGGCCAGTCTCATAAAATCTGTTCTTAGGTGACTAGTAGAAAAGCAGCTATCCAGTACAAACCTATTCTGCTCTTTATATGAAGAATACTGACATTTATGTATGGAAGAAAAACACTATGAGTAATGCTGTTACAGGAAAATAATGAGTTACTGTTATCATACTGAAGTGGATTATTCTCCTATAACATCACGTCTTGAAGTGTTATTCTTCTTATACCACAGCAATTCACCAAGGCTAACACTTTTTATTCGTTAGAATGACTCGTCATACCATTTATCCATTTATAGTTATATTTAATGTCGTGAAACAAGTTAGTTCCTGTTATCACTTACGTTATAGCAGCTATAAATGGTTGTTCCTACAGCACTTTTTTTTTTCTAAGTCTTGAACAACAGTAATTCAGCTTGTCATGTTACGAAGCATAAACTCTTCACCATAAAAACTTCACAATATCAATATTTGCACACCTTCTTAACCTTCTTAATCTATTTCCCCCATGCAAATCCCAGTATAAGATGTTACTATAGAAATAATAATGTATTACAACAACAAATGCATTAATATAAAATTTGCTGCACTTCTGTCATGGCTGCTGTTCTAGAAAATTAATTAACACCTTATGACCAATCCAAATCGAGAATTCAACAGCATTGTTGTTTAAATTCAAGTAATTATTTGTCCACCATACCTGTCCTATTGCCCCTGCCCTACTTCCTGGCAGAGGGGCAAAGTACAAAATTATAATTTCAGTGGATTTGTATTTGTATAGTACTACTTGTACACTTACACATTAAAATTTCCATAATTACTCCTTACACATTCATTTTTGACCTTCAGTGAACTCAAAACAGATTTTTTGCCCAGCTACCAATTCAGTCAGTTTCGCTCCTGTGCATTTTAACATTGTTTATGAAACATTTTAAAAACAGCCTGTTAATTCCATCCCAACTTACATGGGCACCACAACCAGTAATCTTTGAGCAATGACTATTTGCCCATGAGTCTCATTTGCTCTTAATATATGAAAAATTACTTTAATTAGAAAGTAAAGATCCTGATCCCAAGATAAATTTGTAGAAATTTGAATAAACAATAGTTTTGTTTGGATTTCAATTTCATACAATGTTATGTAGATTTCTAAGTGTCCCAACTTTAACCTTAACAAACTTTTAAGTATGAAAGCATACTGGAAAAAACATGTTCTGATTTTGAATTTCAGTTAAATTGAATAACTTTATACTTCTAAATACATTTATATGGTGACCCATTTTACCTTTCACTCAAGTCTCATTTTTACTGGTTACTTCTACTTTTATTTTGAATAAGGTTTTAACACAAGCATATTCCTTGCCTCTTATGGAAAGGAATCAGTTGATTTTAGATTAAATAATCTTAGACTCATTTTTGAACGCCTAGTAACATGTGATTTGCAAGATTTACTTTGAACACCCTTACCAAAATATAATCACAGTCAAACTGGCTATCAAATTCAAGCAAATTGTTCTGTTGAGAATAATACTCCACATAAGAATATGAATGGAAAACTAGCCTAACTAATAAAATATCCAATATCCAATATTTAACATTCTCTGTAATAACTGAAACTTGTAATAGTAATTCTAAGATTACATGTGAAAAGCAATTTCAGATGATTTATATAATCATACCTGAAGACAGTTAAATCCAAGCATCTAATGCTCCTTACAAATGAATTAGTTGTTAGCTTGGAAAGGATTTTTACCCACAACCCATAGCACATTCACATTCCCACCTCAGGTTCATCCGTGGTCAGCTCATCATAATATTCGACGTCCACCTTGTCGAGGTCCTCATCGTAGTCTGGCTCCACTTGTCGGCTGTATCTTGGGGGAGAAGCCAGAACCACATTCAGGACCAGGAGTCCCAAAACTAACCTGCATGGCATCATCATTATCATCCACCTGTCCGAATGAAATATCTGAATGAATAAGAGCATACAAACATCTTACTTTTGCTTGGGCAGTTTAGTTTTTTAGTACACAAGTATAAGATTAAAACTGGTGGAAATTCACTTTAGTATCTCTAAAAGGCAATACTAAAATCTCTTCCGTAGGAGTAATGATTAAAGCCAACATTCATTGGTTCATGCTTACCCACTTTTTCCCATATCAGAGCAAACTATTGTCCTAGGTTCAAGGTTTATTGTCATTATCAAAGACATAACATACAACAATCCCATCCTGCCCTCTTCACGTACCCTCCCATCTGCCTCTATTGCACACGTTAGTTATTGCAGAGATACTTACAATGTTTTTGTGTTATTGCACATACAATTGTTATCGCAAAATTCTGGTTATTGCACATACAGTAGTTATTGCACAATTTCCCTAGTTATTGCACATAGAATCTTGTCGTTGTATTATATGAACCTGCACAGCACTTGGTGACCTGAGTCTTACTAAAAGTCAGCCCAGGGCATGAGAGACAGTGCCAGGCACCCAGGCTAGGGCTGCTTTGTTGAATTTAAAAAGCCCTGGACACATGCCTACATACCTTTCTTATTAGTTTCACTGTAATTACTGAGTAATTTATAGTAGTTGCAGAATGAGATGCTTTAACATGAATAATAAGTGGAACTCCAATTAAAATCATGGATTAGTTCTAACTAAACATTAGCCTGTTTTGTATAATTTTGTCAGTTTCATTTCCTTGCTGATAATAGCTTATTTTTAGTATATACAGTGCATGTAAGTAATTAAACACAACAGGATGTACTATTATTGGAAAATAATCAATGATAGAGTAGTGTGAAGTGGGATTACTGTTATTACTGTTATGAAATATATTATTTTCCTATAACAAAGTGTTTTATTCCTCTTATCCAACAGCAATTTGTCAACGCTATCAATGTTTTATTTATTAATAATAATTAATTTGTAGTTACATTTAACATTATGGAATTTCCGCAAAATAGTTCCTGTTATTACTTACGCTATAGCAGCTATAAACAGTCGTTCCCTCACCAGCCTCTCTTTTTTTCTGTCTCTTGAAGTTAATAAGACAATAAAAATTCAGTTTGTCATGTTACTGAGAAACTGCAAAGCAGAAACCCCTTCGTCAATATCTGAAAACTTAAAGTTACAGCTTTACCTAGCACTGACACTGGAGACTCCTTCCATGAATCTTAAATAAGCATCTCCTTACCAAACAAAAGCACTATAATGACAATCCCATACATATTTAAATCAGAATCCAAGTAACTATGTAAGTTGTTACTACAGAAATGACAACATTTTATAATGAGCACACCTCCTGACCAATCAGAATCAAGCATTCATCAGCACTGCCATATATTATATTAGAGTTATTTACATTCAATTGGTCTGATTCATTCTGAGATCAAATACACAAGCCTGTCATTATGTGCACTGGCTTATTTGGTAAATCCTAACTTGTTTTCAGGCTTTGGGCCTGTAGAGCACCTATTTCACAGTGGTCATTAACAAAAGACAGCGAGAAGAGCCTGACTTCTAAAGCATAAAACTGCACCACAGGAGCCAAGCAGTCACCATTCAAACCAGTGACCAAACTGAATAAACACAGTGACATATCTACACAATGTAGACAAGTACGATGGTACAATATCATTTTCAATCCATGATGTTGTCATTACATCTGTGCAAGGCGTTTTTTTGTTTTTTTTTGATGGTGTAGGCATAAGTGCAATTTTCTGGCAGTGAGCTATTTTTTCCTTGTTTTGTACCCAGTCATTTTATTATGGTGGTTAGAAATGAGTAAGTGCAATAGGACATGTGTCATTTGAAATCCGCTGACAAAGCAGCGTTATTGAATCCAAAATTGCGCTTGCATTACTTGCATGCCGAGACCTCTTCATAGCACAAAACTAGAAAGCTAGAACGGTATTTTCCTGATTACAGGTGTAGGCCTGAATGTCCTGTCCCATTTCTGGCTTTGTGGATTTTTACTATATATGTTGACCTTCTTCTATATAAATTTACCTTTGAGTATTACAAAGAGCTTACACACCTTAGACTTCTTCCATAAATGTTTAATATGTGTCTCATTGCACAAAACCTTGCCATATTAATGATTATATTATTTTTGTTGTTAAATAACTTAGAGTGTCTGTCATACAATGATCTATGTAAGTTAATATAGAAACAATAACATATTAGAACAAGCTCATGAATATAAACCTGTGATTTGCAGCTGCACTACTTTCAGAGATGCTGTTATAGAAAATTAACCAACACATTCTGACCAATCAGAATCCAGAATTCAACAGCATTGTGGCATAAATTGGTATGTTTTAGTGTTTTAGTATTCCTCTGCTATATCAGTAACACACTGACACTTTATCAGTTCAAGGCACAAAAAAACACTTAATCGTACAATCAATAAATGAAAGAGAGAAATAGAATAAACTGTTTTATGCTTTTAGCTAGTTTATAATGTGGCATATATGTGCTACATCTAGTCCACTGTCTTTTTCAGCACAGCATCGTGGATGAGGCCTGGTTTTAAGAGACGGAGAAACTGAGAGCAGCTCGTCTGAGGTCCATCTAAACAGAGAAGAACTAAGTGATCAAGAAGAGACAAGGGAGGAGAGACTAGAGCACAGAAAGAGGCGACGTGGATG
Organism: Pangasianodon gigas; assembly: GCA_022758105.1. Taxonomy (NCBI): domain Eukaryota; kingdom Metazoa; phylum Chordata; class Actinopteri; order Siluriformes; family Pangasiidae; genus Pangasianodon; species Pangasianodon gigas. The sequence goes on along the minus strand of CM040471.1, from coordinate 5,718,591 downwards.
TGGATGAAGTTCTGGTCCTCAAGGTGAGATGGAGAAAGTTTGGTAAAAGGGGAATGTGTGTGTATGTGTGTGTGTGTGTGTGTGAGAGAGAGAGAGAGAGAGAGAGAGAGAGAGAGAGTAAAAAAGCTTTGACAGAGCTTCTTTATAAGCATATATCCCAATCTGTCTCCGCGCTCATACTCGAAATTCCACCAGGGGTTGTGGACAGGATGGCAGCTAAGAGGGGGAAAAAAAAAACCCTGGACTCATTGACTCATGACTGTAACACTCTAATAGATATATATATATATATATATAGATCTTGCAGTCAAGTTGCCACTTTTGACTTGCTATTTTTACACTTTCTGGATTTGTGATTATATATAAATCTGTTGTGGTTTTTAATTCATGAAAGCACCCACTGGAAAAGATGATCTTTTTTTAATAGAAATGATGAGGGATTCATTTAGGACGTGGCAGAAAGCGCAGGATCTTCTGGTCTGCACCTCTGCAGGGAGAGTGAGGCTTTTCAGTGTCCTGTTTCTGACAGCATCAAACTCAGCAGGGACACACTGAAAGAGGGACTGTGCTTCACACACAGCTGGGCTTTTATACACTCCCATGAGTGTGTTTAGTGTGCATAGTGTGTATATGTGTGTTTTCCTTGGCTCTAAGTCGAGCTCTAGATATTCATTGATTTTTGCAATTTCCACTGCCAATCACTGAACGATATAAGTGCTCCACCATCAATGGCATGATAATCAGATAATCTGTTTTTCAGACACAAATATTGTGCAGCATATATACAAAAAATACAAAATCATTTTGGTATTAATGACTAACTTTCCTTAAATGAGCATCTTTGCACATATTCAGCAATCCAGTGCATCAGTTTCACATCTTCTTCATGATCCATATGTTAAACAAATGCAAGCCCTTCAATGAGGTGACATTTTAATATTCTGTTGGTTGAAGCTTTAGAATAACTAATCAAAAATACGGAATACTCACAATTAAATTCTGATATGAAATAACATTATGATAGTATTAAAACAGCATCAGGAACAACAGCAACAACATAAAAGTTTAATCCAAGGCCTAATACAGAACTATAATTTCCTTCAGGTGTATAATAGGACAGCGGGCATGCATAAGCTACAATACCTGCATTATTAAGTCTAATAGCAAAGTGTGATGAACTTTCCTCTTTTTATTACATTACACATAGTGTAAATGAGTATGACAGAACGCTTACCTCTGTCTCCTGCTTTCCCAGATGGTCCTGCACTTCAGCTCGGACATGCACAGGGCTGGTGGGCCTGCCCAGAATAACGGGTCTCTCACGGCGGCTTTGAGAAGGGGTATGGGTGTGTATACGTGTGTGTTTGTATATTGTCGTGTATGGAGATATGTGAGTGTGTGCGTGAGAGTGCGTGTGAGTGCGTGTGTGTGCGCGTGTGGGTGTGTATGCACTCCTAGACCCCGGGTGCTCTACCTGCAGTGTGTGTGCGAAGGTAGGCACTGAGGCCGAGCAGAGGGGAGCGATTGGTTTTGGTCACATCTGCAGGAGCAGCAGCACCCAGCCCACACCACGGCACACTTAACACACACACACACACACACATATGCACATACACACACTCACACACAAAGGAAGAACCTGCTGTGGAAACAAAATACACAGAAAGACAGCCCCCCAGAGCGTTCAGCTTTTTTCTGGATAAGAGAATAAGAGTTAAGTATGAGATATTTGTCTTCCTTTTTTTACTGGGGTGAAAGTAAGGCATGTGCTGCTTTCATGTGCGGATCTACTGGGCCCCAGTACACAATGGGCCCTCTGTCAGGCTCCTGTGTTAGTCCTGGACCAGGGGGAAGTCTCCGCCTGGAGAAAGGCCTTTCCTTCACTCTCTCCACTGAGCCAGTCTCTAACACTGAGCCAGTTACTCACTGTGTCTTGCTGCCAAGAGATGCAACACTCCACAGAAACAAAAGCGAGCTCGCTGCCAGGAAGGTTCCATACAAGCTCTCATGTATCAACTTTGTTTGTTTTACAGGCCAAAATTTTTCTCCCTTACAAAGTTCTACTTTGATCCCACGAAAATCTCGATTTGCATGGCGCAGCTGTAGCTTTCTCCATTAACCCTATCACTGTTTCTACATAGGTTTATAACAGATAATAAAGTCACACTTGTTCTTTTATATGCCACCAAAGTGCTGTATCTATTTTAGAGGGAATTAAATGAATGAACAGATTGACTGAATTCAAACGGATCTTCATTCATATTGATCTGCCCTTTTTTCCAGGCATAAAAATCACCTTAAAATTTTTGAGGTCTCATATGAGGTAGGTTAAATAGCATCATTAGTCTTTGAAAAACCTAAGAAGTATATTTCCTCCCAAATGAAATGGCAGCCAGCATATTTAGTATGTTTTTTTAATTACTATTTTTAGAAGACTTATATCTGGTCAAATAATGAAATATAATTTCCACATTTCTGTCATTAAAAACATACATATGATCTGAATAAGAAGTGAAACTTTTAATCAGGTTGGACTCACTGTTTTATATGTAACATTTTCATCCTGTAACATTTACCCTAAAGTGTTAAACATACATTAGGTTAAATGCAAAAATGCAAAAACAAAATGCTAAATAAAGCCAAGAAGAGTAGTAAAGCCTTTCAGAAAAAGGGTTTATGTGTATTTTAGTTAACTAAAGTTTTTTTTTTTTTTTAAATCTATGAATCACTAATAACCAGTCTTGTTTTTCCTGACCAAGCACATTGTGAGTTGGAGATGAATCAGATCCAGATGATTGCTGATACATACTGTAACGTGGACTCTGAGCAGGGACGGCTGTTGCAAGTGCAGAATTAAGCACTCTTCCAAAAATTATGGGTGCTTTCACATGTACAGTGTTTAGTCAATCTGCTTGAGAGTGTCCAAGTGAATTGATCTTGTTCCACTCTACTATGGTTTGATTGTTGTGAGAAAGCTCGGAATTGCTGTGAGTGCAGGAAGTTAATCAGACACGAAGTGTGTTTTGGGTGGCAGAATTTTTATTTGTAGAAGTGAGCTGCTAAACTGAGCCATGAGGTGAAAATTGAGACAAAGTACAGAACTGTAGTGCTTCAAAAGTGTCATGTGTTCTGGAGATTTTGACCGAGAAAATAAATCCTGGATGTGACACTCAAAATATGTTAAATTAGTTATTTACATAATTATTTAATAATTTATTTACCTCAGCTCTGTGTTCTCTGTGACTGGGTGATTTGTGTGATTTCTGTGGTCCCTTGACTAGGTTTAATTACTTGATTTCATTGCTGTATTTCTGACTTAGAAATGAAACGTTTTCAGCCCTACACACCATTCAGCCAACATCCTTTTGATTTTGATTAATTTAATTATGTGCAGTGTGAAATCAAACCAAATAGCGAACAAACCCAAAGTATCAATTTTGCTCTGATTTAGATTCAGTAAACAGACTAAAAGGTGTGAAACACACTGTGATTTGGTTCCCAGTGCTGTGTAATTTGAAATGGTTTTTAAGGTAGTGGGTGTGTCATCTTCTAGAAAACTGAATAGAGGTTTCCAATAAAACGTGGTAAAAATATATGTACGTTACAAATAACTTCACCATCGGAGGATGCAGCGAGGGAGGGAGCAGTGTGATGTGGAGGTCTGTGGCTCTTTCTTTGGGACAATGAACTGGCAACACCGCACCTAAAGCCGCCACTCTAACAGTTGCCTCCCCCGTCCACAAGACCTTGGAGCTCTCACGCTGGAGAACAAGTCCTTTAAGATGTGCCCCTCTCTCTTTCTGTGCCAGTGTATAACTCCTTACGGCTTCCTCTCTCATGTCCCTTCATTGTACCAGGGCACTATCATGGCATTTAATTCTCATCTGACTGATTCATTTTTCAAAATGAACTGCTATATGGGTATTAGACTGTTGGACCACAATGAGAGTTTCAGATGAGAGGTGAGATTTATGTTATCAAACCTGGTTGCCCAAGGACACCCAGGCCTGGATAACACGGCAGAGTTTCCCAGCCTTCTGGGAGTTCCTGCTATCTAGAGAAGAGCTTCCTCTGGAAAAATTTTTTTGGGGATGGGGGGCCTCCAGCCAAGACCAAGGGCTCTTGCTTGTCTTGTCTTGCTTGAGGCCCTTGAGGAGGCCTCTTCTGACCAGCTCAATGTCTTCTACAAGACCTCCCCTGTCCAGCTCGAGGCTTTCTATGAAGCCTCTTCTGCCCAACTTGATGCCTACGATGAGGCCTCCTAGATCAAGCCCTTCATCATTGCTCCTCCCTCCGGAGGATGTCACTTCTGATTGTGTGCAGGTTGGTAGCCATGCTTTACAGGGGGGAGTTCTGTCATGAACTCTCCACAGAGAACGCCATCACCGCGGCCCCTCACACTCGACCTTGATCACCAAAAAACTTTTGTCAGAATACTGTTCATTGACTACATCGCAGCATTCAACACAATAATCCCAAGCAAGCTGGTCTCCAAGCTCCAAGACCTAGGCCTCAACCAGCATCTTTGCTGCTGGATCCTGGACTTCCTGTCTGACCACCCCCAGTCTTTCAGTCTGTCACACCAATCATCCATTTTGAAACTTAACACTGGTGCCCTTCAGGGCTGTGGTAGTTAAGCCCACTCCTGTACTCTCTTTTCACACACGACTGCATTCCTGCCCACAACACAAACATAATTATAAACTATGCAGATGATACAACCGTAATTGGGCTGACCTCCATGTCAGAGGACCTGTCATGGACTGTAAACAGCACAGCGCTGAGGAAGAAAGCACAAGAGCGGCTCTACTTTCTGATGTCACTCAAGAAAATAAATTTCAGCAAGGACCTGTTTGTCACCTTCTACCGCAGCAGTATTGAGAGCATACTCACCTAATGTATCATCACATGGTACACCCACCGCAGAGACACACACCCTGCAACAATTTCTCAACAGCACCCAGAAAATCATCAGGGTCCAGCTGCCGACTCTTGAGGAAATCTACAGAATGCATGGTCAACTCGGAGAAATGGCCATTTCCCAAGACCCAACACACCCCTGCCACCACCTCCTCTCTCTCTCCTGCCCTCTGGATGATGCTACAGGTGTCTTGGTGCTCACACTGCCAGACTGAAGAACAGTTTCTACCCCAGAGCAATCAGGTTTCTGAATCAAACAACCAGCAAACTCTCACAGGCCAACCCTTCTATACTACCCACGAACACACACACACACACACATCCATGCTGCTATCCCTTGATTGAATACTGACTCATGTAATTCATGACTATGCATATTGCACAATTACGGCATATTTTGCACACTACTGACCTCATTGCACTCTATCCAGTCTTTCAGCCCATCTCATAAAATATCTTATATCTACACTGTTGTATATTGTACAGTATATCCATAATATACAGTACTGTTTTTGTTGTATCATATAAGCATCACAAGACAAACCAGTGCAACTGTCCACCATGCACTAGGCACATCTAGTTAGACAGACTCTACATCTGAATACTGCCCACTTATTGTATATTGTATATATTGATATACTTGTGACCATATATGTATTATAGCTTTGGTGGGGAACCGACACTGAATCTTGTTGTATGTGTACAATGACAATAAAGATGTCTTATCTACTTAAGCCCTTGTGCTTTTTTTTGTTTCTGTGCAAGGTCTTGTCCATGTATATGTTCATTTCCTGTCATTACCCATGTTTCCTAGTTCTTGTGGTTTCTGTGGTTCCAATTATGGTTATGGATTATCCCTGCCTGTTTTTGCCTGCCTGTGCCTTGACCTATGCTACAGACTCTGATGATGATTTAAATTTATCATTTAAAAGACACCAGACATAAGCATTTTAGATCATTTTAGATTTTTTTCTATGTAATACAGTTTCTATAGTTAAGAAGTAACAGTTAATAGCTGATAGATGATAGATGATAGATAATTATGTAGTATTTGTCACACTGTTTCACTGATAGATATGCAGTTTAGAAACAATTGCATTTCATTGTAAATGTAACAAGTCAATATTCACCAAGACATTAGTGAATAAAATGCTATGAGCACAGTATTCATTTAAAAACATGAATATGTTTATTTAACACCATTTGCAACCAGTTTTCTCTACAGCATTTCCAAACCCAAAGAATCATTATTTATGTGATTAATATAATTGTATTTGCATTAATATCCTATAGAATTAATGGGTTATAAAATTTCAGTTAAATATTATGTCACCCCCAAGAACCTCAGCCCCTTCCAAAAAAAAAAAAAAAAGAAATAATGCAAATGAGTAAAAAGATATTGACCATTTCCTCTACAGGTTAAATTGCTGACGTGCACTAATCTACTAAAATGTCAGTTCTCAAACTACTCATTTTGTCACAGCAATTTAGTGACTGTCCATTAACTATATCATGATTATAAATCTACTATATAATTAAAAAAAAATCACTGTGTAATTCAGTCTCATTATGTTGGGGTAAAGACATATTAGCTAGAAATCAGCTTAAGTCAAATTACATTTGTCGACCCTAGGAAATAAATATCCATTTCATTACCCTCAGATGCAGATGCAGACCAACAACTTTACTGACAATGCTATTCCCCTTGTACCATGTTTACTCAGCTGTGATCTAGAGTAACTCAAAGAAGGCACAGTGAAGTCACAATGAAGTCACTTCAGAAACAAAAATAATCTCTAAACCTCTTCTGCCTGCTGTGTAAAAATGCAAGAGCATCAGGATAGAATATGATTCCACACAGTTTTACAATAGCATTTCTTGTCGATCCACTGCAAGTTGGCATCTATTCCTACGTTTATATGACTACAGCACTGAGATGACGGAAGCAGATAATCAGATCTCTGGGAATGGGGGGCTTGATTTCGTTCCCATCGAGACGGAGGTAGCGGAGTTGAGGGACTCTTTCATCAAGGTAGTCATCAAAAGTGTCAGTAGAAACAGGGCAGATGTCAGAGGTGTTCACACCTGCAGTGAATACAGATACATAATACATGTTATACCACAGTGCTCTTGAATTATCTTTTCTGATTGGTCAGAAAGTGTTGATTAATTTTCTAGAACAGCAGTTCTGACAGTAGTATACTCCCATTAGTAACATTTTTTAAAAGTGTGTCCAACTTGTTGGTGATAAAAGATATATCAAAGATGGGTAGTTGATGACCTACTCTTAATTTTATTGTGGTCCAGGTGTAGATGCTCCAGGCCAGAAGAAATTAGTGGTACCTCTGTAAGCTGGTTGTAAGAAAGCTGTAGGTCCAGGATGCTGGAGAGGTTGAATACATTCTTTGGGATTCCTTCATTAACTAGTTTGTTGTGATTAAGCCTTATGATGGCCATCTTAGGGAGTCCTTTGAAATATTCTGCAGGGATCTTCTGAATATTGTTGCCATCCAAGTAGAGTTGCATAGTGGAGGGGGGAAGACCTTTAGGCATGTTGTTCAGCTGGTTCTTTGCCAAGTTGATCTGAACCAAACCACTGAGGCCTTTAAGATTGACCTCAGTAACTGCATCATCCTGTAGTTTGTTACCCTGCAGGTTCAGTAACATGAGATGTTTCTTCCCAGAAAAGACACCTGCTGGGATTTTTGAGATCTGGTTTCTGGAGAGATGTAGCTGCTCTAGATTTGGTGGAAGAGGGGAAGGAATGGAGGTCAGCAGGTTTTCCTCCATGTAGAGGTGCAGCAGATTGGACATGGCTTTAAGGGCGTTCTCCTGCACGCCCTCGTTTGAGATCTTGTTCTGATTAAGGTTGATCCACCTCAGCTGTGTGGTGTTATGGAAGGCATCTGCCGAAAGTACATCAATGAGGTTGTTCTGTAGGTACAGATACCAGGTAAAAGGGGGGATCTTGGGAATTCTTTTCAGCCCCTTGTTGTTGCAGTAGACTGCATTGGGGAAGCTGGGAGGACAGTAGCACTCTTTGGGGCATGCCTGCAGTTGGGACAGCAATTGTTCATATGATATTTCCTGAGAGTCCACCGAGACAGCTAGTAGCAGAATTGCAAAAGCAGTGAGGAATGACTCCATGTTGGACCTCAGCCTGTTGAAACAAAGATATACAACTCATTTCAACACATTGTTTAAGGTATCTAAGGTATCTATTTTTGTCAAGCCTGGATGCCTGTTCTTTAACTCAATAAATGCTGACTGTCCATTGTTTTTTTAAAAGAAAGATGCAACTTTCAACTTGTTTGTTTCAAGAAAACATGTTAAATATTTCTTGAATCATATACTGCTACAAGATTTCTTAGGTTCTTTATGTGCACAGAGTATCTACCCTATAGGTTCATGTATATATATAAGATCCACTTGACCACATAGCGTGCAGAGGTTTAGTTTCATCACCTCACAGCTTCAGTAGCCTCAGGAGTTCTGCAGGGGTCAGTTTTTGGTCCATTATTATTCTTCCCATATACTAAATCCCGAGACTCACGGATGAGATGACATAGCTCCTCTTTTTACTGCTATGTGGTTAAAACAAAACAATTTTTCCTCCATCCACTTATGAATTCTGACAGAAGATATTGCAGACTGTCTTTCTGACATCTCTTCCTGGAGGAAGACCATTTCTTTGAAACTAAACCTTGAGAAAACAACCGATTTAAATATCAGATAAGTACTTCCATATGCTGGACCTATCAACCACCATATGCAGCCTCATAGTTCAGCTGGTCAATCTTGGTGTTGATTCCTGATGACAAGAATGCATTATATTAATCACCAGACCCTGCAAATTTCATCTTAACATGACTACAGAAACAACTCAAATTATCCTGCAACCGTTAGGTATTTCCAGACATCAACCTTCTACATGCTGGGCTCTCTGCCGATCTCCCTTCATATGCTAGTATTTTTTTCAGAGCATTCAGGACACTGCTGCTATCCTAGATCATAACTTCCTGAAGATCTCTTATGTGACTCCTTTACTAAAGTCACTCTCTGGCTGAAGCAAAAATCAAATTTAAAAAAAAAACTTATCCTTGCCTTCCAGGCCTAAAAAAGTTTTCACCACATTTTCTACATACTTTGGTTCAAAATTACACATCTGCTCACCAACTCAGGTCTTCACTTCATTGTGCCTAGCATGTCCTTCTCTGAGATTTGTATGAACTCATAAGAAGAGATCTCACTGCACCTCCATGCTAGAATGACCCTTCCTCTCCATTATCAACAGTCCTGTGTCTCCATTTTTCCACAAAGGTGTAAAGATCTATCTTTTCAGACAATATCTAGGAAACACTTTGTGGTTGTATTTTTTTGCTTCACTATGTCTGCTTACGTTTGAAATAGTCCTTTTTGTAAGTCACTCTAGTACTTGTAAGAACCAGCATTACTCTTTTACATATTATAGTTCTTTGCTGTAATAGTTTGTAAGTTATTTTGACCAAATGCCAAATGTAAATATGTTATTTTCCCTCCTATTATTTAGTTTCCAGAAAGTACAACATTCTGCTTTTCTGCTTACATAAACATTTAATATCAAAGTGTGCCTTATGTACATCCTTAGAGTGCTTACATAAAACACACACACAAACTTAAGTTCTTTTTGGGGGCATTTCCCCCCATTTTCTCCCCAATTTTTGTTCTTGGACAATTCCCACCTACCAGCCAGCTCTCCTCTATCATACAACAGATACCAGCCAACCGCATCATGCTACATCACAGGTCAGTAATCGGAGGAAAGCGCTATCTGCCCTCTTCCACATACATGAGCTCATAGATGCACATGGCTGTGATGCCCACAGCTGTCGCTGTGATTGACAGGGGAAAGAGTATGCCATCCCTCCCTCCCACCCAGAGAACACAACCAATTTTGCTGTCTTGGACTCAAACTCAGGTTGGCTGTGGCAAATGAACTCATGATCTCCGGACAATAGAGTGAATGCTTTTCTGTTGCACCAGTCAGGAGCCCTTAAGTCAGGAGCCCTCTTTTAGTCCCTTGAGTGAACTAATCTTCTTCAACCCAAGATGCATCATATGGGTCAGTTTCGACTGCTTGAAGCCTGACATCATGTTTATATTCATATGACACTGACAACAGAATTGGAAGTAATTCACTCATTGGTCCTTTGCAACTGCTTGTAAGCTTTTCACAGGATATTTAGACAATTTTTAGACTATTTCTTCAAAGTTATTGTATATTTAATGCAGTATAGGTACTGCGGTACAATAAGTACCAACAAATTTATTTAATACATCAAACAGCTAGAACAGATACATTTGAAAGATGGTTGAAGTTTTCTTCAGGTTTAAGATTAAAGCAAATCCTGTGGAGAAAGGCCAGTCAGTTCTTACTACCAGAGGAAAAAGCCATGAGTCATGGGTTGTTCAGTCTAAGCAAATGTCAACTCTGAGTGGTTTATTGGAATGGTACCAAAAGGTACATGTGTACATCTATTACTTTTTCAGTTAATGCCTTGTATATCAAACACAGTGGAGTCATTGGTCAATGTCTAACATCTTTGATCAGACTAACACTAACTGCACTCATATGATAAGAATTATACAGGCACTCATCTGGTTATGGTTTAAATTCTTGGAGTCTGTTGTCTAGTTTCCTCATCCTCATCCTCTCAGGTTCAGGCTTTTTCTTTGAGCAAGACAAGGGGTCAGCAAGACAATCAAAGAGAGGATGACAGAACTTATATAGGGGAACACAAAACAGGTGTGCACAAACACAGGAAGTGATACAGGCAACAGAAGAAGACATTTGAAAATGTGAGTGAGGGTCCCCTCTGGTGGTCTGGGGGGCGGAATGATGAATGATGATGAATGTCTATGATGAATGTGACAGCAGTGATATGTTTAATCTTCACAATTAATCATCTTTAAATTTACAGGGATATTTTATTTTCTGTCAAAGTTTTACTAATTTGTACAAACATAGTTACGTTTTGGTTAATTTGTACAAATTCTGACACTAGGCTCTGCCTATGTAAGAAATGTATCTTTACACCACTCACCACTGCAGCTGGTATGGATAAACTCTGAGACCTAAGTAAACTATGCAGTGCACTATATTACATAGCCTCTGCACAAGATCCTTGCAAGCTTTTCTTCACTTAACCCGCTGCCTCTTCCTTCACCTTCCTCTCTGACTGCTGATGGCTTTGCCACTTTCTTTGATGGGAAGACTGAAAAAAATCTGTCACTCCTACACTATACATTCAGGATTCCCTTCTCATTCTCTGACACATTTTTCTTCTCTATAAACAGATCCTACAAGTTATCTTGTCCTGCAATCCCACCATCTGCCTGCTGGATCCTATCCCTTCCACAATGCTCCAGACCATCATTTCTGCTATCATTAATGACTCCATAACAACTGGTCATGTGCTGACTCCATCCAAGACAGCTAGGGTTATTCCCATCTTGAATAAACCCACTCTGGATACCTCAAATATCAGGACCTACCAACCAGTAACATTGCTCTCTTTTCTTTCTAAAGTCCTCAAACACACTGTCTACAATCAACTGTCTCTCTATCTCACCCAGAATAATCTGCAAGATGATAACCAGTCTGGCTTCAAAGCAGCACACTCCACAGAAACTGCCCTTGTGGCCATCACTGAGAAGCTTCATGCTGCTAGATCAGCCAAACTGTCATAGGTCCTCATTCTCCTTAATCTTTCAGCAGCAGCCATAACACAGTCAACCACAAGACTTGTGTGTCCAGCCTCATGAGTCTTGGAATTCACAGCATGGCAATGGTTTGCTTCCTACCTAAAGGGACGGTTATATCATGTGACATGGAGGGGATCCACATCCACAGACTCTCCACTAGTGTCCCACAAGGCTCCATGCTTGGTCCTCTTCTGTTCTGCTTCTAGACCCACTCTCTTGGTGAGGTCATATCCTCACATGGGTTTTCATACCACTGCCATGCTGATGACACTCAACTCATTCTCTGCTTTCCTCCCTCAGACACTGATGTTTCTGCACAGATCTCAGTATGTCTGGGAGACATCCCATTATAGATCGCAGCTCATCAGCTGAAGCTTAATCCCAGCAAAACTGAGCTGCTATACATCCCTGGAGATTTCCTTGGACAACTCTCAGATCTCACCATTTATCACTGCACACAACCTTGGGGATGGATAATCAACTGTCCTTCACTCCTAACATTGCTAAACTGACACACTCATGTCCATTTCTATCCACAGAGGTCACTCAGGTTGTTGCTTGTTCAGTCCCTTGTCATTTTGACATTGAACTACTGCAACTCGCACCTAGCAGGTCTGCCTCTGCGTGCTAATTGACCTTTGCAACTGATCCAGAATGTAGCTGCATGACTTGTTTTCAACTTCCCCAAGTTCTCCCACACCACCCCATTGCTACGCTGCATCCACTGACTTCCTGTAGCTTCCTGCATCAAATTTAAAACACTGATGCCTCCCTACAAAGCCAAAACGGACCAGTGCCTTCCGACCTTAAAACACTTATCAGACCCTGCACTGCACCACACTCCCTCCAATCCTAGAGCACTGCTTGTTTGGGCCCAAGGAAGGCATGCATCAATGCTCTTCTCTGTTCTGGAGCCTAGGTGTTTGGAATGAACTTCCCCTAGATGTCTGAACAGCTGAGTCACAGACTGTCTTCAAATGATGACTAAAGGACTACCTCTTCATGAAGCACTTAAATTACCACTTTGTTTTAAAAAATTGTTGTCTTGTGTTTTTTCTGAACAAGAAGAAGCCTTTATTTGTCACATATACATTAAAACACAGCGAAATTTTTTTCTTCATATATCCCAGCTTGTTAGGAAGTTGAGGTCAGACCACAGGGTCAGTCATGAAACGGCACCCCTGGAGCAGAGAGGGTTAAGGGCCTTGCTCAAGGGCCCAACAGTGGCAGCTTAACAGTGCAGGGGCTTGAATCCCTGACCTTCTGATCAGGAACCAAGAGCCTTAACCAAGAGCCAAATGCCATAAAGGTAAATGTAAATGCTGCCTGCTTGTGTTTTGACCTATGATAAGGATTATGACTACAATTCTTGTATTATCCTTAATAAACAATCTGCTGATGTTATGCACATGCGTCCTCATCTTGCCTCTTCATGTAAAGAAAAGGGATGTAAAGAGAGGATATCAAAAGAGAATTCTGGAAGAGTGAACTGAAACTGAATTTTAAAGGCAAGACAGGGGAACAGGGTTGAATTCTTGATTCTGATTGGTAATAAGGTGGTGGTTAATTTCTATGGCAGCAATGCATTAGCAGGGACTTGTATTACAGACACATAATCATACTTCTAATTATATCTAAAGACGTAATCAAATTCTAATAATTAAAAAATGTTAAAGAAAATCGTATAACTGTTGATATGGTATTGATAGGTTTTCTGTAAGGAGACGTTTATTTAACATTTATGGAAGGAATCTCCAGCTTGGTGCTCTATGGTGCTTCTATGGTGACATTCTCCTTAGTTATGTCTAAAAGAGTTCGCTCCATGTTTAAGTTGATCTGTGTATTACAGTATTGCAGATCTTTATTTGAGAGGTGTATGTTGTATTCACCCAAGATTCTGAACTGATATTGAATGAATTCAAGCACATAGTTTTGGAAAAACAGTTGGATTTGATTTCAGAGTATAACCCACATCTGTTTAGAATAATACTCCTACATATCAGATGCCTCTGCACTATAGATGTCTGCACTTACCGAGTGCTTCACTGGAGATGTGTAAGGAATATATGCAAAATACTCAAAAAGTTTACATACCAGATTCAGATGCCTTTACAGAATAAAATCAGTCAGTTACACGGACCTGGAAACATGAAAAGATCAAATGATAAAAAAACAAACAAAAAAAAGATATAATTGATGGAATAAAAATGGTAAAAAAAAAAAAAAGTATTGACATTAGGACATCAGATTACTGTAATGAAGCATTATAACGGAGCATATCCATAGTTTTATGTCAGAAAATGATATTTCTCAACTCATTTTAATTAATATAATGTGATATAATTGTTTTAGCATTAAAAAATTGCAAATTCAGGCCATTTTCACATTTTCAGAATGTCAATAAGAAATATCTGTGGAAACAAATGTTGGCTTTTGTATATACAGTTTTTAAAGGAAACACATGCCCCAAAAGCCCGATCAGATTCATTTCCTGGACGAAGTATTGTTTCTAGGCCAGTTATGTTAATAACACGTGGTTCTGTGCTAGCTCAGCTTTTGGGTTCACTTCTTTTAGACAGCTGTGGTGAAACCCAACATCTCTTAGTTTTTTTTTTTCTTTTTTTTTGGCTATAAGCAAAGAAAAATATCTTTAGCTTCAAACCTGGTCAAAACTGTACATTGTGTTTCTTTTACAAATGAAACATACTGACTTTTTATTATTTCTAACACATCCCTTTTCTTTGATGCTGATAACATTACAGAGTTAAAGGTGACTGTCTAACATTTAACATTAACTTGTAGGCAGGTTTTTACTCACTTTGCTCAAAATTCTCTTTTAGTTTGAGATAAATTTATAAGAAATCAGCAGGTGTTTCCAGACATCGTCATCAAGCACAGTTTGAAGCATCCTTGGGACTTTTCCAAAGCTGTCAACACTAATAAACCTAACAAAAATCCAAGATGAAACGTTACCTGTTTTTTCAGACATAGAGATGAGCTGAACATGGACAGGTGGAGGTATATGGGAACTTAGTTCTCCTGGTTCCCGGTTCCTGATGACCTTCTCTTTCGTCCTGGTCCACTCTGGTCTCTGTGAACGTCTCTCTGTGTCGTCTCAGTGTCTCTCTGTCCCTTATTAGATATGTATTGTTTGTAGTGCTATTCCCCCAAGGCTGTACCCATGACATCTGCTTGAGCTAGAAAAAAGGGGGTGTATGAGTGTGTGTATAAGAGTCTGTGTGTAATTTGTCTTCTTTGGGGCATGCACTGGCTATTTTTTGCCAGCCAAGCATTTTTTTTTTTACCTTTCTCCTTCTTGTTTTTTTTTTTTAAAGGCAGAAGGTGCAGGAGGAACGGTGATGGGAGGAGGGGGGTTAGATTGCTCACACCCACAGGTTGCTTACTCTGCTGCATTGCTTTCACATTCTGAATGCTCCATGTTAGCAGACCACCCAGAGGGCACATCCATAGGTTTGTCCGTGTGTGCTTGAGCAGGGTTATAGATATTGCACAGACATGTTCGACTGAAATATGTAAGAGTTAAAGGTTAAAATGAGCTGGGGGCTTCAAGGGCAAGCTGACATCTTTTCACTAGTCTTTTTCAAGCTCATGCACTTGGCTAACAGGTTCAGGTTAGAATATTATGATGGTTGTATAAAAGAATATTTGAGGGGATGTTGGATTTGTTTCTTTAAAATTTTTGATCACCTGCCAATTCCCACCCACTAGTCATCTCTCCCCTATCATACCACAGCTACCAACCGGGGAGGCTGAAGGCTAACGTGCTTCTTCTGAGACATGTGAAGCCAGCCAATCGCATCTTTTCGAATTCCTGCATATGCTGCGATACAGGGCAGCATAACACACTAGGAGGAAAGCTCTATCTACCTCTTCTGCAAACATGAACTCACAGATGCCCACGATTGCCTAGTGTCACTGTGATAGACAGGAGAGAAAGACTACTCCTCTCCTACCCAGAAAGCATAGCCAATGGCTATGAATGGCTATGGCATCATCAGGATTTGAATCCTTTTCTGTTGTGCAGATAAACAACCTGAACCATGAAATCAGCTTAAATGTTCCCTTTATAAACAAATGAAGAAGATTATTTTTTTAATTTAAGTATGTTTACAAAAAAAAAAAAAAAAAAAAAATTGTTAAGACCTTGGAATTACAAGGTTCTATCTTTTGTTATTATTATTATTATTATTATTATTATTATTATTATTATTATTTGGCAAAAATGAGTTGATATTAATATGTCAACTAATGAATTAATATGCATAGTAAAAATTGCTCCACCATTAACCAGATCATTGCTTGGTAGTGCAGCAGGCAGTAGGATTTGGAAGTCACGTTACCATGAAGTGTGTTAAATTTAAACGTACACAAACAAATGAAATCTTTTGCTTTGAAAAAGTCAATAATGAATAGTTTTTTTTTTCTCTTTCTCTGATTGTTTAATCTACTTGTCCACCCGGCAACTATGGATAAAAAAAAATTAATAGCCTGGACACAAAATCTGCTTGTCGCTGGGCACCTGAGCTACTGCTCTGTCCACCCCTGACTCTCTAAACAAATAATATAATTGATTATATGAAGTATCATTAAAAGTATTAAAAAATGCATCAGAGTGTTACATGAATGTTCCTTGGTTCAACCTGGCCCCAGTTCTGGAGCTTCCCTTGGTACTTCTGTTAATCCTAAAAATTACATGCAACATCTGTAGAAAATGTACCTATATATATATATATATATATATATATATAT
>CM040471.1:5652321-5702057 GCA_022758105.1 Pangasianodon gigas | reverse complement strand
GAATGTGGCTGTGAGATTGTGCCCATTTAGCCACAAGAATGTTAGTGAGCTTGTGCACTTATGTTAGACAAGAAGGCCTGATGTTCAGTCATTGTTCCAGTTCATCCCAAAGGAGGTCAGTGTAATGTGCAGGCCACTTGAGTTCTTCCACTCCTACCTTGGCTTTGTGCATAGGAGTATTATCATGCTGGAACAGGTTTGGGAAATTATAAACCTACAGCATACAAAGACAGTTTACACAATTGTGTGCTTCCAATTTTGTGGCAACAGTTTAGGGAAGAACTATATGTGTGAAGATCAGGTGTCCACATACTTTTGGCCATATAGTGTATTTTGTAAGTAATCTCAAGTTCTTCCAACACATATTGTGGGTGTTGCTAAATAAAGTATATAAAAATGTATTAATATGTTGACGACCAAAATGTGTTTTCATAATGAAAATGAAATGCTAAGTAAAGAAAAACAAAACAATATAAGAATGAATCCTTGTAATCCTTGATAAACAGGGTTTTAATTTGTAATTGAACAGTATAATTCAACAACCACAGAAAGAAAACCCTACTTTCTGCTGATCTTACAAAGCGAAAGTTTTCATTTGGTGTGTATGTTTAAATATAACACACGGTGGTGTGACGCACCTTGATGCTGTAACTATAGTGAGTGCTACACGCATCAACAGAGGAGGGATCTGGTTGGCGGTAAAATGGTTTTTCCAAATCAGATTAGTTAGTGGGCACGGATGACAGATGATCTTTCCAGAATCAAGAACATTCAGGTATGTGGAAACACTGCCGAAACCAAACAAAATATATTTTTTTTCATTTCTTTGGTACTTTTTCGGTGAATGTTCTAGCCTGGTCAGGGTCACAGTGGATCTGGAGCCTATCCCAGGAACACCAGGCATGAGGCAGGAATACATCATGGAAGGGATGCCAGTCACACCTAGGAGCAATTTTGCATAGCCAGTCCACTCACAGGCATGTTTTTGGGAGGTGGGAGGAAACTGGAGAACCAGGAGGAAACCCACACATACACGGGGAGATCATGCACACAAACTCTGAACAGACAGTAAACCTGAGCAAAATAAAGTTTGACGCATAGCCATCATATAACTGCTTACTACACATAGTCACCTCCACTCATGGTTAAACATACAGAAAATAAAGATGCTAGCCCGACTCAAATACTTTTTATGTGCAATGCCAGTAGAAAACATTGCATCTCTTAGCAGAAACTATGGCAAACTTGATGACACTTTTATTGTGGATGCAAACATGATATGCTATGTTTTAAACTTTATAAGAATAGGATAAGGACTAGGGCTATATCAAGTCATCCCTGGGAATTCATATATTGTTTCCCTTATTAATGTATTATTAGAGTTTACTCCCCAAAACTGAAGCCTTATGGAAACTTGAGTTTCCATATACAGTAGTATGAATATACAGAAGATGCTGATGAACAAACTCACTACAAAAGACTAAACAATAGATTTATAATACCAGTTAGATCACTGCTTATGTGGAGTAAGAGCAGACTGCAAATCCAGAAAATATAGTAGTTCTCCCTTTGAGCCTTGGAAATGGCAAAGAACCAGTCTTATACAAAGGATCCTTCCTCTGAATAAAAACCAGACTGGACTACAGTAGTATAAAGACAATAGAAATCATTTCTGTTCCGTCTGCCAGAATACAGCTCTACATACAAAAAGCAAAACATTCAGACTAAACAGACTTAACCAAGAGCATATCTTATTTCTTTGTCAGCAAGAATAAAATATGCACTGCATTCTTTTTTTTTTTTTTTTTCTTGCATGTGCAATCAATTCCCTTGACAAGACTGCTCTGTTCAAGAAGAAAGTCATGACAACTATTTTACTTTAGCTCATGCTCCAGACTTACTCAGAACAAATCTAAGCTTGTGTTCAGACCCTTTTTTTCAGCTGTAAAGTTATTTCTGATTTCCATAAATAACAACCCTGTAGAACCAACATAGTCTTACACATGCAAATTCTTAACAATTCACACAACTCAGCTCATATGGAAAAATCTGAAAGTTAATGGTATTTTTTTTTACCTTATGACAATTCATATGAAACCAAAATTAACTCGTTCATTTGAATTTCTAATGAGATCAGGTTTCTATCAAACTTTTTACATTGCAGTATGGCTGGTTGCAATGCTTTCAAGGATTTTTTTTATCAGAAGAAAGTCTCTCCCAATCATTTTGCAGTCATTATGGACACTTGTTTGTGTGTGTGTGTGGCCTGGGAAAACCCTTCACTTGGTGAAATTTCACATTTTCTACTATATATAGTTTTTTTTTCCTGAACTGTAACATGTTTACATTTACATTTATGGCATTTGGCAGACGCCCTTATCCAGAGCGACTTACATTTATCTCATTTTCATACAACTGAGTAGTTGAGGGTTAAGGGCCTTGCTCAAGGGCCCAGCAGTGGCAGCTTGGTGGTGCTGGGGGTTGAACTCATGACCTTCCGATCAGTAGTCCAATGTCTTAACCACTGAGCTACCACTGCCCACATTTGTCTTTTTGTATATACCGTATCTCAACTACAAGTAACGCTCTAGCAGTTTAATGACTGGTTACCCCGAAAAGTGAAAAAGACATTTTGACAGTTGATTTCGGATTACAAACTGAATTGATTACACTTATATGTGTTTCGCTATGACACATAGCTGTCCAACAACTTGATCAAAGTGTGACATTCACTGTGTGAGGAAGTCCATGTATGCCTGTGACATCATCAGGATTCAAAAATTCATTTTGTTGAATTTTATTTATGGTTTCTTAAAGTGGAGGCATCAACATATGTTATAGGCAAAAACCCCTATTTTGTCCAAAACTCAAATTTTCCAGATTTCAGCCAATGATGGAATATTAAAAATGACATTGTCTGTATTTTCTAATTTAAATGAATGAATAAGAAGGCCTTTATTACTGATATCCAAATGAGGCATGTTTTAAGTGTTTACAACTGGTGGTAAAAGCTTGGTCTGTGTAGCCCATGCTATGATTGACATAGAAATTTTTCCAACATTTCTTTTAAAATCTTCTTTATATTAGAAAAAAACATATATTATGCAATATCCTATTGCATCAGTGTTGCATGCAGTGAATCAGATTAGAATCGTCAATATAATTTGTGGCTCTTCAGATAATTCCATCATTGCATTAAGGTATGTTTCAAGTTACAAATGAAATAGGTGAATAATACGAAAGCAAACATTAGAGTACTGTGACATGTTTATGAAATTGAAGTTTACAGCAGGTTTAGGAAACTTGATTTATTTGCTTTAAAATTAACTGTTTTTTAAAGAAAAAAAGTTCATTATTTAACATAATAGACCTGCAATTATGCTCAAAATCTTCAATTACTGACATTGTAACAATGCAATGTGAGCAAATATAGGTGCACGATTTGTTGAATGTAGAATGTTGTTTATATTGTTCCTATAAAAAGTGGAAGAGAGTGCTTTATAGAGAGTGTATGATGAATTGCATGCAAGTAAATTAGAATATTGCATAAATCTTGGCAGTTTATGGAGCAGCAAGCTGTTACTGGGTAATTCAAATGTTAGTTTCATTACAATATATAGCAGTTCTTCACAGTTTAAATCTATAATACTTGCAAGTTACACCTTAGTAGATTTAACTAACGACCACACTCTGAAAAGAAAAGAATATCTAAATATTTGAGTAATGCAAGACACCTTTTAGCAATGCTTCGCTTTCCTCTTTTTCTAGCTACATGAAACCTAGAGTAATATAGCTGATGCCATCATTAGCTAAACTGATATAAAATTCTAAACAGAAAAGAGATAGTATACAGATATAGCTCATCAGAGATTACTAAAACGACATTTATAAAGCTAATTCCTGAAGGCTTATTATCATGTGTACAGTAAATATAGAGTGTCGGTGCCAGCATTTAGACAATCTATACAAAAGCATAAGAGCAAATGAGGATCTGTGCTTCAATTTGATCCATATAAATATTAGATACATGAATGTTTGAAGTGACTGATAGGATCAAAAATTAAAGGTGTTCAAGCATGGTTTGTATTAAAGCACTAGTCATACATAACATTCATAATACATGTGTGCCTCATACCGTATACTGGAATGTGCCAAGAATGTATACTTCAAGATTTAATATATAGATCTCAGTGTACTTTGGGTGGTATTACATTTTTCCATTGTACAGATCTCCTTAAACAAATAACCAAGAGTTAATTGGTTATTTGGGGCTATACTGACATAATGATTATGGTGTTCTATCACTATTTGTGAGGGAAAGTTACCCTCAGTAACTATATTTAAAGTGTAAATCTGATGTTTGAATAGATCTTTGAAAGGAGC
Source organism: Pangasianodon gigas (assembly GCA_022758105.1). Lineage (NCBI taxonomy): Eukaryota > Metazoa > Chordata > Actinopteri > Siluriformes > Pangasiidae > Pangasianodon > Pangasianodon gigas. The sequence continues at coordinate 5,697,674 of CM040471.1, read as the reverse complement.
TGGTCAAAGTTGACAGGGAGTGGAAAACTAGTCAAAAATGATCTCAGAAGCCTGACGGAGACAGCTGGATGCCTCATCAGGCATGCTACTGTGGGTGAGATTGTTTCCATCCAGGCGCAGAGACTTCAGTCTGGAGTAGTTTACAGGGGAGACAACCTTGCAGATGTTGGGCAGGTCGAATTCTGGAAAAAAAAAAAAACCACAAGTCAGACAGTGATGACTACACAGTGGTACAGAAAGAAAAATTTGAAGAGCATAAGCACTCACTGTTAATTTGATTGACTTGCAGGTACAAGTGCTCAAGTGCTTCATTGATCTCAGGGATGGACTGGAGCTTGTTGAAGGACAGGTCCAGCTCCAGGAGAGAAGTAACATTGAACACGCCTGCTGGAATACCCGAGTCCGCGAGCTTGTTGTGAGACAGACGCAGGTACTGCAGTTCAGGCAGTTTGGCCAGATAGCCACTGGGGATGGTTTCAATATCGTTGTTGTCAGCATACAGCATCAGCAGGGAAGCGGGGACGCCTGCTGGGAGCTTTCTTAGTTTGTTCTCACTTAAGTCCAGAAGCATCAATGACTTCAGTCCTTTGAAGGCCCCGGCGATGCCTTCCGTGGTCAGTTTGTTCTTGGCCAGGTGGATAGTAGTGAGGTTCTCCATGCCAGACAGGAAACCTGAGGGAAGTGAAGTAAGCTGGTTGCCAATGAACTTCACTTCATCCAGGGACTTGGTGCTAAGGCCAGGAGGTTTACTCAGCTTGTTGTAGCTGAAGAGGAGCTTCTCCAGTTTGCCCAACTTGTCAATGGTCCCTGACTGAATCTTGTCACTGGTGATATTATTGTGGTCAAGGACAAGCCAGCGCAAGTCAGTGACATTGTCAAAAACACCTGCCTTGATCTCCTGGAGAAGGTTGTTCTGCAGGTAGAGGTATTTGATTCCCGTTGGGACAAATGGGATATACTTCAGGTTGCGGTCATCACAGTACATGGCAGTGGGGAAGTTGATGGGGCAGTTGCATTCCTGAGCGCAATTGGGTGAGGATGGCATAGACTGTGCAGCAGGCTCGTAGTCATAGTCATAGTACTGACAGATGCACAGACTGACAAGGCCAGCCAAGAGGACAGATCGAAGAGGGAACATGGTTTCACAGCAGTTACAAACACTGTGGAAAATCTGGTGGAAACAAATAAGCAAAAGATACAGAGTCAAATTCTAATCTTTAAAAAGATGTATTCTACCTAGATATAAATATTAACACAAAGATTGTATAATATCTATAAACTCAAAATCTTTGTGAGTTTGTGGAAAATCTTTTAGCATTTCAACAAATCAGGCCACAACTGCAATTAAGTAGACACCCCATATACACAAATCCAAGTTTATTCCTCATTATGGCTTACTTAAACTGCAATCATGATCCCACCCTGCTTGCCCCTCCTCAACCGAATACACCCCCTAAAGCACCCCCTGTTCTTTTTTAGTGTAAACCATTACAGGTAGGATTCAAATCCCAAAAGCAACAATAAGAAAATAATAAATTAAGTACCTCAACTAGACATCCTGCCAATATATAAAAAGTTTACGTTAAAAAATAGCTTCATCTATCGTATGTCTTGAGTTTAGAAATTCAACTAAGCAGACAAAATACTTGGACACATTACTGTAATGTTTGAAGATGCAAACTCAGCAAATCTTTTTAGAAACTGCTAAATGACATTTAAAGCTAATATAATCATGCAGTGCATGCATACACATAATCGAACTAGACAGTTTAATCTCCTCCTCGATCCTAAAATCTGCATCAGTCAGACCTCTCAAATACACTGAAACAGACCTCGCTTTGAACCTACTCCAAACGGAAAGTCAAAAGATATTACCAAAACTAGAGCACAATCGCTAACTTTTCAGAAGAACCCTTTGTCTAACAGGTAGGATCTGACTTACCTTATTCTCTCTCTCTCTGTTTCAGGCTGCAGGCAGAGGTGTGTGTGGCCCAAGGTCTCTGGAGAGGATGAGAGAGGGAGGGCAAGAGAGAGGGAGGGATAGAGTAAAGAAGAAAGAGAGGAGGGAAATAAAGAATGAGAAAACTGGCTCAGCTAAACTACAGTGGCCGTAGAATGATGGAAAACAGCAGTCAGACAGCTTGCAAAATGTCAGTGGTCTGTGCACCGTGGCATGTCGGGTCTAGCGTGTAACGAGATTCAGGTGCAGCTAACGCTCCTGTAGAGGTGCTAGGGGTGCAAAGGGTTGCAGTAGATTTTGAAAAATATATATACCTGTGCGGTTTACACACACCCACACACCTCAATTACCCAATCATTCTGAACTACCCTTTAAAACAAATAAACGATTGTGCAGCAGCAACACAAACACCAAGACATTCAAAGCATTACGCCACCTATGAACATTTCCGATGCTTAGCTTTTCTCTTGTGAAAAAAAAAAAATGTTTGCAACAAAATGGGTTTCATAAAATGTTGTGGAAAGTCAAAGAAGAAAAAACATTTGGCTACATGTGATGCCAACTGTCTACCATTATATTAACCATTCCACTGCGGTTGTAAATTAGCTTTGGAAAAAGTGACAAGAGGAAGCAGAAGCAGAAACTGAAGCCAGACCAAACTTACATAAGACCTTTACTACTGTTGCCTTTGCTGGCTGTCTGCAGAGCATGGCATCCAGTGAGAGCAAGTCCAATGTTCTGCAGATGTGTATAAATCGGCTGCAGCCATCCTTTTATCTGCAAACGTATCTCTCTCAGCATGCTGGCATCTTGAAGCATGCTTCTGGATAGCAGACACTCAGATTATTGCAGAGCTCTCTTGACTGGAGAAAGGAGACAAGCTGTGCTGGTTGGTGCTTTTGTCTTTAGTCATTGGCTGGAATGTTCTTTGCACACTTTCTGTGCAAAAACCACTATAAAACCAAAATAAGATCTGAGTTGGAAAAATATATCCCCTTTTAACTCAACCATCAACATTTTTGACGATTGTAAGATGCATATGGTCTGTGATGAGGCAGGCTTCTCATAAACATTTCTCACAAAAGAGTCTCTGGCTTTCTCTCTACTTTAAGCTCTATCCCTCCACCCCACTGACATGTGTTAGTACTTGAGACTCAGGGAAAAAGCAATATATTATTTCTTAGAGCATGCTGATCCAGCCAGAGCCAGATTTTGTCTTCATATTCGAAAGAATGTGATTATATGGACAAGCGTGAGGCCTAAATTCACTAACATTATGTAATATTCTCCATATGATATGCATATGGACTCTCAGGTGGATAAATATTTCAGGTGAAAGGTCTTTTGGAAGAGGTACATTGAAGCAAATCTGTGACCACTTAAGAAGTTAGAACACTGAAACTTCTTCAGACATAGTTTCCCATGGCTCCATAATATTAGAATTTTTGGGTCTTTTTGCTTACCACAAATTTAGCAAAACAGAGCAAGCACATACACACACCAAGACCTCATCATTAGTCTGTCTATTCTCATTTCAACAAGGGCGACTAGATTTGGCACAATTTTACTGTGAAAAAACCTCAGCCACAGCACAAAAATCTGCAGTTATTTGATTTATTAACTTGTACACATGTACTCTTCATCTCATTAATTAGACTAGATATTTAAAGTTCACACTAACAAGCGACAAAACGATTGACAATCATTCATTTTGTATTTACATGTGCAATACAGAGCCGCAATTTTAGCAACAGCGACAAGCTACATTTGACTTGAAATTTTAAATGCAAATTAGGTATGATGCAGTACAGTAACAAATGCAAACAACTGGCTCAAATGATTCCTTGGACCAATCCTACGACATGTGTAGTCTGACGATTTTTCTGTTTCCCACTCACAACTTTAGTTCCTACCCCTAGTTTCTTCCTAGTTCCATGCAATTACTTCCCATTTACTGTGTGATGGCAAAAATGGAAGAACACTTACGGTGGTTTCATCTTATCCTGTTATGTACCATCCACTTTATTAGGAACACCTGTATACCTGCACATTCTTGCAGTTATCTAATCAGCCAATCATGTGGCAGCAGTGCAATGCAAAAAAAACATGCAGGTACAGGTCAAGAGCTTCAGGTAATGATCTCTGTGACTTGTGGCATGTTGGTACCAGATGGGCTGGTTTGAGTATTTCAGAAACTGCTGATCTCCTGAGATTTTCACACACAAACAGTTTCTAGAGTTTACACAGAATTTTTTCACACAGGTGCGAAAAACAAAAAACATCCAGTGAGCGGAGGATCTGCAATCATAGACACAGACTCACCCAAACTGAACATATTTTCCCCATTCTGATGTTTGATGTGAACATTCACTGAAGCTCTTGACTTGTATCTGCATGATTTTTTTGCACAGCTGCTGCCATGTGCTTGGCTGATTAGATAACTGCATGAATGTGCAGGTGTACAGGTGTTCCTAATAAAGTGGAAGATGACCTCTCATGAAATGTGTATAGAGACATTACAAAGAAAAAAGCAGCTTGGAAGGAAGTAGTAGAAATCTTGCTTTGCTAATCTGCTAGACAGTTCACGCCCATAAGTGACAACACTAGCAGTTACTACAAGCCAACAAGAGACAAACGACAACGAACATGAGTGGCTTGTCACTTGCTAGTGTGAATGCTAGGAATGCAGTGTACTCAGGCCAATCCATCACCAAGGCAATACATCAATACTGTAGTTTGAGTAACCAAACAAATGATATTTAGCAACTAAGACTGCACGAAAAAAATCACAATTAAATTGCGTTCTTGATTTGTTTCAATGCAATTCAATTGAAGAACAGTATTGATTCTGCAACATATGTACTCGGGCAACAATTGTATTAATCAGAGTGCCACTATTCCTCATTAATTTCAGTTATTATTGACCATAGATGTTACTCCAAGTGACCTCGTGTGTGCTGTGAGTCTACAGAAGGAAAAGGAGACAAACGTCATGAGTGATTTTTTTTTAAATGAACCAAACACCTGTTTTCAAAAAAAAAAAAAAAAAAAAAGGAAACACATTTATCCAGTCTGGCAAAACATACATTTCCTATTACTACATTTCCTATTACTAAACAAACAACAACAAAATGAATGAAATGAATGGATGAATAAATGGCCCCGAACTTTGAATGGCACACTCACAGAGCTCATTTATAAAGATCGACTTTCATCCATGAATGGTTTATGAGTTGCTGTTGGGAGAAAAACTGCCATGACTTATTATTTCACCAAACATTAATATTGCTTATGTCCAGTGGCGAGGGTTTCCTTTTTTAACTTGGGGAGGACACACACACACACCTAATGGTTATTTTTACTCAGGATTTGGTCTATTACAGTAAGAATGTGTCAGTAATTCACTCAGACGAGACATTATTCATAAACACCCACTAGGAAAATGTATCTGCCACTGTCTGGTACAGTAATGGAGCTGGTACCATGTAAGAATAATAAATATATTTATTGTCCCTTACAAAAATGGTGTGTTAAAGTATTGTGAGTGAGAATCATAATCTCAATTCTAAGCCAAAAAATAGTGATTCCCATTTTTTTGAGAATCACAGAGCCGTACTAGCGACAAGCTATTGATCAACATTCCCTTACCACTAATGATAGGCTTTAAAACTCTGTGTTAACTGGTCAGTGATTTTCAGTGTGAGCTTATAACCAGATAAAGTTCAGTGCAGGTTCTTCCTTCTTTCAACAGCCCTCTTCTCTCACGCTCTCAAAAGAGCAAATAATGAAAAGTGGATTTTTTTTTCAACAGAACTCAAGGAATGTTCAGTCAGCAAGTCTGGGCTCTGTCCTCGTTCGTTCATTTGTTTACTGGCACATTTGTCTGAATTTATTTAACTAAGTACTCCCCTCCAACAGCCTGCTGTTTATTATAAATGTGTTTATTTGTTTTTAGGAGTGAAAAAGAAAAAACTTAAGAAAAGAAGCTCTAAAGAATGGTGATAAATAGATTATGCTGTCTGCTGTTAAGTGCTAAAACCAGGTCATTATTGGATCTTCCTACAGGAAAAGAATCCAAAGCATTCCCCCAGATGTACACAAAAAAGCACTGACCACAAAATCTGTACTTGGTGATGGCCTTCCCAGTCCTCTAACCTAAACCCCAATAAAACCTATAAAACTCAAAAGGTGAGCCATGAAGTATCAGCAGGAATCTGAGACTATCATGAGTACAGATTCACCCAAACTGGACAGTTGAATACTGGAAAAAGACCAGGTGATTTTTTTCTAATCTTCAACTATCCAGTTTTGGTGAGTCTGTGCCCATGATAACCTCAGATTCCTGTTCTTGGCTGACAGGAGTGGAACCTAATGTGGTCTTCTGCTGTTGTAGCCCATCCACCTCAAGGTTTGATGTTTTGTGCTTGCTGAAATGCTTTTCTGCTCACCATGGTTGTTTATATTATATGACTTACTATATCCTTCCTGGCAGCTCGAACCAATCTGGCCGTTCTCCTCTGACCTCTCTTATCAACAAGGCGTTTCCACCCACAGAACTGATGCTCACTCAATGTTTTTTTGTTTTTTGCACCATTTTGTGTAAACTCTAAACACTGTTTCTGAAATACTCAAACCAGCCCTTCTGGCACCAACAACCATGCCAAGATCAAAGTAACAGAAATCACACTTTTTCTTCATTCTGATGTTTGATGTGAACATTAACTCTTGACCGGTATCTGCATGATTTTTTGCATTGTGCTGCTGCCACATGATTGACTGATTAGATAACTGCATGAATGTGCAGGTGTACAGGTGTTCCTAATAAAGTGGATGGTGAGTGTAAGTATAAAGTCTCTTTAATTAGGCCTTTCAAAGAATCACAATCCATAGCTTAGATTAGATTACTGTAATAGTGAATCAGAAGCACAGGAAAGCTGAGGTCAAAACGAGAGAACTGAGAAATATGACAATGCATTATATATAAACATTGATTGCAATGATAGAGAAGAAGACTCATGTGAAGCAAACTTGATATGTGAAAAAAAAAAATGATCAGGGCATTGGCCTGGAGGGAGCCAGAGCATACAACAACAAAACACAAAAAAGAACAGGCACTGACCCTGCATTCCTTAAAGCACAGATTGTAACTGTGGTATCAAGGGTCACAGGAACAGAGGCAGGAGGAGACAGGAGTCTGACCAGTGACCAGGGTTTGGAGCAAGTAGTGAAATTGTTCTGGAGAAGGGCATAGCCATGGATTGAGATCAAAGCAACAACAGATTGCAAGTCCAGAGCAGTGAATGAAAAGGGTTCAGGACTAGGGGTTGCATTAACTGAGAATTGGTAAATTGTCATTTACTGAATTTTAAAAGCATTGATGGAAAATTTTGAAGGTCATCCATCATTTTGAAGGATACAAAGTAAGGCATTCAATCAAGCTGTCTGTAGCCAGCATTTCAAAGAGTCTGACTACTCAAAAACCATTGGCCATAACTGCCTAAAACATGGGGCTATACCCTCTTGATTTGAATAGACAGATATGTTGTACAGTGAAATGTGTTTGGCAAACTCAAAAAAGGGTTCACCAAATATGTGTGGGACCTACTCCAGCTGCAGGCCATATTATTCATTACAAGATATGACAACAGTTGTTGTGAGAATGGTTTCAATTATTCATTTGGCAAAAAAAGATCAGAAAATTATAAAAATAGACTATGACAAGATTTTTAAAACTCTGTGCATCAACATGAGGGGTTATGATTTACTGTAACGCAAACCTCTGTTTAGGACCAGCATCAAAGGCCAGACAGGCAGAAGTTCAATCAGGACACAAAGGGCTAATCAGAACAACAGGGCCTCCAAGCAGCAGCACAGAACCTCAAGAGAGAATTAAACCAGAATCTTCACCTAAGGTTCTCGATCTCACCAAGTAGCACTGTGGTGTGTCAAGGGTCACGGGGACAGAGGTAGGAGGAGATAGGAGGAGTCTGACTGAGCCAAGTGTGACCAAGCCAGTGACAGCTGAAACTGAGACAGGGATTGGAGTATGGGGTGATTTAGTTCCAGAAAAGGGCACAGACATGGACTGAGATCAGAATAGCAACAGACTTTGAGTCAAGAGCAGTCACAAAAAAGGTTCAGGATCCACATCAAAGCCTGGATAGGCATAAGTCAGGATAGTAATGACCAGCTGTGCCAAAAAAAGAAGCAAGGCAGAACCTCAAGAGGAAAATAAACTAGAATCTTTATCTAAGGAGGACTTGTTAATAATGAAATATTCACCTTTATAACAAGGTTCTGGATCCTACCAAGTAGCACTGTGGGGTCAAGGGTCACAGAGACAGGAGGCAGGAGGAGTCTGACTGAACCAGTGACCAGGGACAGCAGAAACTGAGTAAGAGACAGAGGAAGGAGGAGGCTACTGTGGGGTCAAGGGTCATAGAGACAGAGGTAGGAGGAGGCAGGAGGAGTCTGACTGAGCCAGTGACCAGGGACAGCAGAAACTGAGTAAGATAATTCTGGAGAATGGTGCTTACATGTACTGAGATCAGAACAACAAAAGAGTAGACAACAAGAAGTCCAGAGCTGGGACAGAAAAGGGTTCAGAACCAGCATCAAAGTCAGGATAGGCAGGAGTCCAATCAGGACAAAAAGGCAAGGTAGAACCTCAAAAGGGAATAAAACCAGAATCTTTGCCGAGGAAGATTGCTAAGTAACATCATTACATAATTAAAAGTCCTCTGACCTAGTACCATAACAAGGTTCTGGATCTCCAGGCACACAGTGGCTAGTCAGTCACACTGTTGGGGCAGATGAAGAAGCTGGAAGAACTGGGGCAGTGGCTGGTGGAGATCCAGACACCAAAGAGGCAATAGAAACTAGAACAATTGAGTCAAGGACAATAGAACCCAGAGAGGCAGTGTTCTGGTTTCAGAGCAGAGCAGAATGACCTAGTTCAGGAATAATTATAACATGGGAGACTTAGGATATCATCGGAACAGCATAAACCCAAGAGATCAGTGGAGGAAATGAAGAATAAGGTAGAGAGGCAAGACCAGAGGGAGATGAGATCATCCATTTTGTGTGGTACTAGAGCGGCTGTAGGCTGTCAGGTTTGGAGAGCTTATGACCATAGCCTCAATCTACTAACGCAATCAAACTTATATGGCTCCTTGACTGCAGGCTTCTTAGTGCTTCATACCACTTGCACAGAGGGCCATCTGTGAATAAAAAAGGGCCAAGAATCCCTCTCATCTCATTGCACCTTTTCTAAGTTACCGGAACTTAGCCCATGATCTGTGAGTCTGCAAAACTAAACTTTTCCAGAGCAGGTATTCTCACCATGTAATCAAAACTGAGGGAGGACTGGAAATGAAATCTGCTCCTCTTCCCATAAGCCTTTTCCACTGTTGGAAAGAACAGTAGCCGTGACCACGTCATGCTGTTCCACACCAAAGTGGACACTTGTAAATGGTCTTGGCTTCTTTTTCCATTTGTTAAGCTTCTAAAGAAAGTACCTAAGACAAACTACAATGATGACAGAAAATTGTGCACTGGGTAAATGATAGCTGCCATATACTGTATATAAAAAATAAATATGTATCAGTTGTTACCACTGCTCCCTATTCCATTAACTGTTAATAGGTAAGATTTGTTTTTGTATGAGGTCACTGGGCAGTTTAGCACAATTGAATTGGGTTTCAACCACTGACCATACCAGTCAATCAGGACTCGTGCACTGGAAAATAGAGAAATAAAAGACATGAGCTGGGTTTTAATATATCACTTTACGTTTGGTCATTGAACCATCCCATCTGAACAGTTCTGCTGCATTGGGCATGGTTATTTAACCATGCTGAATAAACTGTACCCAACCTAGTGCCAAGGTGAAAATGTTATTGGAACAGTTACTCCCTGTGGTCAGAACAGTTTGGCCCTACAATGGAAAAGAGGCCAAAATTGCTGGTAAATAGTGTGAAGTCTTCTGCACAAAACAGCAAGTCACAGCTAAAATAAACTAGACATATGTGAGAATAATGATTGGTAGAGTGACCAAAGACAAAAGCAGGAGCTGAAGAAAAATAGGAAAGTCACACCACTAGACATGGGAAGAAACAAGTTGCTTTTATTGAAGTACTTGTGTACATTTTTCCCTGTAGTAGTACTTTTTGGGTATGATTAAATCAGTACTTTTACTTTTTGAGTTTATTCAAAATGATTTTACAGCCCATTAAGTTAAGTTAAGTAAACCAATTAGAAGTCACCACTTATGCCATTAACCTGGCGAAGTAACACTATCCTTTGCTTCAGTTGATGATTATGTTTGGTTGGTACAAAGGTGCAGCAGATATGCACAGTTGTCTCCAGATATTGGCATTAAAAATACTTCTGAGGTGACAATGGGAATGGAGATATACTTTATAGTATTTCCAAAGTAATGGTGATAAAAATTTCTGTTAACACAGTGGTAATCTAATTAACCCAGAGAACAAATAGTCCAGGTACCACAACAATGATTCAGAGGTGTGAGGTTAGAAATCTTGAGAAAAACCTAAATTGCACCCCTACACCAACCCACAGCAACAGTCTCTATAATGGTCTTAAGACACATCCTTCATGGCCTCTGTCTACCTTTGATCTGCATACACAGCCAAAACTCAACCTTGATGAGACCAGATCTCAGGCTTGATATGGACCAAACATGAACCTGAAATGCTGCAGAAATGAAGGTGTGGCTGGTGACATTTAGGCTTTTTAGCTCCAACCATAATCGTGCCCACCTGACCATCTAATCATTGCCTTAAGAAGTTCTTGATCAACTAAAACAGGTGTGTTAGATTTTGGTTGGAGATGAAACCTGCAGGAACGTAGATCTCAAGGAAAAGTTTTGGTGACCACTGATGTAGAGTACTGTAGCACAGTGTAAAGTGGGTTTACATCACTCCCTTTAAACTGTTTAAATCAGTGATGGAGACACTTACGGCAGACATCCAGTTGCTCATACAGCTGGCTGGGAATGAGGCTGGGGTTGGCATTTCATCCTTCTGCAGCTTTCTGGTGCAAATATATAAGGATTTTGTATGGGTAAGCACTGAGGCTCATAGGCGTCAAATCCATCAGTGCTCTGGGGCTCAAGCACACTTCTTTCTTAATAAGCACAATGTCTAAAACCTTGTTAAGTAAGTGTGATTTCCTCATACAGTGATTTTTTTAAAAAGTTTTGATCAAGATGTTAGATAGGTATGTGCCATACTGGTATGTGATTTGGTAGACAGCCAGAGACAGGAGGTGAAACAGCTGTTTAAAACTTAATCAGTGTTTTTTTTTTGGTCCAGATATTTGTTCCTAATCACAGCTTCTGAACCAGCCTGTGAAAGCTGCTCTGGGTTTGATTACCCAAATAGAATGGTACGTAGATTTGGAAAATCATGAAAAGCAAACATTGTTTTAGAATTGTTCAGACATTAGTAGACAGTGATGCATTGGGTGATTTTGCATAGTTTCTGTAGCCAGGCGATCCAAAGGAGAGGAGAAACACTTTTGCTCTGTCAAAGTAGAAGAGTAAGCTTCTAGTAATATAATTTTGATGTGGGGGCTGGGATACTGTTATGAAATTGTACAACATCATGTATTTGTAGGTTAGGGGCACCTCTAAAGAATTTCACAAAATTGGACTGAATAACTACCTATGAGTCCCATTTGAAATGGCACGATTACAGATTATGCAGTTGACTCACATGTTAATGAGTTGACGAGGGATAGTTTACTAACTCAACTAATGTTACTGGAGAATGTAGAAAGCATACTGTGAGTCTCACAGGTCTTCAGTGATCCCATTCTTCCACAAAATGTTGCATAACGTGTTTGTCAGTGAAGAAGAAGAAACAGTAGCTCAGTTGTTTTCTGGATTCTTCCATGCAGGAGCAACTGGCATATGGTTTGTATAATCATTCTGAACAAATTGTTCAGGGAATACTAATGAAGGGGCAGGGTATATGAATTCTGATTTTTAGATAGATTGACTCATTAATATGTGAGTCAATTGCAAAATCTTTAATCGCACCATTTCAAATGGGATTCATAGTAAATCATAATATATCATATTAGAGTTCAATTCCGATAAACAAGTGATAAACAAGATAAATAAGGCTCTGCTTTTATCCATTTTACTGTCTGCACTCATGTAACAGTGTAAAACCTATTAATTATTAATAGGCCCATGCTTCAAATCTAGCCAAATGCTTGTCAAGTGATCTTAATCAAATAAGATCTTATGTTTAAAGCTATTAAGCGACACATGTTATTCCCATTCAGAATGTTTACATGTGTCAGTGTGGCAGTAATTTAACCATGCATCAAATTATACTGGTTATAGAACCACAGAGGAAGACCACAGAAAACCAACAAATACTGACTGTGTGGGAATGTGTTTTTAGTGTCAGGGTGAGGAGTACCTTAGACAAAATGATAAGAGAATAGTAGGCGATTTTCACATTTATATGAACCCACAGTTTTTCACCACTTAATCATATGCATCCTGTCAACATCCAGGACTAGTTGGTGGGTCCAGACTTACCTTCCTTCTGTCTTTATCTACTGCTTTCACTGTGGTTACTTAATAATAAGTTAATAATAATAATAATAATAATAACAACACTACTAGTACTACTACTACTGATAATAATAATGATAATAATAATAATAATAATAATAATAATAATAATAATAATGACCCAAAACTCAGTGACCACTGATCATTATAGTGTTACTGGACTCTAGCTATTGTAGTAGACTACTAATAGTATAGCTGTGATGTGAGCTGGCGAGCCACATTGAGTTCAAGACAGTCACTAACGTGTGCTCAAAAAGTCACTAGATTTGTCGATTGGCTCCTTTTTGAGATAAAGTTGTAAAAGGGATCTAAAAAGTCACCAAATCTAGTGACAAAGTCTCTAAGTTGGCAACACTGTGTGGACCCTGCAAGTTAGTACTTGATAAAATACTATAACAAAACTGATCAATGTATTTTTAAAAAACTGGCCGTATTTTAGTAAATCATCTGTTACAGCATGTTGTAGCCAATCACATGCTTTTATGCAAATTATTTAGCTGAAGGCATCTCATTGAGAAAAGGAAGGGTTTTCACAGAATTTAATTGATTTTTTATTTTATTTACCCTCTCTGGTCTAAAAGGTGATGCAACCACATAATGCTTGTACAAAAAAAAAAAGCAGTATGTTGTTGAGCTTCACACACACACTTAAAAACACACACACGTGATTGTACAAGTGGTGTGAAAGTCAGCAAGCAAGTGCAGGGTTAATACACATCCAATTAATGACATACAAGGTGTCACAGAGAGGGCATGTGACTGACTTAAAGCTGCTCACACACACTTTAATCCTTCCTCTAATGCTCCACACACGAGCCTGCTTTTATCAATGAATGATTGTAAGTACTCATGGCAGTGTAAGCCTCTGTGTATTGACTTTTGGGTCCTCTCAAACTATCTGGTTCCTTTCAAGGGTTCTTCCTCATGTCATCTCAGTGAGTTTTTCTTTTCCACGGTCTCCTCTGGCTTGTTCATTAGGGATCTAAATCTGTGTTTGAATTTTTTTTAAAGCTGCTTTGTGCCAACATCTACTGCTCTCCAGAACATAAAAGTTACATTGAACTGCACAGTGTGTGGAAATTGAGACAGAGTTTGCTGTTTTGCAGGATGTATTTAGTTGAGTTTCTTCTTCGAAGGCAGTACGAAAGAGTTCAAGCTGCTAACAGTTACATAAGTCACACACACACACACACACAGCTATACACAGATACACTGTCCCTCTCTTTCCCTCAATCTCTGTCCTGCGCGCACACACACACACACACACACAGTACCACTATACCCTGGAGGAGGGACTAAATTATTAGAGTCAGTAGACAAATTGTAAAAAAAAAAATCAAGGGGTGGTGACAGGGCACACACCAGTTTCAGCCTGGAGGATGTTAAAAATCTAGTTACACAGTAAAAATCCATATTAATGTGTTAGTTTTCTAGCCATCTTTTTAATATAACAGTCCTAATTATTGACCTAGCATACGTACATTGATTATAACCTTAAATTTATTGCTTATTAGCTCCGGACATTATTTCCTGTTTGGTTGTTGCACATACTTTACTTTTTTAAAGAAGTTCCTGTTTTTGCACAAAGCACCTCACTGCATTATCAGCGTGTCTCATAAGTTAATGCACATGTGCTTTGGCTTAGTTGTTACTTGTTGGTTGGACATGAAAACCTCCTAATATGCTTAAAGCTTTTTTATGAATGACATGAACAGAATTGAAATACTGAGACAACCTAATTGGTAACAACAACGTCAGTCCACTGGAGATGGGAAAAGGGTTTAAAGGTTTACAAGGGGGTGATTATTGTTGTTTCTTTTTTCTTTCTAAAAGCAGATTGTGGCGTTCCTTTGCTTTTTGACTTCAGTCAAGCTGTGAATAGAAAATATGGCATAATTTTATCCACCACAAGGGGGCATCAGAGAAAAGAGAGAGAGAGAGAGAGAGAGAGAGAGAGAGAGAGAGAGAGAGAGAGAGAGAGACAGGAAGAGACAGAAGACAGATAGTGATGCAGACAGAGACACAGAGAGAGACAAAGAGGGAGAAAAAGAGAAATAGGGATGGAGAGAGTCTGATAGAAAGAGGGACAGAGTGAGAAAGACAGAGAGAATTAGTAAGGCAGATGGGGAAAGAGATAGAGAAGGAGAGACTGACAGAGATGGAGAGATGAGAGAAAAGACAGAGAGATACATAGAGAGAGACAGAGACAGGCAGAGAGAGAGAGGTAGCGAGAAAGTGAGAGAGATGGAGAGAGAGATTGCCTTTTACATTCAGTAATTTGTAATAAAATGCTGCATATGCTTTTTATGATCTTTATGCGCTCCTGTTCCTCTGTAAGTCCTGAATTTGAATAACTTGAATATTCCCGTTTACACGTTAAATATGATTTATGGTCATTTGCCTACATTCCATTCTCTTATATGATGCATTTGAGTGCAAAGGTTTGTAAACCCTTAGGACAAAGAAATTTAATTTATAACAGCAAAACATTGAGTGCGTTCAGTTTCTCAGATATTCCTTCATTTATCACGAATAACAGAAATCCTAAAATTATGTATAATTATGTAATTATTAATATATTGAAAGTTTGTTTCTACCTTTCTGAATGTGACATAAATATTCTTTAATAACTTAGATGCTTTTATAACTACCTACAACCTTTCGTGGTTCTTGAGCAGCTCTCAGAGGACACAGCTCAGACACTGTTTAAGCTCTGTCATGTGACTTGCCCATTTTTCTTGATAAATCAGCAAGAATGTCATACACTCACTGCCTTAGACCATTTATTTGTAGATAAAAATGTAAAACAGAGATATATTTCCCCTTTTCCACCCAGTAACCAAGATGTACAATGGGTTAAGTGTGCAGTATTGCCTGTTCTACTTTCTTACTGTAGTAGATTTCCTGTCTACTCAAAACACATTTCATCTGACTTGTGATATTGCAATGAAGTTACACTCTTGAATCTGTGATGTGCAGAAACTCAATTACACTTTTACCTGGAAGTGATCTGTAATTGTTGTTTAAGTCCTGAGAATATGATCTTTGTGCAATATAATGCATGTGGGAAATACATATTCATTTAGAAGTTAAAATTTAGTTAATAATCTTAAATTACTGTGGCTGATTGATATTGTTTTCAGTGTTCCAGCTGCACGTTGCATAATTCTTCGATGGAACAGGAACAGGAGAGGAAACTGTAAGGAATTGGAATGTATTGTAGTTGCAGCTGTGCTGTAAATATACTGTGATTATAATTGCATTGATTTTTGTCCCATTTTCTTCCAAGTTGGTCATTTTGCCACTTTCCAACCATTAGCTCTCTGCTAAAGCACAATGGGGACCACCTGGGAAGGGTAAGTGTTAGCATGTGCATCCTCTGAGACAACTGCATTGTTGTTTCTGCTGCTCATGCTACCTCACACACTTCCCACGACTGATTAGCAATTTCAATGATTGACAGAGAAGACAGTAACACCATCACCTCTCCCACCCAGAGAGCATGCCTAATTATGCTCTCTTGGACTCCCAGCCACGGATGGCATCAGCTTGATTCGAACTTGCGATAAGGTGAACGATTTTCCGTTTTGCCACACTGTAATATTGTGAGAAACCATGTGTTATATACCATATTTGTGCAAATAATATCTGACTGTGAAATTTTGATTGTCCTGTAAGATAATCTTCTCTTAAACAGTCCCAAGTCTTCTGTCCATTTGGGATGCTGTGTCATACCAACCATGTGTACATATGTGGTGTGTGTTGGTGTGTGAAAGTTTTAGCTTTGACTCTTTTAGGACATGGTTTAGGACATGAGGCCCCGTCTCAGGAAAGAAGTCACCTTTATTGCTGATATATTAAAGTCCGGACGACTACCGTGCTTGTTTTCTTTAAGCAAAGAAAGGGATTTTTTTTTTATACAGCATTTATTTACAGCTTCTATACATGTGACAGTCACTAACACAGGACAGAGGGGGGCATGTTCAGCCACGTCTATCTGCTCCTTTCACTCCTCTTCAGACAAAAATGCACACATTTAAACATGGCACGCCACCCTTGGTGAAGAAGAACAAGTAGAAGAATAGTGAAAAAGCACAGATCTTTGGAAATTGCTTCCATTAAAAAGACAATATAGTTTATTCTACCTCTTGAAGAGCTTTTTTTTCTACCATATGTGGCATGGCAGCTGGGTTTAAAACAATCAGACAAACAAACGAAGAAACAAAATGCACATCTGAAGCAAGAGGAGGAAAATACTGCAGTGTGACAATTCTCCTAATTGAAATGAATACTACGGGAAAAAAAGAGAAAAATGGAAAATTTGAGCATGATGGCTGTATTTCTAACAGTACACGCTGAACACTACTGCTATACAGGTAATAATAGTTGAGTGCACCTAGTATATCAGCTCTTTTTCCTGGTACTGTGGAGCAAATTAACCTTTCGCTGCCCGCTCAGCAGGCCCGCCTTGTCAATTTAGAAAAGTCCCAAAGATCCAGAGAGGGGCCAGGAGTGGATCTTCTTTATATGAACAAAAAAAAAATCTGAATAGAACCACATTCTTTTGAACCAAAGGACTACGTATATGTGCACTTGATTATCCTAAGTGGTCATGGCTTTTTCTTTAACCAATAATACCTCTATAATTAATTAATTATGCTCTCCAACTTAACACAAGGTTCTAGTAGTGCTATAGGGATGTATATGAGAAAAAAAAATGAGGAACAAAAGCCTGATACGTGTTTAGCTATTTCTTTTTGTAACATGTAATGTGCAAGATACTTGATGTTACTGTTTATTACTCGATTATGTGAGATTAGTGCCCAGTATTGACTGTTGTGTGCCATTTTCAGTATACTCAGAACACATTTTGAATCTGAGTTATGACATTCGAATTCGAGTTACACACTTGAGGTGCTTTGGAATGGGGGGAGGGGGCGGGACAAGGACAGTGATCAGGCACTCTGACTGGACGCCCTATTTCTTCCTGTAGTTGCCCAGCTGAACAGCGGAGCGGTCAAAGACACAACGGAAGGTGATGGGTTGGACCTCCCAGTACGGCACGGGGTTGCTGAACAGACTGATGCCGGAATACATGGCCTTCTTGGTGTTGAAGCTGGGAGGGCAGAAGTCTTCTGTTCCCACAGAGGCTATCTTGTTGGCATGAAGATAGATCACCTAAAAAAAAGAAAGACCACAGTGGTCTACCAGCTGTCAACAAGTGCAGTCTAACAAGCATGTTCAAGATTGTGTTGGAGAACATGTATCTTATGAAGGTCGATGCTCACCTGAATGTACTTGTGGTCAGAAAGACCAGCAGGCACACTGGTTAGAGCGTTGTGGTCCAGGTGGAGCTCCCTCAAGTGTGGCATCATGGACAGAGTTCCGTTCTCCACAACACTGATCTCATTATTGCTCAGGCCAAGCCTACACACACACACACACACACACACACATGCACACACTATATTACACACACTTTTTTCATATATTCATTTTCAGTAATCATTTTATCCACTGGATTTTAGGAACTTTGGGTTGTGGGGTGGGAATACACCCTGGATGGGACACCAGTCCATAACCAGACACCATGCACACACACTCATTCACACCTAGGTACAACGTAGTGTACCATCATGTATTTTGGAAGTGGGAGGAAACCCAAGTTGACATGCAAAGTTATTGCAAGCTCAGGATCAACCCGGGGACCCTGGATTGCCTGATGCACTCCCTATATTAATGTTTTTTTTTTTAAATAAAAGCTGTATCTTTCATAAAATAATGCTTTATGCCATAGGGACCAACAAATTTTCTCACAGCATCTGACCACTCAGTCTTGGAAGGAGTTTCAATTTAGCAAAAGTATTACATGAAAAGGTTCTTAAGATTCTTACTTGGCCAGGTGCTTGAGACTTTTCAGGGTGTCGGCAGAGACCTTGGTAATCCTGTTCCCATCCAGGTGGAGCTCTGACAGAGAGCTAGGCAGACCTGCACGGATTTGTAAGCAGGATAAAGAAATGAACAGTGATGTTAAGTACAGTTTAGTCATCAGTTCAAATTATAGGACAAGGAATAATATGAATAGGAATTGTAGGAATGGGTATGGAGTCAAGTATGAACAATGATCTCCTGAGTGACCCTTTCGTCTGGAATATCCTGTTTAGCTGAAATTTTCTACCTAAAATATCTACATGGAATTACTGTAGTCTAACTGTAACCAAAAATAATTACAGATAGACTACAGAATTCTGTCAGATCTCCCCCCTAAAACCTTAACAGAAATGCGCAGTGTGTATTCCTGACCTTTGGGAACAGTGGTGATGTTGGTGTCAGCGATACGGATGTAGGAAACCCTCTTCAGATCCTTGAAAGCATCTGCGTCCACACCTGAACTGGTCAAGGGGTTGGAGCCAAGTTCTGAAAGATCAGAATGATTGCTTTACTCATTATTTAAGCATAATTGCATGCTTCAAGATAATAGTACACTCTCTCCAGTGATCTCCTGAGTGTTCTCCATGTGTATGGGATGCTTTGATATGCAAAAGTGAAATGGCTGGAAATTTATTTGCATAAGCTGATTGACTGATTTGTGCAGGTGCGTTGAATGCCGAGGGCAATGGTGCTGTAGCCATGCTGGAACAGTCCGCTTACCCATGGCTGAACGAGTCCAAATGGAAAACAGGTTTTTATAGTGTTCAGCTGAATAAATGCATATGAATGAAGAGTGGAAGTGTTCTGCACTGCAATGGAAAACCATGAACTGTGTAATTATGTGCAAGAGAGAGCACAGGTGCTGGAACACACACACACACATACACACACACATATACACCACCTCTACACCAGCCACCATCCAACCAGCAACTTAAATCTATTTTAGATGCTGTTTCATCAGAACTCAGAAAAACTCCATGGTACCAGGTTTTGTTGGGTTTTCATTATGCCACATACTGCATGAGAATCTTAAAATGACCTGTCAGCTACTCTCTTTAAAGGATTTTGGATAGTTAAGGGCTCTTAACTGACTACAATCTGAAAAGGGACAAGTTGGAGAAAGAAGGATTGTAGATTTAACCCATTTTCATATAACAGATTGCTAATTCGTTCTAGATTTAGTTCTTCATAGACTTAGAAAAAAGGGTCTTTCAAATGTTCTTTGGATAGTCGACTGTTTTTAACTTTCTCCTGTGGTGCTACCTTAGCTGAAAGGAAAACCTTCTATTGTAGGGTTCTACACAAAACCTTTACAGTGGTGCTACTGAGAAGCATAGTTGAAAGGAAATCACTCTGTTGTAGGGTTCCCTTTAAGGGTCCCCCAAAAAGACAAGCTGATGAAGGAAGAGTTTCAGATTTGATTGTTTTTCTAAGAAAGTGTTTTATGCAACAGATTCATATTTCATTGTTTAAAAAGTTAAGGGTTATTAACATACTACAATGGTGCTTCTTGTTGTAGAGTTCTACATTCAACTATTAAGGTTTCCAAAGAACTCTTATGTTGCTAGGTTAAGCCTGTGTACTGTAGCTTCAAGAAAAGAAAGTGCTAAAACTGAGGCAAACAGATGGTCTCATACAGAAGAACATGTGACCCTGACTTCCTGTCTTACCCATCACAATGACATTAACCATGCCAGTGAAGGAGGCCTTCTTGATTTTGGTGATCTGGTTCTCATGGATGCGCAGCTCCTGGACGCTCTTGGGCATGTTGCTGGGAATATCCTTCAGCATGTTCTTGGACAGGTAAAGCCTCTGAAGGTTGACCAGAGGAGCAAAGGCTTTGGCGTGGATGATGGTGATCTTGTTGTTTACCAGGATGAGAGCCTGTAAGAGGCGAGAAGCAGAGGATTAGGGTATATGTTGTACATATTGGTTTTCAATGGCGTTAATATGAATCAAAGTGAATTGAGAAGAACATCTTAATGAAAATACAGCTGTATAATTTATATTTCTATCTCCTTGTCTGACAATTTGGGTTGACTAAGAAAAGATCAGCAGGGTAAACGTGTTCAGCACATTTTCTACCACATGAAGTGGTCCTCAAGTTGTGTGTTAGTCCTTTGGGTATCCGCTCAATGCCGTGTTCATTTACTTGTACTCATTAAAAAATGCTGAATGATGGCAATCAAAGCTGTGTGAAAATATAAGTGGAGGATATCTTCAGCATCTTCAGCATTACAGCATCTTCTACAACACAAGTAACCTGATAAAACATCTTAAACATAAAACCCACCACGAGGAGCTCATAGTAGGAAAAGGCAACAACCAACACTAGATAGGCAAGGAAAAATGTCTACAGACAATGCTAAGTGAGTGCAAATAACAGCTCTTACCCAGTATATCGTTCTTGATGATCAGCTGCTACTGGTCATTGATAAAGAGGGATTCCGACACAATGGAAAGCATTTTTCCAAAGTGAAGCAAAACCCACTCTTCTCCATTGCAACTGTACTCGATCCAAGGTAACTAATGTAGCTAGCGAATGCACTTCATTTAAAATCAACTCACTAACGTTATAAAGAACAAACCTCACAGCTGGAGTACATAAATATACATGTGCTTTTCATGGCCACTGTTTAAACTTAAACAAATCCAACAGATGTCCCTGATTACTTAACACTATTTACGTTACTCATTTCTGTATCGGTATCAGTATCAGTATGTACTCATGCACTTGGTGTGAAAAATATCAAATCAGTGCATTCCTACTAAGAGCAGTCATCAGTTCCAACATTCTACCACTTAAAAATAAGCAATTAAACAGTCACTGAAAATTCAGCATCAATTGTTTTCTTAGGAACACATTTAAATCCCAATGGACCCAGACACCGTGCGGTTGTTAATGATTCTACCAAATATAGTGAAAGATCTCTCCCTCCACCTACTTCTGACATTCATCCAGATAGATAGAAATGCTGGGAATGTGTTACTTCTCACAGGGCGAGTAATGTAGCATAAAAACAGCTCCGAGTCCGTGACAGCAGTCTGTATTTATTGTGCTTAAAGCACTATAAATGTGCACACGGAGGGCTGATTTCCAAAAGTGAATGGTTTCTCGCCCTGCACCTGGACCCTCAGCATTATGTTAGGGCTGACAACCATGTGAAGGGGAGAGATTTGAAAGATGGGCTTTAAACCTTCTTTTATGTGTGCATATTTGGAATTTAGGGTTGAGCTATGGCTGGGTTTTTGTTCTGGAAACCAGGTCTGATACTTAACTCCTTTAATTGTTCTGAAATGGTTTTTTTTTTTTTTTTTTTTGAAGAACAAAAATAGTTTTTCCAACAAAATGACCAGGAATGTTTTAGCTCGCTTTTTTGACAGTGACATTTTTCATTCCGCTTATTTTAAAAATAGAGAAGAAGCACGTTAAAAGTCCTCAGAGCGTTCACTGTGGTCTGGAACAGTGGAACAGTGGAACAGCTGAAGTATGGGAAACAAAGTTCTCCTCATAGAATTTACTCTGGAGCTGAGAGGATTTGGGAAGTTTGAAAAAAAAAAACAATTTTGAGAATTAAAGCAAAGGCTGTGATACAGATAGGTAGAGAGAGAAAGATAGAGAGGGTTTACATGAAGTCCTTTGAGGCCTTTGAAGTCGTTCTCTCTGATCTCGGTGATCTTGTTGTTTTGCAGGTCCAGCAGATGGGCGTCTGATGGGATATCCTCGGGAACGTTTTTCATCCCTGTGGAGGACATGAGCAGGATTAATCAAAACAACTGAAGGTTAAAAGTTGAAACAAATGTAGATGACACTGGTCTTGCAGCTTGGGTCCGGCTTTCCATATTCCTATGTATTTATTTTAGTCAATATTTCTGAAGAAAAATCTGAAGAAAGGCAATCAATAGAAAACATAGTCAACTCTAGAAATATTGGCACCCCTTACAAGAGAAAAAAAAAGCAATTATTCCAAATTTTCCACTCAAACTACCTTCCTCTATATCATTCACATTAAAACCTTTTTTCAATAATAGTATTTTATCTCAAAAACTGAAATAGCAAAATTAAAGAGTCTGTGTAAAATTTCATCATCTTAGGGGAAAACCAATGGCTGTTGACCTGCACAAGTCAGGTACCAGACAAAAATATAACCAATTTAAAAATACCATTAAATGCAATGAGGTCCACGATAGAAAAAGTGCCAGAAGTCTGGAACAGTTTTTGTTCCAGACATCTGCAACAAAGAGGATGCAATGAGCAATAAAAGTTAAGGTTAGCATTCAGATGAAATTAAAAAAATAAATCCAACCACATCACATTATTGGCTGGAATTTTTATTAAGATTTCAAAGGATTAGCTTTTTAACTGCTTACATTTTACTGCTTACATTTTCATTGAGATTCCTTTGTTGGGCCTCGAATTTAATCAGTTGCATTTCTGTGCTTTTAAACTTATTAACTATAATTGAAAATATTCAATCAAACTTATACAAATTTATATAGACATCAGAACCAACAGACACCTTTGCACATGGATAGTTTGTAGTCTTTTCTTTTTATATAGTAGTTACTTTAATAATAAAAAAAAGATGATCATATGAAAAGATAACAAAAATATAAGTGAACAAAGGCACTGCAGTTGGATTTCATTTGAACATTAACCTTTGTAATTTTTCATTGTGTCAAGTGAGCGCAACTCCATTCTCGATACCGCTTATCCTACACAGGGTCCCGGGGAGGGGGAGGGTCCTATCGCAGGGCACAATCGCACAATTTGGAAATGCCAATCAGGGGAGAACATACAAACTCTACACACAGAGAGTGAAGGCAGGATTCGAATCACCAACCCCAGAGGTGTGAGGCAACAGTGCTAACCATTAAGCCACCTTGCCTGGGAGACTATTTGGGGAAGAAGAAGAAGAAAAAAAAAAAAAAAAAAAAGAAAAACATGCCCTAACTTTTAATTTCATATCATTTTTTTTCTTTTTTGAACTATAAATAATTATGTACATTTAAGTGTGGATACTTTTCAACTTTCACTGAAGTACAATTTTCACTTTTTGGCTATTTCCACTTGTAGTTGAGTACGATTTTAATGAAATACTCATAGATTCATTTAATGTTTCTGCACCCCAGAAGAAATTTCATAAAATCACACTTGCTTTTTAGAATTTCTGCTGAGTTTGCTTTAGATTGGGTTATAATACTAGATCTTGAATTAGTAAATAACCTATGAGAACACTTGCATAGAAAAAGAACTTGGAGAAAAATCATTTTTTTGCCAATAACTATCTCAGAAAATATACAGACTTATTTATTTATTTATTTATTTATTTATTTTTATTTATTTTTATTTTGCATAATAATACATCATACAGTGCAGTTTTCTTATTAATATGTAACCTGTATGAATTAAAATGAATAAAAGCAATGTCCCATGTCCTATAACAAACTACGAATACTAACCCCGCCCCTAGACTTAACGTTATCCTTTGTCATTTTTTCCAAGTAATTCAAGATGTCTTGTGTCATGCAAATCATAACAAATTTGCAAGTGTGGAACCATGTTGAATCTGTTGTAAGAGGTCTAAGGGTTACGGCTGCAATCACACATCACATGCCTGGGCTCTGAGATCAGTGCGCAGTACTAGCTGAAGAGAATATGATAGGAACACATCTCACAAGCCATTAAAAAGAAATTTGTTTTGACTACCTTGGCAAAAGAAACTACAGTAATTTAGACGTGAGCATGTAATGTGTTTCGGTAAGAGTTATTGCCAGATATGACTCATTTCAAATCAGATCGTGACTCATTTTCAAGTTTGTTTTAGGTGCTAATGTGCCTAACTCTTCTCCTAAAAGCTCAACAACTCTCTCTGTCCATTGCCTTATATGCTGCGTATATAAACAGTTTGGATAATACGTCTATGTGTATGATATACCAGCAACAATATGGACGCCTAAACACTCGACGTGCCGTTATTCGTAAGAAATGCCTCGCATATGTTTTTCCTCAGCCTGCTCTGTTTAGTCTCATCTCTTGTCTCTGAATCCAAAGCACTTCCATGAATGTAGGTCATGCATGGCCTGTTTATTCAAAATGGATTCTCATATTATGATTTACAAAGTTTAGATCAGCAGTATAATACTGGAAGTAAAGTCTACATGGCTGTCCATGGCTCAGGAGATAAATCCTTCTCTTTCATTCCCAGTAAACAGTTGATCAAATGAATTGCACAACGTAACTGGAGTCCAGTCACGGCAGGAAGTAATAGGGGAATAATGTGCTTTGGATTTCCATAACATTTCATCTTCTAATGATAATAATGGTATTATCTGAGGCAGAAGTCAAAAGGAAAACAAGAGACAAAACAAGAGAAATGGGCATGCAACAAGGTGCAGCTGCTGCTTCATAAATTATAAAATGAATGCATTATAATTCATTTTTGTCACAGTCACTTTTCTTTGCTCCCAAAAACAGCAAAAGCAAGTGTGTTTCAAGACAAACAACCTGTGGAATTTGTTATTATCAAATATCCACTTACAAAATAACTATAATTTTTTGTGGTACTTACCACAGAATACCTTTTAATACTCTCAAAATAATAAGGGTGGTGTGCATGAAGCTACATAACACATTCATAAATGCCTTAGCTGCATAACACCTTCATAAATCCGATAGCTACATAACACCTTCATAAATGCCTTAGCTGTCATAACACCTTCATAAATCCGATAGCTACATAACACCTTCATAAATCCCATAGTTACATAACACCTTCATAAACCCCATAGTTACATAACACCTTCATAAATCCCAAAGCTACATAACACCTTCATAAATCCCATCACTACATAACACATTCATAAATGCCTTAGCTGTCATAACACCTTCATAAATGCCTTAGCTACATAACACCTTCATAAATGCCTTAGCTACATAACACCTTCATAAATGCCTTAGCTACATAATGCCTTAATAAATCCTATAGCTAAATAACAACTTCATAAATGCCTTAGCTATCATAACACATTCATAAATGCCTTAGCTATTATAACACCTTCGTAAATGCCTTAGCTACATAAGGCCTTAATAAATCCCATAGCTACGTACATAACACCTTCATAAATGCCTTAGCTATCATAACACATTCATAAATGCCTTAGCTACATAACACCTTCATAAATGCGATAGCTACATAATGCCTTAATAAATCCCATAGCTACATAACACCTTCATAAATCCCATAGATACATAACAGCTTCATAAATCCCATAGATACATAACAGCTTCATAAATCCCATAGATACATAACAGCTTCATAAATGCCTTAGCTATTATAACACCTTCATAAATCCCATAGCTACATAACACATTCATAAATGCCTTAGCTACATAACACCTTCATAAATCCCATAGCTACATAATGCTTTCATAAATCTCACAGGTACATAACACCTTCATAGATGCTGCTCTAGCTACATAACACCTTCATAAATGCCTTAGCCACATAACACCATAAATCCCACAGCTACATAACACCTATATAAACCCCTTAGCTACAGAACACCCTCATACAGCCCTTATAAGAACTAACATACATCAACATAAACATTTATAAAGACTTATTCCAACATGTGTTGCTGTTATAATGACTGCTTTCATCACTTCTGATCACTTCTGATGTCAAGATAACAAGTCAAGTGACATAAGCTTTTGTCATTTTTGTCAAAGTTGTCATGAACAGCTAATATAATCTTCATTATCACCCTAAACTAAAGTGTTAAATGGTGTTATGCCAAGGGTGTTATGTTACGGCAGTTTTTATGACAACTGCTGCATGTTGGAATAAGCTTTTATTAATAGTTGTCAAGTTGTCATGAGAGCTTATGTACTCTTATGAGCATCACTGTTAACTAAAGTGTTGAATCAAGTGTTATGTCAAGGGCAGTCTATGACAACTGATGCATATTAGATTAAGCTTTTATAAACATTTATGTAGGTTAATATTATGAAAAGCTTATGTAAGCCTCATGTAGCTCTATGAACATCACCCTTTTCAGTAACTACAGTGAAACAAATAGGAAAGGTGTTTAGTTACAGGTGTGAGGACTGTAAGTGGGGATCTGAGGAAGGGGTCTGGGAGTTTAAGGGGTTAACTCAGCCATGTTTACCAACCCTTTTGCACTAAGTAACCCTAACAAACATCTAATTACTGTATAACAGGACCTCCATACAGTTCCTTAGCAAAAAAGCTTCAGTTTTATGAGTTTGCATTTGAGTTCATGCTCTGTTTTCTGTTTTAAATCTGTGTGTTTTCAGAACAGTGTGATGTTAATAAGGCTTCTGGCTGAGGCTAGATAGAGAACAGACCTGTCACCTCCCGAACTCTACCCTCTCCGTCACCCCATGATGCCTGCCAGGAGGCCTGTGGAACAGATGAGACCTGCACGGTAGTGAGTCCAACCTTCACTCCATCTTTTTACTCCCTCTTTCTTTTTTCTTTACCCTCTAGGGAGCTTTACCAAATGGAATAAAGCCTTCGTCAGAGCATATCTTTCTTGGTAGCTTTCTGCCTGATCATCTGTTCGCTTTTAATGGTTCTTGCAATAAGCATAATCTTAGGATCAGGTTTTGGGAGGCTTATAGCTGAAGTGACCATACGCATGATTTTCCACTATTGCTCAAAGTGTATTAGTAATGGAATAAGCTTCAACATGATTTTTTTTTTAAACTAAGAACAGATTCAATGTTGATCATCATTATTTATCCTGGATTTGAAGTTGCCCCAAATTGCCCATTGTATATTTAACAGCCCCAACAGTCTGTTACTTTAGAAACCAAAATAATAATAAACTTTAAAGTTTAATTTGCATTCAGAATACACAAACTGAAGTAGAAACACATGAAGGAGAATGAAGATTGGCCTTTAGCTGGAGATAAGCTACACATCATAGCAGCAAAAAAAAAAACCAAAACATAGGACCAAGGATCTTTAAAGATGGCAGCTAATCTTAGGAGTCTGTTTCAGTTAGAAAACAAAGAGACCTCACATCTAAAACACTGAAAGCAACATCTACAGTGGAGCTGTAGCATTTGTGATTTTTGATTTCTCCGCTAAAACATCAGTCAGACCTAAATGCAAATAAATTCACCCTGAGGAAAAGCTTATACACTGAAGGGGAAAGGACGCGGGATGTGAAAGATGTGCTGCTGATAGTGGGGGGTTTCGCTTCTAGGTGATCTGTGAATTCATGAGCCTCTGTGATTTCAGCCAATAGATACCAAGTGGGCGGGACTGTGGTCTGATTGGTCAGTAAAAAATGGAAGAGTTGTTCATTATTAGGTAGCATTAATATCAGACTTTTGCCTCAGTGTTTTCTTACTGTTGTTTGGCGTACATGGTGTACATGGTGTACATGATGTACGCTTGGGATTTTGTCTTAAAATTGAGTTTTTTCTCTCTGTCTGCTAGGAATTTCTTGTTAGCAATGTTAGCACCTGTGGACTTAAATCAATGGAATGATATGACAACAATGCATTGTACAAATGATTATAGTTTTGTTTAAAATCTTTTGGGTTCTGATGATAAGATACTGTTCCAACAAGAAGGATGTGGAAGAAGATCTTGGTCCTGGAACTTCCAAGTCTTTCCATACACACACTCACACACAGAAATCTGTGGAAGTAATTAGGAAAACGGGGCCATCTTTCTGCTCGCTTGTGAAAGGAAGTGAAGTATTACAGACATTTACAGGGACAGGCATGTTATTAACCTAATGACTTGAAGATGGTAGGATCAAGCAAAAAAAACAAAGCTGTCTTCTTAGACACTCCATTTCTGAGTCATAAAAAGTGAAAAGTCAGAGCTTTCTCAGGCTTGAAACTCAACACCTACTGTTAGGCCACTTGTTAGGGTGAAATAAAGGCTGACAGACTTGTAAAAGCAACGATGGAGACGAGCAGGAAAACAGCACACGAGCCAAAGTTCTGTCTTTGCGATTATAAATCTTTTGTTTCTGCTTCATACTTTGGATCATCAACACAGCTTACCTAAGACCAGAGTAGTACACAGTCAGCGAACAGTCAAGAGAAAAGGATTTATATCAAGGCCGCTGTCCAAACTCAGCATTCCATTCAGGCAGCCAAAGTCATGTCCTATAGCTTCGTAGCACTTCATAGTTTGTTGAATTCAAATCCAATACAGTTTAATGTAATTATAACAAGTTTGGTAGCTGCAGATGAGTGCAAAGGATAGTATCCCCCCAAACCTCTCCCTCTGGGATGTACCTCTATTTTATAATTTAGCTCCAAAATATTATGCAACAAGACTGCATAGTTTGAAGGCAGTTATAAAGAAAACAAGGTTGAAAAAAAAACCCCAAGTGTTCTTTAGTTGGTTCTAGTTCTTTAAAAAGTGTTCTAGGCTCCAAAAAACTTTTAAGCAATGGGAAACCCTTCGTTGTAGGGTTTAACAGACAACCTGTAAAAGTTCCCCAGGAGAGTAGTGGTGGCCATAAGTATATAAGTATATAATAGTTATATATTTACAGTATATAATTGTGGTAACAAAGCATCAACCAAGGGGCACTATAAGTTCAGAGAAATGACATTTCACTACAGTGTATACAAGTTATATGAAGGAATGGCAGGAAAAACACCACTGACTTGAATTTTATGAAGAAAAGGAAGGTAAATTAAGCAATTGGTACAAAAAGTAGTTTCCAATCAGCTACTTGTTTCAATGAATAAGAAAGGAGTTACGAAAGCACCAACATATGCCAATACTGAGGAAAAGTGTATCATGATGTTGTTATATCACAATATCCATATCAGCAAGTTATTGAAGCAATGTCATTTAAATTCTTTAACTAATAAAACAACTATTTGACCTTTTTGTTTTATGATTTGTGAAAACACCAGAACATCTACAGTAGGTTCCTTTGAACTTTTCAACTTGAACTTATCTTGTTTCTTTTGCACAACTTTTGCAATGCTGCTTTAGATGATTAGGCCTATACATGACATGTAATAGTGAACATTACCTAGATCAGAGCACTGCACCACACGCAGATGGCACTGGCATCTGAATGGACAAACGGGTCCAATAGGTACTTCAGGGGGAAGGTCTTCTGGAGGTGTGGGGTGAGTTGGCCCGTCACCTGAAATTTCCTCTACCGTGAAGTCCAGAAAGCCATTCTGACGGAAGGGCAGAGCCCAGCACACGGACACCAGAAGCAGGGTAAGACAGGCCAACCTCATAGTGTCACTGACCTGGAGGGTGGAGGAGACAGGGCAAAGGTCAGAGCTCAAAAGGGTCAGAGGTTGAAAAGGCAGGAGGGGGTTTTGGAGCTCAAGGAGCTAAAGGAATTTAGGAGAACTGAGGGTTGAGGAATTGAGGGTGGGTCAGATTTTCTGGCACATGTATAGTGTTACTAATGCAGAACAAAAGAGGATCAAAATGGATCTTTTGAGAAAATTAAACTTTTTCATTTTATTATCATTACTCATCTCAATCTTGCACAGTTGTCACATATGCAAATGCTCCTAGAATTGTGTTTTTTTTTTGTTCGATTAGGGTTGAAATGACTGAGCGGGAGCCAAATCTATCCCAATGTTGGAGATAGCAGTGTTATGTAAGCACTGTTAAAACCACAGCACTATTGAATTCTTGATTCTGATTGGTCAGAAGGTGTTAATTAATTTTTGCTAACAGCAGCTCTGACAGTAGACAACATTAAATGCTATAAAACTATAAACTATAAAGTATGTGTCGCTCTAACAAATTGGTAAAGTGCTGTGGTATGAGACGAATAAAACACTTCAACATGTGCTGTTATAGTAAAATAATCAGTGGCAGGGTGGTGTGATGAAGCAGAGTTACTTTTACCAACCCAATGCTGATTAATTTCCTATAACAGTAAAGTGTTTTATTCCTTAAAAATTAAGAAACACCCCTTCAAAATATGTGCAGTTTAGCCCTCTAGTGTTTTAAGACTCCCTTCTAACTGGGCCCATTCCGCCTTTAGTCATGGGGAATAAAACTGTCTTCACACTGCAGAAACTCCTGCCATAAACACACTTTGACACACACACACACACAAGTCTTGGGCAGGGCAAAGGGCCTTTGAATGAAAGTAAAATTGCTGGGTAAGTAAATTCAAGGTTAGGTCAGGTCCAAACAATTTCACGTCTCTCATTCTTGCTTTTGGCATATGGTATAATTATGGTATGGCGAGCAAAGACTCTGAGATGGTGACCTCTGAGGGACTTAAGAGTTTGACTCTGACAACCTCATCAGCAAGCATAAGCTCATACATTTGGATATGAGGTTTGAGATGGATATGAAAGAAATGACCAGAAAATAAGAGGATAAAATAATAGGCCAAAACTCTTCAAGGATTTTAGGCCATGGATCCAAAAAAAATATCTTCTTCATCATCAGAAGGTCTAGCATGACTCCAAATAGCTGACTTCATCAGTTGAATGAAAGCCTGAGTTTCTCTATTCTCCCCAAGAGAAAAACATCTCATGTACCAAACTCCCAAAAGTGATTGCTAAATAGACCAGCACTGCGTCTTTGACCCTTGATTTCTGCAAATGATGACGAGTGATACATATTGTAAGTGTTTCCTTGTTGAAGCTAAATGCTTAAATGTTTTGGACTGAATTTTTTATAGATAAAATTATGAACAACACATAATGAGCTGTAAGTGTAGAAGATGAATGCTTGGTCAGCTTATCCTTCAAACCATAAGCACTGTTGGCATTGTTTTATTAATGCAACAAATCAAAATGGGAAATTAAAGCATGATAAAATAGATTATATCCTATGCACACATTATGATTTCACAATATAAAACAATGCAGTGCGATATAATAGGATGTGCTGGATCAAGTGCTATTTTAGAAGCTGCTGATTATTGAGAGTGGAAGCCATATTGTTAAATTATAACAAAAATATATTTGCCGTGATTAATGTGATCATTACAACTAGGTCTATTCATGCAGCAATATATTGGCAACACTTTGCCATCTTCTCATTCATATATCATCATATTAATCTTTTATTTTATTTTTTCAATTGTCTCTTGCTTCCATCATATTACATTTGACATTAAAGAAAAAAAAAAGTGATCTAGGGCCCATTTTCTATCCCAGATTTTTTCTGTCTTAAAGACAAGTGCTTGTGTTTAAACAGTATACACTCTGACACTATTAAACACAGAAATATGTTTCTCATTCATCCAAAAAATGAGAAATTCTCAGTAGGCTGAAAGAACTCTGCCTGCAGCTAGACTCCTATTAGGTGCTTATTTCAATGCTTGCCATCTTCTCATTTATATATCATCATATTAGTCTTAGTTTTCACTTTTAAATCGTCTCTTGCATTAGTTAACCTCAGAGACGTGAACTACACGCCGGTGATTTGCATAATCTGAATGGGAAGCCCAGAAAATCAGCATAAGTAGGTGAGTAACCCAACTCTGAATACGAGGAACTTTCTTCACATAAATATTGATGAAACGTTTAAACTTAAGTCATTGACTCTGAATACAACCCACTGATTACTAGCAATGTCTCCGTTTTACAGTATACACTCTAACTGTTACTTAATGCAACACGCGTCTCATTCGTCCAGAAAAAGAGAAATTCTCATTAAGCTGAAAGAAAAAAAAACTCTGCCTGAAGCTAAAACTCTTTTTACTGGTCTTCACTGTCAAAGAACAGGCCAAGACAGGACCGAAGAGCCCTCGAGCACTGTCTTACTCTGCTTTCTAAACAGAGTATTAGATTCATTCCACAGCTATCTGACCACCCACCCAGCTCCTAAGACACATTTTTGCTTTTTTTTTTTTTTTTTCTCAGCGTTATGTGTTCAGCCCTGTTCTGTCAGCCAGGTGAAGACCATGACAAAGGTCAAATAGCTGAAAATGATACCCTGTTTGTTGAAATGAAAAAGATCAGAGTTTGCATTCTTAATAAAATATGCTAATGGTGCAGGCAGGTTGTGACAGAGCTAGTCTGGGAAGAGATTAATCAGCGTAGCCAGACAGATGTCAGGAGAGATTATCAATACTGCACATGTGGATAAAAGTCTTTTCAGTTACCTGATTGAGCCTTGAATCTTAATTTCATCTCAACCTTTGTCTCAAAAATGGCACCTACCTTTTTTTGCATGTTTGTTTCCTGACACGGAGCCGATCGGCTTTTCAGACTTATTTTATTATAGTGTGGAAATGATTCACAGTAACACATAAAATGTCTTTATAGCCATTTTATGTCTTGTCTTCTCCATCCTAGGAGTGATTTTAGGCTGCAATCACAGGGAGGCATCACATCGAAAAATTATTTACATGACTTGCTTTCTTGTCAGCTTTTTTTTAAATTATTTTTTATTTATTTTTTTAATTTAATTTTATTTTTTATAATGCACCGACGATCTGAAACACACCACATTACCAAAAAACATTTGCTCATGACTGGAAAAAATAGAGAAACCTAAAAACATATATTTTTCATTTTACAATTTAAGTAGTTTATTATTTGCATTATTTTTACTAGCACATTATTGTACTTATTATTTATTATTTTATTAAATATATACTTATTATTTATTATAGTACTTGTAATTATTTAATTCACATCATTTGTATTATTTATATAATTGTATTTATTATTTTTATTTTTTATTACTATCATTTCTTATACATATATTTTAATATATATTTTATATATTTTTTACTGTTATTATTTATTGCATTTGCCTGCTTTGCTATTTTATTTTTGACTACCTTTCTTAATTTCTCTGTTTTTTTAGTTCACTTTGAGCTGCATTTTAAATGTATGAAAGGTGTTCTATAATAATAATAATAATAATAATAATAATAGTAATAATAATTATTATTATTATTATTATAAGCAGTGGTCCAGTCTAATTGGACTTAATTCCAAAACAAAAACTGTCTTTGTTGGACACAATAGATTACTGTCCATGTGGCGTAATCAGACTCATAATAACAAGTTATTAAATCTGCATGAAGGTGACGTTATCCAGAGACAGCAAACATGGAATATTTTATTTTACTCCAATGCTGCACAGTGTTAACAAGCAAGTCCTGCCAGATCATTACACACCCTCAGCGCTAATGGAAACTGCTTCACTCGAGTGAACCCCTGGAGGCGACCCGTGTGTGTGTGTGTGTGTGTGTGTGCGTGTGTGTGCGTGTGTGTTCAGTCCAACAAAGATGCACTGCTGGCTTTTTCCAGGCTTTGAAACAGTGCCTGACTGAAAGCATCACCCCTGGCCTTCACTCTCTGAGAAAAAGGATACGTGGCTCTTGAAACAGCTTGCCCTCATTTTGCCTTCAACTCGGCTCGTGTGTTTTTAGTTTGTGTCAGAGCAGGTTTTAGTCATGTCGTTAGATGAGAATAAAATCAGGGAGAAAAGAGGGTATGGGGTTTACACTTCCTGTCGATAACACAACCCTCCAACACATTCCTTTTCCATTTTAAAGTGTAAGCAAAGTACTGACAGGAAGCACATTGCAATCTGCAGGAGATTAAAGACATGAGTTCTCAGATATAGCTTCACTTTCTCCCCATAGGCACTAAGTCAACTTAGTGTTTGCGGTTAAACCAGAGCGCTACTGAAGTCTCGATTCTGATTGGCTGTTGATTCATTTTCTATAACAGGGGCTCTGACAGCAATCACAGGTTCACTCAAGTACATTATTGTTTCTATAGGAATGACTTGATTAAAAAAAAGAGTGTAATTATTGATATGGTGAAGTTTTCTGTAAGGAGATGATTATTTAACATTTATGGAAGGAGTCTCCAGTGTCAGTGCTTTGTAAAAGTCTAAGGAGTTCATGAGGAGTTTATTCTTTGAGGTTTTTCAGTAACATGACATGTTTCTTCGTCTTATTAACCTTCAGAGTGAGAAAAAGGCTGGTGATTAACATTAAATGTAACTATAAATGGATAAAAAATTGCTGTCATATAAGAAGAATCAAACAGTTCAGGACAGTTACTCCGAGTTGTTGATTATTTTCCTATAACAGTTTTATTCCTACATGTTACCATATAATTTCATGTAATTAGATTGTTGCTGTTTAAGTTTGATGTAATTATAGTTGCTATCCTATTTTTATATGCACCCTGAAGGCACCTAACAAGTCTCTTCTTTTGCTCTAAAAGATAAATCTTTACTTGTCTGAAACATGTGGAGTCAGTCGTGGCAGCAGAATAAATTCAGGAGACTTTTGGTTTGTAGGCATTGATCAATTTTGTGAGTATTCTCAATTGTTGTATATGATATTTAGCTAGTTCCCAATAATTGATGCTAGTTACTTCAATAAAATATGAAGGAAGCAGGAGTGATTGTCTTAGCAACTACAGGTTTAGCTTATTTAGCTAGCATTACTGTTACTAAAACCTATAGTATTAGCTAGCTAAAACACTTAACTAGCCAGCTAACTGTTACACATTTTCTTGTTTGGTACATTTTTGGTGTTTGGTACATTTCTTGTTTATTCAAATTTCAAAAGGAAAAAAAGACATTGAATGTGATATATTACAGAATGTTTGTAAGATATTTGTCCAGAAATGGCTTTAAAGTCAAACGTTCCTTGGATGATTTTGAGTTTACATACAGGAGTCTTCAAGTGTGAAGAAGGAAGATATCAGCAATCACAGATGCACATAATTGACACATATTTTACCTGCCAGCTAGCTAACTTTGGCTAACCTTACAGGATTTCTGTGAGACTTATCTCTGTCATATTCAGAAATGTTGATACTCTCATGTTCATACAAACTGCTAAAGCTAATTGGCTAACATAAGCTAACCAGACAACATTTCTAAGGCTATTTTTAAGTCATGTTCACAGATGTTCATAATTTTCACTCTTAATGCTAACTATCTAGCTAACAATTTCGATTTCTGGCAGATTTTCTGCATAACTAGCTAACGTTAGCTCAGCTGACAGGATTTCTGTGAGATTCATTTTAGTCATATTCATAGATGTTTGTAATCTTCACTGCTAACGCTAGCTAGTTAGCCAGCATAAACTTACCAGGCAACATTTCTAAGGTTATTTTAAGTCATATTCATAGATGTTTCTAATCTTCACTGATGTTGATAACTCTGTAGCTAACATTTTCGGGTCAGATTCTTGCTAATGCTAGCCAGCTAGCATACACCAGCTAAGCTGACTAATTAAATTTGAATTAAATTTGAATTAAATTTGCCAGATATGTTTGGTATTGAACATAATAATGTAGTGTCAAATGTCTGGGTGGCTACAAATGAATTGTGTGTTTTGAATAAAATAATTCAGTCTTTTTTTTTTTTTTTTGCAGAAACTGGAAATGACAAATCAGGAAAATACCGTTTTGGCCTTTTGTCTGACTAAGGGGAAGTTGTGAGAGGCAGTAACCTAATTTTGGACCAAAGTGGGATGGAGAATACCACAAATATCACATCTCCTGTTGTGCCATTTTATCCAGATTTTTTTAGTTTTGACCAGAAAACTATCAGTGGATGAGCATGAGGGAAAAACTGGCTTACGTCCAGATAACCTATCACTACACCCACTTGGACCTGCATGAAAATAAATCAGGAAATTACTTGCACTCCTGATGGTTCAATCACCTTGAGCCCACCAAGTGCAAATAAAATTAAGACTTTCCCACAGAGCTTTAGAAAATTCCATCTCTTGAGATCCACAGGAAAAAAAAAACAACCAAAGTATGCTTTTTAACAGTGAAAACATTTGGAGTGTTTACGGTCAGTTTGGGAGAAGGTATGCATTTGGTTAAGCCACATCACAACCATTCCATTTACATTAAGCATTCTCATTGACCCGAAGTGTTAACGCTGGGTTTGGGTCAAGCAATGGAAATTCCAGCTATAAACTCAGGACGGGACAGGAATGAGACTTGGGAAATTAGGATGATAGCTAGTGTCCAGCGTGGCTCTTCTTCACCGTGTCTTGCCTGTGGCATTGCCTGGTAACATGATCTGCTGCAGGAACTGAATAAAAGGGTAAAGAAACTATGTGCCAGCGTTTATTAGGAGCTCCATCAAGACACAAAACGTTCCCATTTGTTGCTGTTAAAGCTGCACTTCCAAATTTGGGAAATACTGTAAAGCCCTAAAGGGCGCTGTATATTTGTCTGGACCCCTGTCCCCCCCTCCGCTTCCTCTTCCCCCTCTCACTGCCTAGCTCTGGTTGTGTTTTGAGTTAGTTGGGAATTTTAGTGGGGGTTTGATGGGAAGTGCTTTGTCGGCTCAGCCTGTGCTCGGAAGGAAAGCTGTGTCATTAAAGGATTTATGAGAGGTTGGTGCCAGGGAGTCATCTTTTTCTCTACCTCACACTCTTTATTTTTATTTCAATATGTACATACATGCATACATACATACGTCCTCAAGTATAGTGAAGCATCTGGGAGCTATAAGGAAGACTTCAGACACACAAACAGACTGAAACTTAATTTCTGTCGTGAAAGGAAAAGAAATCCCAGTGTCTCCATTGTCTCCAAACTTGCCAAGAAATCTGGGATATAAGGAATAAACCAAGAAATGAGAAAGTAGCAGAAGTCAAGTTAATGGTGTTTCCACCAAAAGCCTGGTTCCTTATGAAAATGAAGCATACTTAAGTGCATAAATAGTATGTAAAACTATTAAAAGTACATTCCTCTGGCACCTACAAGATACTTTTCTGTATTTTTTTTTAATCAAAATGTATATTTTAAAGTGGTACCTTTTAAATTATACTTCAGTATGTTGTACAGATCTGCACTTGAACACATGTATTGCTTAACATACTTAAGTATACTTAAAACTAAAGTATATTTAAGTGTCATGTCAACTTAAGTGCATTTAAAAAGACATCTATGTTATTATGTTGTAGTATATCACAGATGTGCACTTCCATTACCATTTCTCAACATACTAAAAGCATAATTTAAAATGTACTTAAGTGTGTTTTAGTTGCAGTAGCCTATACATAGTACTGAAGTGTATGTGATATGTGTATCAGTATATTTATAATATTCATTATATTATAGCATAATATAATAATACAGTATAATAAAAAGTGGAGCTTAAGTTGTTAAAGAAAAAGTTAAGTTGTATATTTAAACATAGCTTAATTACCATTTAAATACAAATAAGTTGTCATCATAAGTTGTTTCAAAATATTACATTTAGTAAATCTATACACGTGTTAACATTGTAAGTATGAAGTTTTGATATTCATTATACTTTGTAAAAGTGCACTTAAATACAGTTTTCTTTAACAAGGGTCTTGTTAGTCGTGGAGGGCCGGAGTCCAGGGGTTTGATGATTTCTCTGATCAAACACACCTGATTCAGGAGCAGCAGGTAGTTACTGAGTTTGCTAGCTGTGTTAGAGCAGAGGAAAAAGATCTCCACATTTTTTTTTTCACGACACCAGGCCTCCAGGCGAGGAACACAAGCACTTTTACGACTTTAGAGAATCTCTACAATGGCTTGCTCATTTCTCTCTCTCTCTCTCATACACATACACACACACACACACACACACCACGTCTGAAAAAATAATAGGTATATGAAAGAACACTGCTCTATCAGTGTAATGAATTTTAAAAAACACATGTTAGGAATGGTGGAAAGTGGGAAATGTATGATGAATTCAGCAGTAATTCAGTGACACATAGAAATGGGATATGCAAAAAGCAGCATCAGCTGGTCCCAATTGCACCACACCCCCTTATAAACTCTCTCTCTCTCTCTCTCTCTCTCTCTCTCACTCACACACACACACACACACACACATGCACACACACTGCATGGCTTCACTTATCAAAATCCTAACAGTAGTCATACATCAAGCAACCTGGCCCCACACACACACATGCACACACACACACACACACACACACACACACATTGCATGGCTTCACTTAAAATGCTAAAAGTAGTCATAAATCAAGCAACCTAGCCAACCCCCCCCCCCCCCCCCCCCCCCCCCCCCCCCACACACACACACAGAGTATATCAGTTAGTTTTGTTTTGAGCATGCATAATATTGATGTGCAAAGTCTACACAAATACAACTAGCACCAAAAAACTTTTCCTCAACCCCCAAAGTGTTTTATTGCAAACTTGGAAAGTGTTAATGTATTCCCAGAAAGTGTAGACGATCCCAAATCCAAGAGGAATCTATAAACCAAATTTCTGTACATTTGACGTAGGAGAAAAGGGGGAGAAAGTGTGTGTAGCGTGAGTCCTACCTGTGCCGTTTGCAGGAACTGGAGAGAAAGATGACCACCCGAAAATCCAGAGAGGGATGGAGTGAAGCTGCAGCGCGGCAGGCCAAAGAGCCGATCACTGTGAGAATGCGTGCAGCCAAGAGAAAGCAGGTGTGCTGTAGCAGGGGAGGAGGGGACGAGATCGAGAGAGGAGCAAGCCGAGAGAGAGAGAGAAGGAGGGAGAGAGGGAGAAGGAAAAAAAAGGAGGGAGGGGTTGGTTTCTGAGTCCCTTTCGAATTAGATAATTGGTGGAGAACTTTCCCCGCATGCACTTCCCGAAAGCAGTTGGAAGATGAGAGACAGGGAAAAGGAGAGGAGGATAGAAAGAGAGAGAGAGAGAGAGAGAGAGAGAGAGAGAGGCTGGATATCTGTCACACTGTATCATCTGGTAATGACATGACTGCAGAAAAGTTCAACATACATCCATCTCTCTCTCTCTTTCTCTCTGTTAGTGCTTTCTCCATAGTGGAAACTTTCCCTCCTTTCTACCCGCCATGCTTTTGTTTCTCTGACAGACGTTCACTGGACCATACACTGGTTTCTCACACACACACACAGGCCCTGATCCTTATGAGAGTGTGTGTTTACTCTGTGAGGCTTTCGATGCGAAAATGGGGTGACTGGAGGTGAAGAAGGAGGAGAAAACTAGCTTTCACTCAACCTAAGCCACGGTTCAGGTTTACGCTACTCCAGTTCACCCGTTCTTTTTGTCCTTTCTGCCTCTTTCTGCTGTTTATTTCCACCCAGGTTAAAAGGTTAGGATGATGTAATTAAATTAAATGGACTTGAATACTTTGTGTAAAAGTGTGAAAACAGGAAATGGCCCATTAGATGCATTGTAATTATGAATTAACAGGAAAGGTGTGCAGTTGATAGAAAGAGGAAAGGAAGTTTTCAGATACTGGACGTTTTAGGGGCTAAAATGTGAATGCAATGTGAATATGATTCCTATGTTAGGAATAAAACACGACATGGAACACTGTAATAGGAAAATAATCAATGGTGTGATGTGATGAAGTGGAGGTATTGCTACCATCCCAAAGTTTTTCTATAACAGCACATCCCAAAGTGTTTTATTCCTCTTATACTGCAGCAATTTGCCAAGGATTAAAGAATAACATGTCCTTTTTAACAGTTTATAGTTACATTTCATGCTATTGGACATCTGTGAAACAAGTTAGTTTCTGTTCTCACTTACTTTATAGCAGCTATAAACAGTTGCTTCCTCACCAGCTTCCCTTTCTCCTTCTTGAGGTTAATAAAAATGCAGCTTGTCATGTTACTGAGAAATCACAAAGC
Source organism: Pangasianodon gigas (assembly GCA_022758105.1). Taxonomy (NCBI): domain Eukaryota; kingdom Metazoa; phylum Chordata; class Actinopteri; order Siluriformes; family Pangasiidae; genus Pangasianodon; species Pangasianodon gigas. The sequence continues at coordinate 5,657,571 of CM040471.1, read as the reverse complement.
GGTCCTGAAGATGTCTGAAAGCTTAAAGTTGCAGCTTTAGCTATGTTACAAAGTTCTGACACTGGAGACTCCTTCCATAAATGCTAAATAAACATCCCTAAATAGGTTAACTGCTACACATCTGCATTCAGATAAAAACCAAAAAACCTAGCTGCCATTGGCCATGTTCCTAATGCTAGCTAGTTAGCTCACATGAACTAACTGGACTAACTAACATTAAATTCATTTTGTTAGACACTTATTGTATCAAACAGACTGATGCTTCAAGTGTCTGAGTCACATTTACATTTACTTGCATTTATTTTTGGTTGTGAAGCAATAATGTAAACAATTTTTTTCCCTTGCTGTAGCGTAGCTGATGTATTTCTACAAATTTCTAGCGTCAGCTATCCTACTGTGCATAACAAGATAAAGTTGTCATGACTGAAAAAACGAATTCTTCTTCACCTCAAGTATGCAGTGTACATGTGTCCAGATTTATAATTCTGCACCCTAATTTCACTGTAAATACTGAATAATATGCTTTAACATGAATAACTGAATAGCACTTCAGAAATTTTAAAGGTTAAACTCGATAGGCAACTTGTGTAACTAATATATTTAACTGACGGTTGCTAAACACACTTCTAAGGAACACGGACAGCTAGCTAGCTAGTCGAGTAATCTTGCTAGTTACATTTCCATGATATCAATGCTGGGTGCTTCGTATCATGTGAAAGAAGTTGAGCTCTCCAAACTCTGTAAGTAAACTGACATAATCTCATTTACCTGTTGCTAACATGGTCTCGCTTTTATTTCTCATTAGCAGCATTAGCATTTTGGGGTAAACTCTACTACTATTTCAGCTCAGTGAGCGGAGAGTGGGAGGATGTTAGCGTTAGCTCCCTAGAGGTTACAGATGGTGACCTGCTTATCCTCGTTGCTGAATTCCAGAGTCCCGCCTGCAAAAGTTATGTGTTTTGCAGAGCATTTGGAGCTCCATTCGAGAGGGACATGCCATAAATGATAACATTGTATAACTCCAGTTATTAATATAGCTTTTAATTTTATCCACTGCTTTCAAGTTTGAAATTTAGGACACCTTTTCTGGTATGTATCTTGTATGACATACAACAAGGTTCAATTCCATATCAACATGAATATATTTACATACGTACAGTATTTCACTCTTTTTAGTGAATTTATATCCACCTAAAAATGCACATTATAAGTTTTCACTTTAGCTGCAGAAATAATGGCAATAAATTGATTAATAAGGAATAAAACCCTTCAGGAGGTGCTGTTATAGGAAAATAATCAGTGACAGTGTGGTGCGATGAAGAGTTACTGTTACTGGAAAGTTGATTATTTTCTAATAACACCATTAAAGTGCTTTATTCCTCTTATATGACATCAGCTTGCCATCAATAGCATTGTGTTTATGAAAGATTGACACATTGTACTTTACATTGTAACATCCATGAAACAAGTTATTTCCTGTTTTCACTTACATTATAGCAGCTATAAACAGTCGTTCCCTCACCAGCCTCTCTTCTTTTACACTCTTGAAGTTAATAAGACAAAAATACACAGCTTGTCATGAAGACTTTCCTGTGTAGGAAAGATTTACTGACACTGGAGACTCCTTACATAAATGCTAAATAATAAAATCTACATAAATTCCAAATAAATTCCAAATAAATTTTCGGATTTCTTGCTTTAACATGATTGTATTCTGATTTGGAGATGGAGTTATGACGCCTGTAATGCAAAATGACAAAAAGGTAAATCAATCAGAAGTGGTTGATGTATAGTTTTTTGACCACTTCGTTGTGGGAGAGCATTTTTTTGACCTCCTATGCATTCAGGAGGGTGTACCTCACCTTTTAAACTCTCTGACCAAACATCCTGCAATCTTGCCAAAGACCAACCAAGTCTCTAAACTCATTTTAGGATGGGATGAGAAAATCCCTCTGGAAACAGCTCAAGAATGGCAAAGATGGCTGGATAAATTGAGACTGTTAAATACATTCAACAGAAACAGATGTTTTACACTCGAAGACCTGGGAGACAAGTCCAGTACATATCAGATTTATTTTGGAAAAGATGGGTGTACGAATATCTCCCAATATCTCCCAGGAACTTCAAGAATGGAGTTTTGTGAATTAAATATAGCGGCCTTCCATGTTAGGCCGTGGAATCAGGAATCGGTGAAACGCACTTCAAGTCCACGCGTAAAAGTCTTTCAAACTTGCATCCAAGTGAAAAATGCAACTCAATCATAGCTGTAAATTCGTTTCATAATCCTGGAACAAAAAATGATATCCCACAACAAAGTGGTCAAAAAGCTATATATCAACCACATCTGACTGATTTACGTTTTTCACTTGGATTAATAAAAGGATGCAAGTTTGAATGACATTTACATGTGGACTTGAAGTGTGTTTCAAATGAAAACCATCGATTCCTCATTCCATGGCCTAACATGGAAGGCCACTACAAATGGTTCAGCACTCTAAATAGATAAACTGTTAATGATCTGCTTCCAGATAAAGATCTGGTTCTAATATTCCCAGCTCTTTATTGAAATCTGGACACTGTTGTTTTTTAACTGTTTATTTTTGAAGCACTGGCAATGGAAACAGTTACTCAGTCCAGGAGAACAAAATGTTCCCATACTGTGTCCCACATAAAGTCAAACATTTTTATGTTACCATAAAATTTATTTATTTATTTATTTATTTATTAATAAAGAAGCCAGATTCCAGTGGAATCCTTACTAACACTTCTAATAACTACTACACTAAAAAGTTTTCTGTACACATACAAGCTGAAAAGATAAATGTTTCTTAAATTATTCAGACCTTCTATAATTCTATATGTTTAAGTTTAATACTATACATTTACAATCAATGTTATATTATATTCTGTAAGATCTATAGGCTAGTCATATAACATTTTCACAATAGTTGCTGTTTCATAATACACAGATCTGGGATTTATAGTTAAAATGATACTATACATGGCCTGTTTTGCCAAAATAATAGGAAATTGCAATGTTAACACAGTAACTGGTATATATATATATATATATATATATATATATATATATATATATATATATATAGAGAGAGAGAGAGAGAGAGAGAGAGAGAGAGAGAGAGAAAGTCTGAAGCTTGCTTGACCATTTACTGCTCTGTTTTTGGAAAATGTATCCCCATGTCATTCTCATGTCATGGTTCTCTTTAATTCCAGCTAAGTTGCTACAAGAGCAGCAGTCATGTGTACATTTGTTAACATGTCAAAACACCGTAAAATTATGTTTATTCCGTTGTTTAGCAATGTACGACTCAGTAATTTTGCCAAAGTGGTCAATTTGCTGCCTACTCACAGTCCCTGTCTCACTGTGCCATGTGCAAAAGGAACACACTTTAATTAAACTCTGATGTATACAGTATGATGCTTGCAACATATTTTATTTATTTTATTCTGGATACATAGAGCTGATCATAAGCAGAACAAAGCTACGGTTACAGTTAAGTCAAACTGTTTGCCCCTGTTTGGTCATTTTCACAAACCTTTGTGTGGGAAGAGCAATTTAAATGTGTCACTGTTATAAATAATGTAATGATACATGGATGGTTCCAGAGGTACCTATTTAGCAGGCCTGTATCTAAACAATCAAAGTCAGTGGTAATTACATGTGAGGGAGATTTAATCCTGAATGGATTGCAGATGATACAGGTACATGAAACAAAAAAAACAACCACCCCATGCTTTAAAAAGTCTTTTCAAAGGACTTGTTTCTAAACCCTGCTTAAAGTGGAGCACTTTGCCAGCAGCTAAATGCACACAGCATGTATAAGCAGAGAGTAAACTTGAATGCCGCAGTGAATTAAATGCATGTGCTTCAATCAGTGTGTGTGTTGAAGTGTGAGAGAAGAAAAGGCAGGTAGAGTCTTGCCACTGCCAGCATGTCTGTAACAACAATCAATCTTCCAGAAAATGGGCTCACTCATCTTTCAGAGTCATGTCTATTCTGCTTTTTTATTATATGCTTTCTTCCGTTGTCGTGTCTCTTGCCTGGAAATACTCTTAACTATGCTTTGTAACTGAAACATTCCAGTACTTAAGATAAATATTTATATATATAGAAAGTATATAATGACTGCATTCATGAGTAATAGATTTTTACAGAGTGTAACATTTAGGAAATCTTCAGTGTCCATGAACAATATGCAACTCTGACCCTGCGTGGGACATTATTTTCGCCCGTATACTAATTCCCACCCACTAGCTAGCTCCTCCCATCGCACAATAGCTACTAACCAGGGAGGGTGAAGGCTAGCATGTGCTTCCTCTGAGACACATGAAGCCAAACACTACATCTATTCACATCACAGAGCAGTGTAACACACTCAGAGGAAAGTGCTATCTGCCCCCTTCCGCATACATGAGCTCAGAGCATGCCCATGATTGGCTGGTGTTGCTGTGATTGACAGTAGAGCATACAGTAATGCCATCTTTCCCACCCAGCAAGTGTGACCAGTGGCTGTAGCGTGGTTAGGATTCGACCTCGCAACTTTAGAACAAATACTGTTTGTATTTTTTTGTAATAGTGTAATGATAGGAAAAATTCTGTTGCACCACTCGAGACCCATATTATCTTTTGTGCTGAAACAAAATGTCTAAAACAAAAGATCGGTAGCATTGCCGCCTCACAGCTCCAGGGTCCCTGGTCCAGTCCTGAGTTTGGGTTACTGTCTGTGTGGAGTTTTACATGTTCTGGTTTCCTCTTACCTTCCAAAAACATGACAGTAGGTGGATTGGATAAGCTAAATTGCCCCTAGGTGTGAATGAATGTGTGTATGGTGATGAACTGGCGTCCTGTCCAGGAAGTGTTCCCACCGCACACCCAAGATAAAGAGCTTACTGAAAATGGATGAAAAGATCATTTAGCAAACATTCCACTAACTGAACAAAAGTGTAACCAGAGACAGTTAGGGTTAGGGTCAGACGAATCTTTATTGTGGTACTCCCAGTACTCACAGTCTACAAACTGTGGTCAGTCAAAGCACCATGTTGGCAGATCCATTACCTGAAAACAGGAAGGCTAAACTCAAAATCGTAAACCAACCAGAACAAGCAATAAACAGAAACTAACCTTGTGTCCAAACTGTGCCCTACTGACTATTCCCTACTAACTCTAACTATAAGAACTACAAGTAATACAGCTACTATGTTGAATGTTACTCATTGCTACATTCATAC